>PYHX02000158.1:14040303-14485303 GCA_004302925.2 Cochliomyia hominivorax | reverse complement strand
AATCTACAAGAGGAAAGTATACAAATAATTTTGTCATTAGATAAGTAACACTAAGAGGGAATAAAATACATATATGTTGGAGCAAAATTTCTCTTAAGAAGAAATTTTTGAGCAAAATTTCTCTTAAGAAGAAAACTTGGAGCAAAATTTCTCTTAAGAAGAAATTTTTGAGCAAAATTTCTCTTAAGAAGATATTTTTTTTAAAAACTTCTCTTAATTCGAAATTTTTGTGAAATTTTTTCTTAATAAGAAATTTTTGAGCAAAATTTCTCTTAAGAAGAATTTTTTGAGAAAAATTTTTCTTAAGAAGAAATTTTTGAGCAAAATTTCTCTTAAGAAGAAATATTTGAGCAAAATTTCTCTTAAGAAGAAATTTATCTTTAGAAAAAATTTTACGCAAATAAAGAAGTGACAACATTATATCTCTAAGAAATATGATATTCCTCCTTAACACACATTTGTGGTGTTGGATATTAAAGATTCGGAGCAGCCTAATAAAATATTCTTACCACTTTAATATTATAAAAATACTCAAGTAGTTTGTGCAAAAAAAGCACAAAAATTCTAATTTAATAATTATAATTTAATGTTATTTAGTTAACATTATTTTGCTTCTTTTAACTAATTTAAAAGAAACAAAACATTGACACACATTTAATTATACTTAAGACAACAATTACCATGACTAAACATCCTTTAGAGCCTTAAACATACATACACACACAAACACATACAGATAAATTGAACGTGATAGTATGAAAATATGAATATGAACATTCGTGGTAAAATATAAAGACAGAAAAAATAGGAATAGGTTGGGTTTTGCGCGGAATAATTAAAAGGGAAAGTGGTAATATTTTTTATTATCGCTCCAAAAATATTCACTTTGAGAAAAAAATAATTGGAAATTGTCTCACAAAAACGATTTTTGGAAATAATTTTGCAACGTTGAAATTATTGAATATTTCTTAATGAAATTTCACAAAGGAAGGCATTTTCTAGTTGATTAGGACAAACTCTCCTAGTAGGCTCTATGGACTGTGGTGAACCTCTAAAGTTTTTATTACTTGATTGAAGGGAATTTTTACATAAGGAAAAGATTAAAAAAATCTTAACACACGCTTTTTGCTAAACCCAAGTATTATTTAATTGTTTATAATCTACACCACCGAAGTTGGTTTGTGTTGATGTTTGTAGCATGCAGAAAAATAGTGTTAAACACACCTTTAAGTATACCGGTCGATTCAGAATAAATTTCTGAGTCGATTAAACGTTGACCGTCCGTCTATCAATACGGCTGGCTTTTCATGTAAACGTTGTGAACAGTCTACAGGTCGTAATTTTATTTTCTTTACGGAATGGTGTTTTAAGATCATAAAAATACTAAATACAAAGAGATTAAAACGAAATTTAACTTGAGTTAAACTTATAATATTCTAAAATGATGTGTCAAAATATCACTTTTAAGGATAAAAATCTCCCATATACATTGGTATTGTAATAATTGGTCAAATTAAGATAAATATAAGCAACAAATTTACGAGGGTCGGTTTATAATTTCTTGAAGCTCCCATTTAATCCACAGAAAAATACATTTAAAAGCGCAAAAATTAAAATAAATCTTAGTGTCACAATAATGCACTACACGCTTAAGAATAAATCAGAAAATCGAAATTTACGAGAGTCGTTCATTCATTTTTCGTAACCACCATTTTTAACCGACGATGTGGTGTAGTGTATAAGATAGTCGGGCAGAGTATGGAAATTGAAGTAAAATTTTCTTAAAAATATATTCTTGCTGCATAATGGTTGACGAAAAGTATGTTCTGGTAGATTTTTGGGAACCTCCCAATGCTCGATAGAAGTTGAAGAAAAAGTAAAAAAGTACCTAAAAGTAGTCAACATTTGTCGGAAGTAAAAGTAATGTTTACAACAAAGGATGTTTCCATTCATATGACATCTCAATGTGTGAACTTATTTTTGGCCTGACTTTGCATACTGTTATTGAGGTAAATAAGCCCTTGGTTGGTACAAATGCAATAGTGTTATATTTGTACCAATAGAGGCAAATTCTCCATACTGTCCAAGCAAAGGCAAGTGGAGAGATATTGGGATCTTGCTAAAAGAAAATTGAAGAGCACAAAAAAAAAATATAAAAGGGTGGTAGATTTTAAAGGGATAAAAAACATTAACTAATGGAAATTTCCGAAAAAAAGGTTCAAACTTTCATCACATGTGATTAAAACTATAAAAAATAATTTTTTTTTTTGTAAATTTTAATAACAGTTTCAATTAAGTAAAAAATTAAAACTGTAAGTTTAGTGGTTTCATTTTTATTAAAATATATGTGTGTTAAGAATTTTTGATCTCAATACTCAATTCGTAACATATTTATTTTATACAGGACTAATGTTATAATTTTGTAACGTCTATGGTGAGGTAACTATTTTCTTCTAAATGTACTCTCATCTCTTTTATCTGTATATCATTATTAGTTAGTGGTGCGTCAGTGCGATCAGTGACAGCTTGGTCCTGCTACACTTACAATTGGTAATTATAGTTTATTGTTTGGAGTAATTTTCTCATGTTGTAAAGAACTTTTCGCAAATTTTTTTGATGTAAATTTCATTTCCATCATTAAGATCCTTTGAGAACTTATGATTTTTCAAATTAATTTAAAATTGATTAAACACTTCACGATCGTCTTTGTGAAGTTTCGTAAAAAAATTCAGTAGTTGCAAAGTTCTAAAAACTATTATTTAAGACTGTGTGACATTTGCAAAAAAATGTAAGTACCATATACTTACATTTTTTTCTTGGAAATATTGAAAATGTCAGGCGTGAGTCTGTACTCATAAAATTTCATTTAATTTTTTAGATTGAAAATCCTACACTTTTTGACTTTTCTTCAATAATGAACCTTTTTCAATTATTTTAAAAAATAAAGTAAATGTAAAAGAAATTCGTGACCAACTCACTCAGTATTCACTTATTTAATTTTTATATGGGGCTTATAAGCCGAAAAGTAAAAGGTGTGCCCCATACATATACACACGCACTATTTGCATGAATACCATCATATCAAAGAGCATATTTTTATTTTTTTATTTTCCAAAAAATAAAACATAAAATTTGTTTATAACTTCTTTAAGGATGATAATGATGATACTTTTAATTTTATTAAAATTCTTAAATTATCGAGTTTGAGATATAATTTCAATATTCGAATATATTTTGAAATAGAAAAATCTAATAAAAATTATTGTAAACGTGAGTTATAAAACTGTTATATTAAATTAACATACATATTTAGATAATGGAATCTGTAAATTATTTAGAAAAACATAAAAATACATTTGATATATAAAAATTTTAATTTGATTCTACTCCACCTCCTAAATATAGTGAAATTATAATAAATAAAAATTATTTTCAAAAGAGCTCCTAACACATCTGGTAGGAGAGCAGTCCGGTTAGCTCAGTGCTCGGACTATGTTGTACGAAAAATTAAAACTAATACAGACTCAAAAGGTTCCTGACAGGAAAGCTCCTTAAAAATTTAGAGGCCAAAAACAGAGCACGGAAATTAAAGTCATGTTTCTTAAAACAATTTTTTTTGCTGCATAATGGATGACGAGTCTATATTCTAGCAGATTTTTATTAACTTCCTGGTCAACAATTCTATGTTGCTGATGTTTGAGGGAATGCTGAAGAAAAGTTTAGGACCCAAATGCAGTTGCGGCAAAATGAGTCACTCATTTGATGTAACGGGATCTATAAAAAACTAAATTTTGTCATTTCGTCATCAAGGAATGTTTACATTCTTGTTTCCATTCATAAAACTTTATTATGAGTCAACTTATTTTTGGCCTAAGTTGGCATCGTGTCGCTATAGTAAACAACCACTTGAGTGGTACAAAAACCATAATGTGGTATTTGTACCAAAAGAGTTAAATCCTTCAAACTGCCTGAAGCTAAGGTCAATGGAGAGACAAAAAGGGTGTCAAAAAGTGTGGTAGATTTTAAACGGAGATGGACTACCTGTTAGAGCAAGGTAAAAGCGTTAACAAAAGGGTTTCTGAAAAGAGTTCAAAATTTATTCTCTAGTGATTAAAACTATACAAATAAATATTTTTAAATAAATAAAATAAATAAATAATAAAAACAAAAAATTAAAATTGTAATTGATGTATGTTAAGAATTTTTCGATCACACTCCTTATACAATTAATCTCGAGTTTTGGAATCACTGAGCATTTCCCCCATTTTTTCGATTTTTTGAACTGTAAACTTAACCTTAAAAATTAAAAAGCAAAAAACTATGATAATTCTTGCCAACTTTTCTATTTTTGTTATAAACAAAATAATTTTTTTTTTCAATTCAATTACAACAACTAACTAAAAATACTTTTTTATTGTTTTATTTTATTTTAATTTTCCTGGTTGTCGTCGGTGGCACTTTGTTATTGTTGTTGTGTCGACCGACAAATGTATAAAATTAATTCGCATTAAAATAGCAACAATGACGTAATTTTGTTTTTCACAAAAACAAAAATAAGTAAATAATTTGTTTGTTGTAGTTTTATTTATATTTTTTTAGTTAAAATTACAAGAACAAAAAACACATGAAATAGACGACACACGAATAATTTATAAAAGCGATTTAAACTAAAAAAGTTTTACGAGAAATTATTTTATAACGTTTTATTATTTTAATATTTATATGATATTTTTCAGATCATCATACTCTATATAAATATATATAAACCTCATGGACCTCTTCTTGGGGAATACCCTTTAAAAATTTAGTAAAATTCTTAACTCAAATTTTTTATAAAAAAAAATTTAATATAAAGAATCTTTGTGGCCATTAAAATCTATGGAATATATTTATTTCCCTATTTGAGACTTACTGATTTACTCATATTATTTAGATGTGTCATTCCCAGTTGTCATAAAAACGCACATAGGTATACACACATACATATATATATATATATATATATATATATATATATATATATATATATATATATATATATATATATATATATATATATATATATATATTATATATATATATATATATATATATATATATATATATATATATATATTGATAACTGTTGCGTGTGTTGATTGTTGACTCCCAAGAATAAATAAAATACAAAAACAATAACAGCAAGCAGCAAGAACAACAACAACTAGATAAAGAGAAGAACTTAAATACTCATTTTATAATTAAATAAATATTATTTAAAAAAAAGAGGACAATGATAAATGTTTATTAATGTGTTTTACACAAAAAATAAAACAAATTTAAATAAGTAAAAATTATGGTCAGTCAAGTCCGACTTTTAAATACCATTTACCATATCAATGGTAACTACCCAAAATTAATGAACGGTCGTCGTATAAATATAAGAGATCAATATATTATGGTACTAATATTTATGTAGTACCATAAAAAGGGCTTTTGTTGGGGCGGATAATACGGGAACTGGAGGAAATTATATACCTACCCTCGTATAATTTCATACATTGAATTTTGCTTATTTTAACATAATTAAATCTTATCACAATAGCAACGTTTATAAAGAATTAAGCTCTTTAAAGTGATATTTTTAAGGAAGATTGTAAATATCTATGAGAAATTATGACCGATCCTCGTACAGTTTGACACATCATTTTAGAACATTATTAGGCTCATTTGTGCCAAATTTCGTTGAAATCGGAATGAACATTTTTGTACACAGAAAAAGAAAACATTAAGTTGCAAAATCAAAGTTGAACATAGTTGATTTGAGATTGAATAAACTTTTGTTTAGTTAATGTAAATTCAACGTTTTTACGTTTGTGGTGAAATAATATTGTACATATTAAAATCTTTCGATATTAATATATAAAATTAAATATATAAAATTATACAACGTTAAATTTTTAATATTAATTTTAAAAAATAAACTTAAAGTAGAAAAATTTCAAGAGAATTCTCAAGCAACTGTATTTATGTGTAACAATGTTAAAACAACATTTTTATCTATGAAGCAAAATCATAACTAAAAAAAGTTAAATTATTTCTATTTTACTTTTATTTTTTCTGTGTGTATGGGGGCCAGGTGAAATAATGGATATAGTCTAGTGTATTCAAAAAAAAAAGACATTTTCAGAGAGTAAGAGTTATTAGAAAAACGGGGTTTTCACGAAATCCGTTTTCGAATAAGGGTTAAAAGGTTTTTATTTGACTATTATAAATTAGTCGAAAAAATTATTATTCAATAGACATTATAGCGTTTAACTAATAAAAATGTATACCGTGTAAAGGCCTTTATACGAACATCTAAAATTATAGATCCATATCTTTTTTTGATGAACACGGATATAGCAAAATCGATTCAGAATATGATATCTAAGAATGCACACTGTACATTGATTGTGTATAACAGGGAATAAAAGTTCTGTATATTCTCAGTCATGGCGGAATAAAGAAAAATGAAGCTGAATAGTGAAATGCTTCAAATTGCTTTCCATTAAAAGCTGGTTAACCGTCTGAAATAACGACATGTCGAATAATTCTAAAATATAAATTATTCGGAATATTTGAAATTCAAAAAAGCGATTAACCGTTTCTGGTTTCGGTTTTTGAATATTAAAGGCATCGTTCTTGGACCAAAATAATGACACTTACAAAGTTTTGTCAAGATATCTGCGTCCTGCATTTTGTTCACAAGGTTTACATGGATAGCCAGCCAGGCGGACGAACGGGCATCGTTAATTCGACTCAGTTTCTAAAAAAGGCTTCATATAAAACTACAGTGAAACGTGGTCCCTACCCATTCCAGGGAGGGTCATTAAATAGGAGTTAATAAGAGAAAATGTCCGATAATTATGAAATTAAATTTAAGACAAATAAAAAAGTAATAATAAATGGTGTATAAGAATTTTATAAACTTCAAGCAAGGAAGAATGCTATATTCGGATGTGCCGAATTTTAAAAACCCTCCACCACTTACATTATCCAAGCACTTAAGCGATTAGAAAATGGTTTTATATAAAAACTAAGTGGAATATAGCCAAATATGGACCAATATTCTTTAAAGATGTAGATGTAGCAAAATGTAGACCGCTAATCGTCAACTTAATTGTTTGCACTAAAGACAGCAAATAATTGTGCCACGTGTGATTTTTCGGAAAGTGGTCTTATATGGGAGCTGTAGAAAAACATGACCAATATTGGTTAAATTAACAGCATATATTCAAGTATTGTGCCGAATTTCAATTGAAATGGTCTATATTTCAGAATTTCATAGGTCTAAACCATATTCCGGGAAAAGTCAAATAATGTCACAAGAACTATATTTTTTTTGTTTGATTCTCATATTAAAATAAAGACATGTGGAACATTTCAGAAAATTATATGCAAAATTGTGACGTATATAAACGTCACAACGTCTAAACGGACCTACTGATCCGATTTAGAATTTTTTACGAAGGAATACGTATAGCTGCATGTTATGATTAAATTCTGTCTAAATCCAATACTTTTTATAGAAGATTTTAAAAATATTCTTCTTCAGAATTTTAAGGTTGCCTCAGATATCCCTCTATAACTTTTTTGCTAACGGATTTTAATAGGAAACTTCTTAGGACATGTACTCTTTCTTAAAAAAGAGATAATTTCGGAAAACTTTATATAAAAAAAATTAATTTTCTTAAAAAAAGAAAATTTTAAACTTAGAAAAGCTAGGACCAGGGGAGAGAGGACCCCACTTTACAAAGCAGTTATTGATTTTCGAATATCCAAAGAACTACAATAACGAGAGCTCTCAAATTTTGTTCCAACAAACTTTCTCAAGAAACTGTTTTACTGGACAAAACGTTAGACGGGAGGGGTACCCCAATAGAGAGCAAATATTGATTATCTAACATCAACAACTTTCTCAAGAAACTGTTTTACAGGCAAAATGTTGGACGGAAGGACTAGGGGAAGGGGTACCCCCATATAAAGCAAATATTGATTATCTAATATCATAAGAACTATAACAGCGAAAATTTTGCAGCAATAATGCTACTGTGAAACACCATCACTGGAAAAATATAGGATTTATAGAATCAGAGAGAGAGAGGTACCCCCCGCCCCTACAAAGCAATTTTAAAATACTTCTCATTTATTTAAATTGTATGGTAATACGACGTTAATGTTTGCTTAGGGCCAGCAACACACTTTTTGCTTTGGCAAAACGAAGTTTGCTAGTTTTCCATGAAAACAATAATTTTATGATTTTCAGTATCTTTTTCATTAAATTAAAATTTTTCATCAAATTATAAAAAAAATTGTTGATGCGTGAAGGTAAATGAGAAAATACTGAAAATAAAAATTTTATTTGGAAACAAATTTTGTTAAATGAAAAATAATTAGAAAAAATAATTGTGATTTTTGAGAAAAAATTTCAAGATTATTTTATTTATAATTACAAAAAAAAAAAAAAAAAAAAAAAAAAAAAACAAGTTATATTTGATGTAACCGATATTTAACTTGATATAAACTCAATTTATACAAGTGGTGAATTTTGTAAAGTTTTCTTTACCCTTCACCATCAAAAGTGGCGAAGAGGGTATATTAACTATGTCATTTCGTGTGTAACGCTTAGAAGAAATCATCTCAGATCCCATAATGTATATTCTTGCATCAAATAAAAAACTGAGTCGATTTAGCTATGTCCGTCCGTCTGTCTGTTTTTGTTGGCACGCTCACATCCACAAAAATTCACAGAGCTCTATGAAATTTGGCATAAGTATTCACTATAGTCCTGAAAAGTTTCCTATTTAAAACCAGCAATATCGGTTTAGTATTTTAAAAGATATAGACCAATATCTGATACAACCTTTAAGTTTTAGCGATGAACTTCTGTAAAATTGTCTATTTGAAGTCGTTAAATTCAGATTAAATTTTGCCATAATATTAAGTTACGTGAACTTCATTTCTATTCCAAAAATGATCAAAATCGGTTCATTTAAAAGAAAAAGATATAGACAAAAATATGACTAATTTTACGATTCATTAAGTGTTTCTGTGTAATATTTAAGAAAAGCTTTTAATTAATGTATACGATTGTGAGTGTATGTATGTGTGTATGTGTATATAACTTCACACGAATTTGTGGTGGAGGGTATTAAAGATTCGGCATAGCCGAATATAGCTGATACTTGTTGTGATTTCATTTAATAAAAATTTGATTATGAAGGATCTTTTTTAAAATTTTTGTTGTATATTTTTTCTGAGAGTAAAGAACGATTTTTTTCATTTATGATGACACATTATTTTTATTTAATAAATATTTTTTTTAATTTTATTATTTCAAATGTTTTTTCTATATTCGATGACCATGAGCCAAATTTTCATAAATTGTTTATTTTTTCCTTTGAATTTGAAAAAAAAATATTTATTTTATTTCGATGTAATTGATTGAGCAGATTGTAAATAAATAATTGTTTATATTTTATTTTCAATATATAAAAAAATATTTATTTAAAACAATAATCACAAAATTTCAATTTTTGATTTTCATCAAATTTTTAATTTTATTACCAAATTTTATCTTTTGATAAAAAAATTAGCATTTTACTAGCGCATTACCAAATTGGAAAATAGTACCTTATTTATTGATTATTAGGGAAACATCAAATAGTACCTACATAAGATCGAAAAATACTAGATAGTACCATCAAGTTATTTGTATCCATTTAAAGGTCCATATAATATTGTTTCAGGACTTACAAATTGTGTCAAAGAAATAAATGGTACTGCGTCAATTTCTAATGGTACTTAGAAATTTCCTATAGTACCATGATATTCCCCTTAATTATTTTTTACCTATTTAAAGCAGTGTACATTCTATCCCATGTATATAAATTAACTATTATCAGTAATACAAAAAATCTCATGTTGTCGATTCTCATACTTTATTTCATGCTTTAAGAGTTACTTATGGCAAAGAATTCGAAAGGTACCATTAAAAAATGGAAAAAGTACATAATATGGCATTATTTTCATTCCATACAGCAGATTTAGAAAGTACCACATAATCTCGTCATAACATTTTTATCCATTAAGGACTACATATGGATAAAGTAGTTTATTATTATTAAAAATTCAAAAAGTACCAAAGTACCAATTTAAATGTATGTCCTGGAAAAGCACCTTTTTATAGTTTTAAATACCACTGTTTTGAAAATTTTTTGGAAATCCTTCAATAAACGCTTTTATAGTGCAGGTAGTTCATATCCGTTTAATATCTATAACACTTTCGGACTTCTCTTTGTGCACTTCTCTTTTAACAAGGGCCCAATATCCCTCCATGGATTGGCAGACAGATGTGACGATTTGTCTTTTTGGTACAAATATCACATTATTGTT
This sequence comes from Cochliomyia hominivorax, assembly GCA_004302925.2. NCBI lineage: Eukaryota > Metazoa > Arthropoda > Insecta > Diptera > Calliphoridae > Cochliomyia > Cochliomyia hominivorax. Next base: position 14,474,887 of record PYHX02000158.1, on the reverse strand, counting down.
CCTGTACAACTCAAGATCTGTTTGCCATAGTGATAGGCTTGTCAAGTCAGGCAAAAATAATTCAACACGTTATGAAGTCCTATTTATAATGTTTCGAATTATTATTTGTCAACAGTCCTTGATGTAAATTTCGGTATTTATAGAAATTGTTGTAACAAATGAGTGACTTTTTTTGCTGCAACTACATATTGTTTTGCCATAAAAGAACTTCCAACAGGATGTGTTGGAAGCTCTTTTGAAAATGTTATCTATTTGTTGGCTTTAGAAACATTATGTTCTCTATCGACGGAAAAGTTCGCCTGGTACTGTTTAATAACAGTTTGACCTTTGATTGGCCAAAATTGAACTTGGTCCTACAAAAAGTTGCTTTTTGTTGAAAATATTTAGTAATAATAATTTGCACTAATTTGAATCAGACATGATTTACAAAATTAACGTGATCAAAAAAACAAATAATACTTGGGTTAAAAGGTTTTCATGAAAAACGAGTATTAAGAGTTTTTCGATCACAATTAGTGTATTCAAAAATTGAAACCAGTTAACCGGTTCAGCTTTATTTTTGTATATTTCGCCATAACTAAGAAAATATACCATTCCATACCATCGACATTATATTCTGAATCGATATTGCTGTCTTCGTCTGCTTTAAACATAATCAAATCAATAAAAATAATTAAATGAGATCCTGCATGATTTTTTATTCAGCAATATACAATTTTTAGATAAAGAGATATAGACCTATAATTTAGACATTTTCAGAATTTAAAGAAAGAATTTCTCTAAAGGAAATATAATGGATTTAAAAAAAAAACCATGGTATGTAAACTCACTATTTCTAATGCGATACTGATGACGCCACATATTTTTTAATTTGATGAAATCTGTTACAAATGGTTATTTTGATATAATCAATTCATATTTTGATTATGTTTGAATCATTATTGCAACATCATTCTATATAAAGACATATGTTTTTATTGGTTGAACTCTAAATATCTATTAAATAATATTTTTTTCTATAAATTTATAATAATCAAAGACCAGTTAACCAGTTATTCGACATAAAATCATATTCGAAAACGGTTTTTTTTTTGAAAATTTTTTGGAATCCCTTTCATAAACGTTTTTATAGTCGAGTTATTTTTCGAATAACTCGAAAACCGGTTTTCTATAAATATAGGTTTTTTTAATACACTCTAAGAAATTTTTGGGAAGAAATTTTTCCTAAAATTCTCTTTCAATATGAAATTCTCTTTAAATGTTTTTCTATAGAAATTTTTCTTTACCTTCAGTACATTATTTATTTTCAAAATTTATTTTTTTTTCAAAATTTTCTTATAGATCTTTAATCATTCAATTTTTCAAAAAAAAAAATCATTTTTATAGAAATATTTTCACAAAATTATTATAGATTTTAAAACTCTCTTTATTGAAAATTGATTAGAAAATGAAACTTGGAAAAATTAAATATTTTTAAATAATTCAATGACTTCACTTACCAATTTCCAACAATTTGAAGTTGAAATTATTCGAATCAATATCTGAAATTAAAAATTAAAAATTAATTTATTGAAAAAAATATTGAAATTTAAAAGTTTTCTATATGAAGAATGTGTCACAATAATGCTGCAATAATTAAAAGAATTTTTCAAAAAAGTCTATTTTAACAGAAAATTTTCTTTTTATGGAAAAAAATACTCTTTTATAGAGAATTTTCTTCTTTTTTCAAAAGTTTTCTATTAAATTATATTTTTATAGAAAGAAGAAGCCCAACATAATTTTAATGGAAATTTAATTTTGTTTAATTAATTCAATTAATTGATTTCAATTAACTTAAATGAAACTATTTCCATTAATATCCAAAGGGATCACAACCCTGTAAATAGTTCATTTGGTGTAAGAAAGATTTCTTTAGATTATTTGAACTTTGAACTATTAAATATTCTGAGAAATTAATTATGAGAAATTAGACTTATAATTTAATTGTTATTTGGACTTATAATTTCTTTTAATTTGGCGATAGTTATCGCATTAAATAAATTTGAAAAACTAATTCAAATTTAATTAAATGATGCGTTTTTAGTTTTTATCATCGAAATAAAATTAAACTAAAAAATAATTACTAAATTTAAAATCTATAATTTGTTCTTAATTTCAAAAAAAAAAAAAAAAATGAGAAGAAATAAGAAAAAAATACAAGTGTAAACAATTGATTGAAATCAAATTCCATTCAACGGATTGTTTGTTGTGCAAATAGATAATAATACACGAATACATGCACATACAATCACACAAACACAAACATACATAAATAAATAATTTCACAATGAGAGTAAAAAATAAATAAAAACAAACAAGAACAGCGAATATGAATTGGAATATCAGAGTTGTCCAAATTTAACAATAATATAATAATGATAACAATATTATTGTTGCCAAATATAGCTTTTTGGGAAATGGAAGGATAATTTTCTTTAGGATAAATTTTTTAAGTGAAATTTTCACAAAATTCTCTTTAAATATAAAATTTACAAAAATTCTGTTTTTTATTTCTTCTGAAAAATTTTATTTTTGTAGAAAATTTACTGAAAAAAATTCTTTCGTACAAAATTTAAAAAAATTCTAAACAAATTTTGTAAAAAATTTTTAGGAAAAAAATTATTTTTTATAAAAATTTTTATTTAAAAAATCTGCAATGCCAGTTAAAATAAATTTCTATAATTGTCATTATTTTGTTTAGAGTCACATATTGAGTAAGAAATATTATGAATCATTTTTATTTTGAAATGCAATTTTTAATACCCTAAACCACCAAAAGTGGTGGAAATATTATTATGTTCAGATGTTTGTGACGGGCGGAAAAAATAGTTCTACCACCACTTTTAAGTATACCGTTTGATTTAGAATCCTGAGTTGATTTAAGTATACCCGGCCGTCTGTCCGGCTGGTTGTCTATTGAAAGCTTGTTCGCAAGGTACAGGTCGCAGTTTTCAAGATATCTTAATGAAATTTCATTAGGATATCTTGATCATAACCTATTTCAATAGGCATCCAAGAATGATGCCTATTGAAATAGGTTATGATCGGTCCATTATTATCATATTGGCCCCATACAAATGTCCCCTCAGAATGTTTTTTAGACTATACAATTCCTAAATATAAAACGATTTTAACAAAATTTTAATAAAAATAAAGCATTTTAAAATTGTACAAAGATCAGTCTATTATTTCATTGGTCCCCTACAATGACCCTTCCAAATATCACTATCTAACTCATAAATCGCATATTTAGCCAAATTAAGATAATTATAAGCCAAAACCGCAAAAATTTAAAAAATTAAACGAGACTCAGTCCATATTTTTTTCTAATTCCTATATAAATCTCCAGAAAAAATTCCCTTTAAAAAGCACAAATTTTACTATCATAATATACATAAACATAAATAAGGAAAGCAAATTATAAGAGGGTCGTTCAAAAATTTTCGTAGCAAACATTTACAATAAACAATATAATGTACTGTATTACATAGTCGGACTTGACCGACTTTTTTACTTGTTTTATATTAATTTCTTAAATATGCCGGTCATTCAATATCTGATGATTAGATTTGTATTTTTTGAAAATATAAATTATTTTGAAATATAATTTTTAATTGATTCTCAAGTTTTATTATTTATGGTTAATGTGAAATCGCTTCTGATATTAACTTGAATTGTTCACACCTAAATTTATATTTGAAAATTTTAATATTTTTTTATTTGTTTAATTTTAAATAAATTTTTATTTCGTCACTCCTCATTTTATGAATTTTAAAAATTCAAAATATTTCAAATTCAATATTTTATAAAAAACGATTGAGTTTGTTTATACTTCCAAATAAAGAAACTTTTAAAGCTTAAGCTTTTATCCCAAAATATGCAAAAATAAGCATGTAAACATTAAAATATTTCCTCTCGGTATCTTTGGTAATAATACTATAACTTTTGAATTATTGGAGATAAATAAATAAATTTTCGGGGGTTATAGAGTGGTCTTGTGTATTCAAAAACCGAAACCGGTTAACCGGTTTTTAGCAGTTCAGAAAACCGTTCGGTCTCAAATAATTTCTATTTTAGAATTATTCGACATGCCGGCTTTTTTCAGTTGATTAACCGGTTTTTAATGGATGACACTTTTCACTAAAATATTCAGCTTCTTTTTTGTATATTTCGCCACAACTTAGAATATATAAAATTTTCCATTCCGTGTGCTTATTCCTTAACATCATATTCTGAGTCGATCTGAGTCCGTCTTTTTATAGACATAATCACGTCAATAAAAATGATTAAATGAGATTCTACAAGATTTTATATCCATCATCCAGAAGTATCTATTTTTATTTACTTTTGGATCGCTTTTTGTGCTCTTCATTTAACTTTTAACATGAATCTTATATCCCTTCACTTGCAGTTTGAAGGATTCTTGATACAAATAACACTTTATTGTTTTTGTACCACAAAAGGGCTTATTTAACACAATGACATGAGGCCAAGTCAATTAAAATATAAGTGAACACATTATGAATGAAAGCAACATATTTCCTTGATATAAATTTCGATATTTATATAACCCGATGTAATAAATGATTTGCTTATTTGCAATAACTGCAACTCATTGTGAAATGTTGACTGCTTTTGGGTCCTAAACTTTTTCTCGAACTTTCCTACAGGATGTATCCCTATAACTCAATCAAAAATCGTCTGTGGGGTTCAAGCTGCCAAGGTTATAATGCAGAGCTTATCTACTATTATCTTGTTAAATTTTATGTAAATCTTTTCATTTTGGTCAAAAGTTACGAGATTTTTGAAAATTTTTCAAATTGATTAAGAAACAAAAATTCGCACGCGGTTTTTAAATATCCGAGTTATCCGACTTTGTATTGCTATAAGTCCTTCCATAAAGCCTTATAGGTTACAAAACTTTAATGCCACACTCCTCTGCTATAATTTTGTTAAAATGTGTGCAAATCTAGACAACCGATCCCAACTTAAAGATTTATTAAAAAACTCTACAGAAATCAGCTTTGCAGACATTTCAATAAAATTCCTCATAGAGCAATATCTACCGAAATTGGTGATAATCAAATAACTCTTATATAAAAGTAATATTTGAGATAGTTTATTTTAAGTACAAATTATTTATTTAAATCGATCTTCAAATGATCGTAACTCCCATAACAGAAGATTTTTCAAAATTCACTTTTAAAGTTTCAAATCTCAAAAAATCGAATTCAAATTCCTAAAAATTCCTTAAATAGTTTTCAAAATTTTGAATTTTTCGAAATCAAAAAATAGAATCTGCTTTATATCAATTTATCAACCACAACCCCACCCAAATACTTAAAACAAATGAATTTGAATTTTTTAAAAAACTAAATTATTTCTGAAAAAAATCTTATTCTCATTTAAATTTTAAAATTCTTTTGAAATAAACAAAAACAATAAAAGATAAAATATACTAAAAAATGGCAAAAAAAAAAACAACAACAAAAAGAAACACCAAAATTAGCGTATTTAAAGAAACGAACGGATACCAAAACAAAACTAAAATAAATATTATTAACATAAAGAAATTCCGGTTAATTTACATCATCATTTGTACAAAAAATATTTCGAAAAAAAATTAAACAAAAAGAAATCATGAACAAAATTCTAATTAAAATAGAAAACTAAAAAAAGGCCTTAAAGAAGATACGTAATGAATAATAATATTAATAATAAATAATTAAGAACATTAAAAATTTGTTTAGATTAAAATAGAATTTGTTATTGTTGTATAAATGTTTTAATAGAGAATTATTTTAAGGAATCAAGAACGATTTAAAAAGTAAAATCGAACAAATCTTAACACAGGGTTTTCAATAAAAGTTAATCCAAAAAATTATTATTCGATTCTTTGATCAAGTTGCCTTTGTAAAAGGCACGGATAGCACAGTACTCAGTCTATTTGGTGCGAAAGTAATTTGAAGGTATGCACTCAAACTGTTTCTAATGTTATTAAACTGTACCGGAAGAACTTGTATTTTGATAGGTAACCCGGTCCACATGACATATCTAAAGCCAAGAAAAAGAAAGCACTTCCAAAAAAGCTCCCAACACAAACAGTAAGAAAGCAGCTTGGTTAGCTCAGTGCTCGGACTACCGGGTACGAAAAGTTAAAGCTATTTCAGGTTTAAAAGCATACAAAGCCCAAAAGGTTCCTGACAGCAATGCTGAAGTCCAGTTTTCTTAAAAGATATTCTTGCTGTATAATTGTTGACGAAATGTATATTTAGGCAAATGTTTCGCAACTTCCTGATAAAAATTGTATGTTGCAGATGTAGTTTTCGGACCCAAAAGCAAAAAAAATTTCTTAAAAATATCTTGGTGTAACTAGCAATAATGGCAAAATTACCCCATCACTTGTTACAACGAACTCGACAAATAACGAAAATTTACATCAAGAAATGTTTACAAAAAAGTCTACTTTTATTCAAAGACTTCATAATGTTTCCACTTATTTTTGGACTCAATTGGCATTTTGTCAGTATGGTAATCAAACACTTGAGTAGTACAAGAACAATAATGTGGTATAATGGCCCGGAGTTAAGGCCATTGCCAAGGTATTGGATTATTGTTAAAAAAAATTGAAGAGCACAAAATTGGGTGCAAATTGGATGCAAAAGTTAATGCTTGTAACTTAATCCAAATGAAGTCAGGGCAAGAATCTGCCCACAAGTCCTATGCAAAGTTGGTCAATTAAAAAAAAACTCGAAATAATTTATATATGCTCTCAAATCGCAAGAAAGGCTGTACATGTAAGATTAACACCCTAAAAGATTTTTTCGGATTTTGAATACTTCCACAAGGAAAATTGTGAATCTTTTTTATTCTTTTATTCATAAACAAGTTTATATATCATATTCATATAATATAATAATATCGTTTTTCGTAAAGAAATATTATTTTTTCTAAAACTAAATTGATTGGAGAAAATGGAAATTATTAATTGTGATATTTACATTGCCAGGGATACCAAATACTTGTGTAAGAAATTTATACCTTGTCTAAATATCCATTTTAAATCGGGCTCTAAGAGAAGCTATAACTTATGCTCCTAAAATACTAGAAAAACAACTTAACAATAACTGTGTAAAATTTCACAATTTCCGCTCTTCTAGATGGCTGTTTGTCTATGTAACATTGTGAACACTTTAAAGAGTGCAATTTTAGAGAAATCTAGATGATCATGAACGATCCATTATTTGAAATAGTTCGCAATTAATATTGTTCAAATTCGTATGTCAAAGATCTATCACAGTTAAAATTCTGAAAAAATGGTGTTGTCGTAACAATCCATGCAGATAAATTTAACACAACCCAAAAAAATACTGTACTAAATTTCATGAGGATCAGTCGATAATTTTCTATAGTACTCAAATAATCCTCACTTCCGAAAATCACCTCAAAAATCCTTAATCTCTCATATATTTTTCTTTTTTCTATTTTGTTAGACAAACGTTTTGAGAAACAACTAAAGAGGAAAACAATCAAAATGAAACAATTTTACTTTGACAATGAGCCACTTTGAAAACAATAAGAAAAATTTATTTGTTTTGTTTTTGTTTTTTCATTGTCTATCTTACAATTATGAATGTGTATAAATGATAATAATGACGTTTTGTTGGTTGAATTATCGTCAAAAAAAAGTCTAAAAAAAATATTTTGTTTAATGATTTTTTTCTTCTCTTCTCTTTTGTTATTTTATATTCTTTTTATTTTGATTTCTTTTTCTGTAGACAAGTGTCTGTTCTTGTCTTTTAATATAAAAGATTAAATTGTGTATTTTATAAATATTTTTTTCTTAAAAAAAATCTTTTTAAATAAATTTCAAAGAAAAACTCGGTCAAATTTGTACAGAGGAAAGTTGAATTTTTTTATTAATAATAAATTTATCATTTAAACCGTTAGAGATGTCTTAAGAAAAGTTCACAAGGTAAGAACTGAAGTCATATGGAAGAGTACAGGACCTCATTCAGTTAGAGGCGTAATGGGTGACCCTCCATAGTTGGCCACCTGGGGAATATCGATTTCTTAAGATTTCGACAAAAATGCAGTTTTAAATTGAGACAAAAAGAAATTTTGTATATATCTCTACAAAATATGTCTTTATTTCAATTTTGGTCCCAATAAATTTTTTAAGTAAATATTTTACTGAACAGACTGAAGGGCGGAAAAGATCATGGGGAGGTGTTGTTTCCCATAAAAAGAAAATGTTAATTATTAAATATCTGAAGAACTATTACAGCAATAAGTTCTCAAATTCGACCCCAAACACTTTCTTAGGAATTTATTTTACTGATCATAATGTAGGATATATATCTGAAGAACTGTAAAAGCGGGAGTATTCAAATTAGTTTAAATTACTTTTTTACTGGCCAAAATGCAGGACGGATAGAACCATGAAAAAGGGGTACAACTCAATTTATAAGGATGGCAAAGTGCTAGTTATTTCATAAAGAAAAATTAATGGGAATGCACATAAACTAAAATGGAATAAATCCAAGCCAAAGATCTGTCTACAAGCGCTCTACATAATCTTTCAATACAACTATAAATATTTTTCTTGACCGCTCAAATCGCAGGGCAGCCATTAACTTTTAATTACTCTTAATATAGAGCTATTTATGTAAGGTAAAGACCCATAAAGTATTTTCTGCAGAACTGTCCTTTTAATCGCAGGAATAACATTTCAGCTTGGCCTACTCAAATCGAATTTCACTATTTTCCATAGGTTTCTAAGACAAAAGTTATAAATTTCATGTTCAAAAAATCGATTTGGACACACTGTGCGCTGGAAATATACAGCTGAAGTACTTTCGACTTGAAAATTATTAAGGAATTAAAAATTCCTAAAAGATCAGAAAGAGAGAACTTTCATTTTATTCTCAAAAAAAGGAAGATAAAAATTTATTATATATGTGAACCAAAAAGTGCAGCATTATTTTAGGGGTTTTGCAGTTTGCATACTTTTAGGATAATAAATGTAAGTGATGAATATAGCATGACTAAAGAAGGACGAAAATAGTTCCACTATTTTTGCTGCAATAAAAAGCAATCAATATTTACTGCAGTAAACCCTTTTAGCAAATAATTTTATTCCTTTTTGTATTATGATGAAATACACATTTTAATCCATTAGTATTTTCTACAAATATCGTATAACAGTTGAAAAGTACATTTTATGGCTTGAGTCATTATTCAAACCATTATACAGTGTTTGCGACGCTTTTTGAAAATAATTTGCAAATACTGAATATTTTTCAATTAAATTTTACATTCACATTCTTGAGATATTTTCCAATTGATTTACCACAAAGATGAAGTTCTTTGTGAGTCCAGGGACCCACAAGAACTTTGTTTCTTGTAATTTACAATTTTTGTTTAATTTATTTTTATTCTCTTATGTTCTTATCACAGAAAATGGATTCAAAATTTCCAATACCTGAACTTTACATGACCTTGTTATCAATTTCATTGTTCTCATACTCTCTTTTTCTCTCTCTTATCTTTACATACATCAGCACCTTCAACATAATGTTGACCAAAATATATGTCAATTCAAAACCAAACAATAACAAAAAATTTCAATAAACTCAATACAAATAGAAATGAAAGCGAAAAAGGAAGACGATTAAGACAGACTATATAATACCCTACACCAAAACGGCAGGTATAAAAATTACAGAAGAACCCTCGTAGAATTTGTTTGTTTATAACATATTTATTTTAAATATTTTAATGACAGTCAAATCCATGAGAGGAATTAGGGATTGTATGAGGACATCGATCCTCGAAAATTTTGGTACGATGTATATATACATTCAAAGTGAGGTTATTGCAATTTAAAGTGATTTTCAGAAGTATAAGTTTTTATAGGCGCTACACTTATTTGAAACCGATCCAAACTGCGATTTTGCCTTGAGAATTTAGATTAACACAATGTTTATTTGTTTCAAATTAAAATGCCAGGACATTGTAATGTTAACTACCTCATATATTGGACCGATTATCACAAATTTCAATAGACTTGTTTCTAGTAAAAAAATACTTGTAACTGGTTTATATTGACATACAGAGAACCAACCGGTCGAGTATCGTTAAATCGATTCTGAAGCGATCAATATATTTTAAGGTGGTGATAGCATTGTGTTTTATTTGTATTACAAACAAGTAATGAACCGATCCAAACTGAAGATTTCGATTAGCAGAAAATTTATTTGTGCCAAGATTGTGAGCTGAAAAAACCATACAATAGGGCAATTGATTGGGAGCTGGCTAAAATATTGAATCGATCGAGATATTTTTAAAATTGTAAGGTGAGATTAGCATTATTTTGTCTGTGCACTATACACAACCCTCAACTCTAGTAGTGTAGGGTATAATTATATAAAATAAAAATTGATGACAAAAAGTATACACCGAATAAAAAACCCAACAGTTTAGTCATATAATAAATAAAAACTCACATACAAACATACATACTCTCACATACACACATATACTACATACACATTTAAATACGTTAAAACAGGCACAAAAGTATAAATACTTTACACACACTTTAACATTGATGGAAAAAGAATATTGTTCAAAAAAAAACACAGAAATTTGTTATGCAAAAAGAAAAAAGTACAACAACAAAAAAGGAATTGCAACAGATGTATTATTTTGTGCCACTTTACTCTATGGCAAGACCACACATACAACACACACACACACATTCGCATACTATTGCAACCTTGCACCTACATTACAAAAGAAAGTTTATAAAAACCTCTATGTGTATGTTGTTGTTATTGTTACCCAGAAAATGTGGTCTAATAGTTTATAGAGGGAACCATAATGGTGATAGTGCCAAATAAGTAAAAACAAGATCAGGTATGGAAATACGAAATAATCATTAAATACAAATGAGAATCGATTGATTATTACCAATAAGACAAAAAGTACCTTTGGAAGATTCAAAAAGTACCAAAAAATCCCAATTTTTTATTTAAATCCTACACAACCGTAGGTGGTTGGAATATTATGCGTCTGGGCAGAAGCTTGTCCGAGCTGAACTCAAAATCTTTCAGCTCAAAATTACTTTCTGAGTCGATTAAACGATGTCCGTCTGTTCGTCTGGCCAGCTGTTGTTCACAATTTTAGAAATATCTTGCTGAAATTTCGCTTGTGTCACTATTTTGCCTATTGAAATTAGTGAAAAAATTAATGGCCCTCACAAAATGGGGCTTTAACGTCACAAAAATTCTTAATATAAAACGAGTTTTCCGTAATTTGACACAAACAAGCCATATTATATTCTAAAATTATACGAGAACCATTAATTCTCAGAGGTCCAATACAACACCCTTTCAAATATCACTTTGAAGGGCTTAAATCTTCAAAGGCCTTCGCAGTACATAATTTTATTAAAAATATTTTCATGACACTCTGTTTTTCATAGAGAATATTTTTGGAGGAATGTGGGAAAATATAATCCAATCTTTGCAAAATTTGTAACGGTGATTTCTGAGTTTATAAATCTTAATTTTCTAAAAAAATGTTTGCTGCTTTATCGATGACGAAACGTATACTCTAAGGGATTTGTCAATTTTATGTTGCCAATGCTCGAATAATGTTTGAAGAAAAGTTATCACCCAAAGGCAGTCAATATTTTCTAAAAAGTTTTTGGTATCTCAAGCAATATACAGCTGGGGCAGAAGAAGCTAATCATTTGATACAACGAGCTCTATAAATACCGACATTTACATCAAGGAATGTTTACAAAAAGACTTCACAATGTGTCTACTTATTGTTGGCTTGACTTGGCATCATTTGAGCGGTACAAGTATAATATTGTGGTATTTGTACCAAGTGAGGCAAATATTCCAAAACTGCACGGAGCTAAGGCCATTGGAGAGATATTGGGCTCTTGTTAAAAAAAGTGTTCAAAATTTTAGCAGATTTTAAACGGAGATGGAATAACTTTTCGAGCAAAGTGACAGAAATCACTATAAAAACGTTAATGAAAATGTTACCGAAAAGGATTCAAAAGGTTTTATCGATAGTGATTAAAACCATAGAAATATCTTTTGTAAATTGTAATAAAAATTCATTTAAATAAAAGAAATTTAAAACTATAAATTTATTGATTTCATTTATATTAATACGTCAATAATTTTTCGACCTCACTCCTTAGATGTACAAATATAAATACTGAGGTTAAAATTAGGTTTAAAAAAATTATTCATTGTTATTTTATTTTCATCATCAGTCAACCGGCAGCTGTTAAAACTCGTTTGTGTTTTTAGGAAATTAATGAAATAGAATCTTTCTACCTGAGTGACCAATTTTTTTATTTCATAAAACTCCGAAAAGTCAATTTTTGTTTTTTTTTCTGTTTATATCTGATTTCTAATGTTATTTTCATGTTGATGATCTAATATATTTAGTTTTACTCTCTTTTCGGAGCTTAAAAAAATACAACTAAACAAACGTATTATGATGAACTCGAACCATAAAGAATTTCAAAATAATAAATTTGGAAATCAAGTTTTTTTGTAAAAATAATTTTACATAAAACTTGATTTCTGTTTTTATAAGAAAATTGTTGGAATTATATACACACGCACATATGTATGTATGGATATACATACACACATAAATATTTTAAAAGCATATTTTTTTACTATAATAATTAACACGTTGTTATGTTAATGTTTTTGTTAACAAAAAATATATTTTAGCAGAATTTTAAATAGTTTTGAGAGTGAATTTTTAGTTTATAATTTAAATTAGAAATTAAAGTATGTACCCAATCAAGTTTTTCCAATTGCAATTTTTAAACTGTTTCAGATATTGATTCAATATGAAAAAATGTTGCTTTTTTCAAAATTATTTTATTTATGTTCAGTGTTAAATTGATTTTGATCAGGTTCCCATTTTGCTGATAAAAAACGCTAAAATATTTTGTAAATCGTTCTAAAATTCAATGGAGTCCAAAAAAGACGCCGGATCAGTCATGATCCATCTCGATAGCACCCCATTATGTTCCTGTACGATTGACTCGAATTGTTCTTTACCATAGGCAAGGCCACTATGAGATGGTGTTTCTCCACCTCGTTAAAAGGGCTTCTGCCTTTTCCCTCGCAAAATTCTTCTTATGCAGTTTTTGACATTCCTCTACAATGGTCATGTATATAACAAGATCTTCTATATTTCGTTCATGGGGTGTACCTTTCCACATTCTCAGCAATCTTATCAAAAATAACAAAGCCTTGGCATGTCTGGACTCGAGAATATTTTTCCAACTCTTCCTTCATTTTTGTTTTTTTCTTCTTGTGATCGTTCAGCCTTAATGTCAAGTGGAATATCATTTCTCTCAGAATATCCGATAAATGCAATACTTTACAGGCTGAGATTACAGCTATTCGAAGAGCTATCAATTGATTGAGGTATTTTTAAGATATACCGTTAATAATGGTTTTAATCTACAGCAAGGTCACACGGTTTGGGTGTATTGATATGGGACCTATCAGGGTAACTTAGAGTTTGAGGCTTTGGCGAAGGATGAGGTCGCAGATAGTCGGTTTACCATGATTATCCACATCGGAATGAGAAAAAGGAGACCGATGTATACGGGAACCCACACAAGTCTTTGGCTGCAGTTCCTTACAATCCCTGACGAATATCATCAAATATCGAATTTCAAATGAATTTTTACTTCAAGATTCATAAATTTAATCGGAAATAATGTTACCATTGTACAAGCCAAAAATATGGGATGAATAAGATCATGGGAAGGGTTTCTTAATTGAATATCTAATGAAAGATAGAGCAAAACAAATAATAAAAGAAATAATTTAAATTATTTTTCTATTGATGTTATAAATTGTCTGTGTCAGGGGCAGCATTGAGCAGTTATAAAAATCCCCAACTTTGCAAATGATTCATATTTATTTAGACTTTATTTATAATGTATTAAAGCTTTTACTTTTACAAATTTGATAACAATTAATAAAAAATAAAAAAAATTGATTAAAGTATAAAAAATCATCAAGTTTTTTTTTAACGAATAACGGAAAAAGTCATAAATAAAAAAATAAATTTTTCAAGAAATAAATTTACAAATTATTGACAGAAAGATATTTTTATTAAATCATTAATGAAATGTATTTGCATTGGAAGTTTTGGTGTACTGGACATTTTTTTGGAGTTAACACATTCTTACTGCAAATGATCATTATATGGATATTTTAAAAGTCTGAATAAAATGTTCCAATCATTGTCATACAAGTTATTTTTTAAAATAATAAAATTAAAATTGCAAGAAATAAGGAGAAATTTTAATTAAAAATTTTTTGGCATAATTTCAATATTTCATTAAGTTTTTAATTATATTGAACAAATAATTTCATTACGTTAACAAAATGCAAACAAAATCTACTTTCAATTTTAATTCTCATGCAAAAAAATTAAATATTCTAAAAAAATAATTTGAAAATGAAACAAAACGATAATTAAATTCTCCAATATCTTTAGTTATTAATTATAAAAAATGGAAATACTTGGCAAATAAAAAAGCAATCAGTTTTGTAGGTGGTGGAAAAAAAATGAAGAAAAAAAACTATAAATATAAATTTAAATCAATCATTATTGTGATAAAACAACAAATAATATTCAGACAGAATTTCCCTGATGTGAATAAACAAAAAAAGCGATTTAAATGAATGAACTTTTTTTTGAAAATAAACAATTACGAAAGTAAGAGGCGGTTAGGCCAACTACATAATACCCTACATTCACAGTTTAAATAGTCATCTTGTATACACACAAACATGAAGATAAGTACAAATATATTTTCATCGCTTTTTGCTATAACTCCTCAAACAATATCGAAGATCAAACACATTTATTGTCAAAAAATTTGGAACATAATACCATCAAAAAATTATGAACCAACTTTTTATAATTTGTTTTCGTACAAATAATCTTATTTAAGGCATTAACATGATAACTACGTTTATTACAAATTTATATCACTTGAAGTGATTTTCTCAGGTAAGATAAGGCCTATAGGACATAATGGCCCAATTCTCGCAAAAATCTGGGGGTGTTTTCTAGCTGTAAAATTCTTTAACATAAAAATATTATAACAATATTAAAATTTTTTTGAGATCACTTTAAAGTGATTTTCTGGTAGCTACGGTTATAAGCGAAACGATCTTCTTGAAATTTGGCAAATAGATTTGGTCTTAATCAATATTCGGCCAGGTACGAACCATAAGCTTTCATTATGATTACGTTCTGCTCCATTTAAAAAACCAGTCAAAATAATATTAGAAAAACAATGAATGAGAAGATTTGACTTTGCTACCATATAGTCCAGAACCTGTTTTGTCTAACTAATTGAATTAAAATTTGTATCTGAATACAGAATGTAATATTGCCAAATTTAATAACTTTAAGTTATGAGCTTATAATCCCATATCAGTAGGACATTTGTATGAAAACTACATGAATTTAAGTACTATTGAGCTTATAATATACCAAATATTATCAAGATTTATATAAGCGCAGCTTTTAAATGGCCTGCCAATGGGAAAAATGAACAACGGACGGGTATCAAAAGCACTTTCTGAGTCAATTTATATCCAACCACCTGTGGTGGTGTAGGGTACTAAAAGTATAACTAAGAGTACCCTGTTGGATTCATGAAGTCCAAACTTAAAACAAAAATATGCCACCAAGATTACTATCACGATGAAGACGGTATCTTATCACAATCACTAATATTTTTGGACCACATTTCGACAATCGCCATCAATTAATATAGACCTTAACATTTTTTTATGGTTCCTGATCCACACGGAAATGTTAAAAATTTCACCTAAAAAAAACAGCATATAAAACTTGTGCTAAATATATTATTTAAATATATTATTTCCTTATATATCGATCTAAAAGAATTTGTTTAATATTTTTGTTTGTGTATTTGTAAGCACATTTTTAAAATGATATTTTTAATATTTTTATTAATTTATATATTGTAGGTCATGGATTTAAAAAAATTATAAATAGAACTTAAATTCTTATATACAAATTTTGTTGGCAAAAGTCAAAGGACTGTTAATAAATGCAAATCATTTTCTCTGATCTCTTATATTTCGAAATGGGTTAAATTTTTACTTATTATTATTTATATGTCTTCAACAATACCAGTCACCCCAAACAGGTATGATTTTTTGTAAATAATCATAAGGGCTATATGTATGCATTTCGTAACCGTTCCACTTCCCGACCCAAAAACCCAATTGGGAAATGTCCATCTCTTAAAATCCGGCCTGGCGTACAGACAATGTTAAATCGACTTAAAAATCTTGAGTCGAACGGTATATTCAAAGGTGTTGGTAGCATATTTTTTCTATCTGTTAACGTTTTTATCAACGCATAATACCCCAACCACCTATGGTGGTTTATAAATTGGTATAAAATTGTAAATTAAGATTTTACGATATTTAGAGCAAATGCTCTAAGTATTTTATTATAAAATTGCTAATGGCTTCATTATAAAATATATATAAAAATTTATAATAATAAATTATATAAAATTCAGACTTACCCCAAAAATCTTTTTTCTTTAAGACTGTAAAAATTACAATCTACAGCAAAAACAATTAATTGGAATTAGTTTCATTTATATAAAATAAGTAAAAATTATTTTTCTTTACTCTAAATTACACTAGATTTATTTATTTTTATTATTTTAGAACACGTATTTTTGGGATAATTATTAATTTTTTTATTTTATTTCTTTAACTTTTGCAGCAGACATAAGGCTGAGAGAGAGACGTCCTTTCGCACTCAAAAGGCGTCAATGTAACAACAAAAATAATAACTGAAAAAAATGTAAACAATCAAAAAATTAACGCAGTTGCAGCAACTGTGCAGCAGCGGCAGCACAACCACTAGACAACATGTACGAAAAAAATCACACCACATTAATGCTTTTTGTTGTTGCTTTTATTATGGCTGTTTTAGTTGTTGTTTGTTGTGTTTAAATTGATTTTGAGTGGGTTAAGGTGAGAGTTGAGGTTTTCGTTTTTGTTAAAATTAATTAGGAATTGAGACAGAAAATTTATGGAAAAAATTAAAAGAAGAAAAACAGGAAGAACTAGAATATTTTCTTTTAATTTTAAAACTTTTTTGGTTTAAAAAATTATAAAATTAAAAACTAAAAAAAACATAAATAAAACACACGTCATTTAAACGAAACCATTGCACCAACACAAGCACACATTTTCATTAATAAATTCTCTTTTTTTCAATTTTTTCTTAGATAAAAACATATGGTGTTTTTTATTTTTTACTGAATCTTTTTTCTATAAAATTATTTTTATTTATTTTTATATTTGTTGATGCCACCCCTTCATCACTTGAAATGAAATAAGAAATGAAAGAAAAATAGAAACTTTAAAAATGTATTTCTATACCCTACACCATCGTAAGTGGTTGTGTTATTATGTGTTTGTGATGATCTTTGTAACATAGGGAAAAAATGGTATAACACTTTCTGAGTCCATTTAATAATGTCCGTCCGTCTGTCTGGATGGCCGTCCAACTTACATTGTAGACCTCCAAAGGTCGCAATTTTTGAAATATCTTTCAGGTAGTTTTTATACAAATGTCCTCCCACAAAAATATTTTTTTCAAACGCATTAATTTCACATAAATCTTAGTATCATATTAATGTACTTCACACTTAATTATTAATCAGAAAATCAAATTACATGAGGGTCGTTTATAATTTTTTCGTAACTTTCATTTATAACCAACAATGTGGTGTAGGGTAGGAGAAAGTCGGCCTTGACCGACTATAATACTTTTATTTGTTTTTGATTTTTGTTTTTTGTTCTTGTTTCATTATATATATATTTTGTTGTTGTTCTTGTTACTTTGTATTTGTTATTGTTGCCCGGTTTCATGTTTTGTTTGTGCCTTTTGGCATTAAATGCAAAAGGGAGGGCTGCTCCCCAAAAAAAAAAACAAAAAAAAACATATTGCACACTACTATTTTTTTCTTTAATTCATTTCCATTATTTCCACTTCTTAACAATTTTATTGAATTTTCCCTTAAAATTAATTTATTTAACTATTTTTCTCTTCAATTTATATAATTTATTTATTTGAAATATTTTTTGAACTCACTTTTCTTTAGGAATTTATTTTCAATAAAATTATTTTAATATTTTCTTTCTTTATTCTGTATCAAAAAATTAGCACTTATTTTTCTTATTTAATTAAAATTAATTTTTTCCAAGAACACGCGCGCGTACAACCACCCGCTTTGAAGTTTTTCTCGTTTCTGAAAAAAATTTAATTTGAAGTTTCCACTTAATTTTCTTGTTTGGTTTGTTTTGCTTCGTTATTCGTGGAGAGAAACTATGAAAAATGAAACAGGGTGTTGCCAATGTTTAACATGAATTTAAAACAGGTATGGCAAACAAGTTTAACCCTCTGTGACTGGTGTGATATACAGTAAAGAACAAGTTAAACCCTTAAACTATAAATATAAACAAGTATGTATGCAATAATCTGCTGTGTCAAATTTTAAATACCCTCTACCACTAACATATACAAAAACAAATAAGAATGTTGTAATTGGTAAAGCCCGACTTTGAAATAGTCTACGCCACAAAGTTGATTAAAAATGGTGGCTACCAAAAAACTAATAAACAAATCTCGTATAACCTTTTATTCTGATTTATTCTTAAGCGTACAGTATATTATGGTTACACTCATACTTATGCAAAATTTATGCGTTCAAAATGAATTTTTGAAGGAGGTTAAATGGGAGCTACAAGAAATTATGGACCGACTCTCTGAAAAGTTCAATATCTTAAAATCAAGACTAGTATTTCCATTTAAGTCAAAACCTATAGACAACACTTCAGAGTACAATATCCCTCCACTGGCCTTAGCTGCAGGCTGTTAGGAGGATTTGCCTCTCTAAGTACAAATACCACATTGTTTTTGTCTAATTCATGGGCTTGTTTAAAAAATGGACACATTACAAAGTCTTATGAATGGAAACAGAAACAAAAGTTATCTTTTACTTTTTGTATTAAATAGTCCTATCACTGAGCTAATCGATTTGCATTCCTAATAGATCTGTTGGAAGCTCTTTGCTTCTATTTTTTGGCTTTAGAAACGTCATGTGGACCATTTCTTATACCTGCACAAGGTTTTCTATAGCGGACAAGATCTCCCGGTACCGTTTATAACTTTGGAAACAGTTTGATGGCTGACCTTTGAATGGTTCGCTCACTTTTTTAGGAACAAGTTGGGTTATCTTAAAATTGTTTATTTTCGTCTTATTTCCTGGTCTCTCATTTTAATCAGATTAACGATGTATTCATTTATTTGACAATAAACATAATAACTGACATATTTTATAAAGGTAACTTGATAAAAAATTAAATTTTTACTTGGGTTAAAAGTCGAAATCTAAATAGTTGATCGAAAAAATTGTGAATTGTTTATTCATTTGTTTAATATTCATAAATATGGAGCCTTATAAAAGACATTTTGGAAAACTGTTTTATATTCAATAAATTTAAACATGTTGACATCACTTAATTAAAATATAATAATAAACCCTCTCACGTTTCATTCCATTTTATTTCTCAGCAAATGAAAATAATGAGATTATTATTGTTTATTAAATTGACAGTCAGCTGTTCTTTTCTGTAATTATCGTGAGTGATAAAAAGAATTGTTGCGGTTAATTCGAGGAAAAGAAAAATACAGTAATTATTGTGAAATTATCTTAAAAAATAAATACAAAGTATTTAAATATCTTATATATAAAAAGGGAGCACTTGAATACTTACAAAATGTTACGAATCATTAGCATCTCTTCGAAAAAACTAATAACGACAAAATCTTCCTTAAACAAGCAATGGATGGCAAAGATAAGCACCACAACTGTTACAGCAGCAGGACAAGATGAAACACTATCACCTTCAGCAGGTATTAAGTAGTAACAAGAAAATGTTTAAACTAAACAAATTAACATTATTTTTAAATATCCTTTTATAACAAATTGAGGTTATGTAAACATAATTAACAAATGATTTCTTGTATTTCAGAATTTAGACAGAAACGTATTAAATTCAATATTAAATCAGATCATATTGAAGGCAGACCTTTATATTTAGATGCTCAAGCCACTACACCTTTGGTTAGTTAATGAATTTAAATTGTAAACTTTATGAAGTAAATTGTAATGAAATTCTTTTTATAGGATCCTCGTGTACTGGATGCTATGTTGCCTTTTTTGACAAATTATTACGGTAATCCCCACTCACGTACTCATGCTTATGGTTGGGAAACAGAACAGGCTGTAGAAACTGCTCGTGAACAAGTAGCCAATCTCATAGGAGCGGAAACAAAAGAAATTATTTTTACATCTGGTGCTACGGAATCGAATAATATAGCTGTTAAAGGGGTTGCCAGGTAATTTCCGCAGATGCAATCATACTTCTTATACCCTATACCATCTGAAGTGGTTAAGATATAATACTTTCGTGCTGAAATTTGTAACGGAAGAAACGATATTGCTACAACTACTTAAAGTATACTGTTCTACACAGAATCATTTTAAAGACGATTTAACAATGTCTGTCCGTCTGGGCGGTTGGGTGTGAACAAAACAAAGGTTGCAATTTTAAAGATATCTTGATGAACTTTCGCTCTGTTTTGGCTCATAACGATGCCTATTGAATTAAGTGAGGATTATCTCACATAGCCCCCGTACAAACGATGTTTTAAGGACATAGAATTCCTAAATATAAAGCAATTTTAATGCAATTTTACACAATGAAGTCTTTTAATATTAAAATAGGCATACAAAATTACACGAGGATTGGTATTCTATTTCTCATAGCTTCCTTCTGTTCAAAATATTTGGCGAGAAGCGCGCTTATTTTCCACTTACAGATTTTGAAGGAGATAGTTCTTGACGCACATACAAGGACTGCAATTAAGCTATTATATGGCTCTTAAATAGAGAAAAGAACCATTACAGGAATCTATCTTTTGGCAGGATCAATCAAATTGATTGATATATGCTAATGTTCTAGGCTGAAATCCTGGGAGTGATAAATTCCCTCTCAAATGGGAAAAACCATTTAAAAAATATAATTGGGATTATTACTGTGCACTTTGACATAAGAAAGATTATGTTGAAATGAAACTGAGACGTTTGATGCTTATAGGATGCGTAACATAAAAATAAGCTTCAGTCAGTCACTGTCTATTAACTCTAAATTTATAGAATTGTTTCAAAAAATCCTATTCGAACCGATACTCATTTTTAAATATTAAATAATTTGGTACCTATAAAAATATATTTGTCCTTTTGCGTTAATGTTTATTTTCGTCTAAAACATTGTAGATTTTATGGTTCCAAGAAGAAACATATCATAACAACACAAACTGAACACAAGTGTGTTTTGGATTCTTGCCGCGCTTTAGAAAATGAAGGATTTCGTGTTACATATTTACCCGTAAAAACAAATGGTATAATTGATATGCAAGAATTGGATAAAGCAATGACACCTGATACGGCTTTAGTTTCTATAATGACCGTAAATAATGAAATTGGTAAACATTAAAAGAAATTCTACTTATAAAACCATTTTTTTTATTTATAACTTTAATTTATTTTAGGTGTTAAACAACCCATAGCCGATATAGGAGCACTTTGCCGTTCAAAGAAAATTTTCTTCCACACCGATGCCGCCCAGGCAGTAGGAAAAATTCCTTTAGACGTTAATGCCATGAATATTGATTTAATGTCAATTTCTGGTCATAAAATCTATGGCCCCAAAGGTGTTGGTGCTCTCTATGTGCGCAGACGTCCTCGAGTACGTCTAGAGCCCATACAAAGTGGTGGTGGTCAAGAGAGAGGTTTACGTAGCGGCACCGTACCAGCTCCGTTGGCAGTTGGTTTAGGAGCTGCTGCAGAATTGGCACAAAAAGAAATGGAATATGATACAAAATGGATAGAATTTTTATCGAAACGTTTATTTGATCGCATAACCTCCGAATTGCCACAGGTTATACGTAATGGTGATCCAGAACAAACTTACAGTGGTTGTCTGAACCTTTCATTTGCCTATGTAGAGGGAGAATCCCTATTAATGGCACTTAAAGATGTAGCTTTATCATCGGGATCGGCTTGTACCTCAGCTTCCTTAGAACCCTCATATGTTTTAAGAGCTATTGGTACAGACGAGGATTTGGCACACAGTTCCATAAGGTATGCTAAAGGACTAAAAAGATTTATAGGTGTTAAAATATATTTAAACTTATTTTTTATTTTACAGATTTGGCATTGGTCGTTTTACAACCGTTGAAGAAGTTGATTATACTGCTGAAAAGTGTATAAAACACGTTGAACGTCTTCGTGAAATGTCACCTTTATGGGAAATGGTACAAGAAGGCATTGATTTAAAGACCATACAATGGTCTCAACATTAAATTCGGTAGCTTTAAATTTTAATCAAATGTTCAGATATATAAACATATAAATAGACATAACGACTGCTTGTATAAAAAATAATTTGAGAAGAAGAAGAAAAATAACTAATTTTTTTTTGTTTTATTTCAGTTTAACCTTTTTGTAGTTTTAACAACTTTCTAATATTTTATTATAGTTAAAGTTTTAAGATATTATTTAGATATTTTATTACAAGATTTTTAGATTTTCTTTTTATATGATTATTATAGTTTACACTTTAGTTTCGTTTGTTTCAATGCCATTTTATTTTATAAAATATTTAATTGTATTTTTATTTTTCAATATTTTGAAATTAAATAAGTAAAATGTTAGATTTTGAAAATATATTGGGAGTTTATTTATTTCTCAAATATTTAGACTGGAAACAGAGAAATAAAATTTTTTAATATAAATTCGGATGATTGTTTGGGCTAAGAACAAAAGTAATTTATTAATTGATTTACATGTAGGCTGATCTGTGGTATAAAATATTTTCTTATGGAGGTTAACTGTGAATTCTACAATGTAAATATATAGCTGCTTGTACCGCTTTAATTAAAAAGATTTTCTATTATTTTTACTTAATCGCTTGACCGATTTATTTTCGAAAAGATAAATTTTAACTAAAAATGAATATTGAAATATTTAATAAAAATTTGAATTTTAACGAAAATGTGAAATTTTAATAAAAATTGAATATTGAAAGAAAATTTTAATTTTTGAAAAAAAAAAAAAACAGACTTCATGAATTTTCATACAAAACTTAATTTTTTAATAAAAATGTTTATGATAAATTTAATTTTTTGTGAAAATTTTGCATTTTCTTCAATTTTCAATTTTTTAAAGAGAAACTTTAATTTTTTGTAAAAGTTTAGGTTTTTAAGAAAATTAAAATTTTTTTCCACAACAATTTTAATTTTTTATACTTTTTTATTTTTGGAATTTTAATGAAAATTTTGATTTTTAATGAAAATATTAGTTTTAAATGAAAATCTGATTTTTTATAAAAATTTGGATTTCCAGTGAAAATTTAAATTTTTAAGAAAATCTAAATTTTTAATGAATTCATTTAAAATTTATACTACCCGAAATGCTGAATGTCCCATAATTTTTGAGATATCGGGTCCGGAATTTTCGAAATACAATGTAGTTTTTCACGTTCTTTGTTAAATTTTTGATAACAATATGGATATCGTTTGAAAGGTTTTAAAAATATATGGAATATATTATAATATTATATTTTATATATATAGTTGATAACATAAAAATCCATTTCTACAACTTTTTACTATGGCTGTTTATTGTACTATACATAGAATAGAATTCTACAAGGTCGGTGTTTAACTGTCCATGTATGCTGTATGGTTTTGGGTAATAAATAGTCGTTTCAAGTAAATTTAAATTTTCAAAAATTTCATATTTCTATAGAAATTTGAAAGAATTTCTTGTATGAATTAAATTTAGTCACACATAAATATTTATAATATCGTTGACATCAGTAGAATAAAACAGGTTTTAGATGCTTCTTTACAAAAAAAGTATTATTTATTTCTAAATAATTAAATATTACAACCAACCACTCTAAGAAAACTTATAAGCTAAAATGACTTTGAACTTAATTATAAAACGATTTCAAAAAGCAGAAATTTTGAGAAGAAAAAGTGTTTAAAATTTTTAGAAATTATTTACCTATAGAAATTTAGGTGAAATATATAAAAAAAACATACATACATACAACATACATACATACATACATAATAATACATACATACATATGAAATATGTATGGATGTTTAAATATTCGAAATGAAAAACCTTTGATTTCATTGTATAAACTAAAAATGGATTGAATAACGATAAATTATTAATGAATTTTTTTTTATATTAATGAATTGAGCAAAGGTCAACAATAAAATTAATGAAATTTTACGAAAAAGGTGAAAAGAAATTTAAAATAATGATTTGCTAACATAACAAATTATATTTTTTAACAGATAACAAAAAAACAAAATTATTGCAAAAGTTTTTAATAAACATAAAAAAATCACTAATGATTGGTAGATATTTTGTCTTGTTACAAAACTTAATTAACTTTCTTTGATGAAGATTTACTATCGCCTCCCAAAATTTTGCGTCTTTGAGCAAACATATGCAAGTACATTTGGGGAAAGAGGGGAATATACAGCAACATAACAATCCATAATAGCACAAAATAGGAGAAAGTAGCATTGTAGATATTGGGCATTTCGATAGACCATAGACTAGGATTATTTTTGGCATAACTTTGAGCCCACCAGAAACACAATAGTTCACCGGTTACACCAATCGGATACAAGGCAATAAATGTGGTATAACGTAGAAATACCAAAATATGAGGTACAAATTTAATAATATTCAAGGCATAATAGCCATAACGTATAATCTCTGTTATTGACCAAGCCAACAGGGCAATAGGTAAACCTGGCGATACCTTACCAGTGGGAGTAGCCATTACAACGCCCACAACCACCATCATACGACTAAGCACTTGGAATGTTGTTATGACAGGATTGGATTTGACAAAACCACAGGCAGCATTAATAATTTCCACAAAAGCAGCATTTTGGAATACAATAACAGCTAATCGTGTATAATCCCATAAAGTTATGCTGGCTCGAAATTCTGGTCCTTGTATCAGATAATAATTAGCCAATTGATATAGAATATAACACCAGCCCACCACTTGTATGGCATTATATAGGAATAAATATCCTTTAACAGCAAAACTTTGTTCTTTAGCATCAGCAGGTTTAGAAGTTTTTGGTGGAGCCATTATTTCGTTTTTATTTCTTTTCTATTAATGTTATATTTTCACCCCCCGTACAATGGAACTAACAAATGGTTAAACGACTATTTTATCACTGATAACACAAATGTACTTTCACTTCAAAAAACCTTACAAACAGCGAAGGTAAATTTTAGCGTTATTAGTCCAGTGTTGTTTAACCAACGATTTTAACAGCACTTACTATTTGAATCCAAATTAGTTTAAATTTTTGAATAACACTGATTAAATAATAATAAGTTTACCTTTTAGCTATTAACTGCATACAAATTAACTAATTTGTTAATATTTTTTTATTTTAAATAAAAAATAGCTCCACTACTTTTTGTGTAGTACAGTGTTATTTGTTGTAAAAATACAACCATGTCTAGATAATATTGCCAGATGATATATTTTTAATTTCAAGTTAGGCACAAAAAAATTAACCGTAAAACAGGGAACCTACTGATTTAATAAAATAATTTTTTGGATCATAAAGTAGAATATAGAAAAAAATCAAATACGGAATCATGCCTATAAGAATCTCCCTTCCCAATCGATACTATTCAGGAACCCTATTAGATCATTCAACTTAAATCGATGGATATCCACAAGCCCCTCAAGGTAACGAGTGCCCAGAATAGAAATTTTTACATTTTCGTTCGATACCAATTTTATATCCTTTAAACATTAAATACTAACAAGACTGGAATAAATATTCAAAAGTTTTAACATTTTGGACTTTAATTTACAGGAAATGATTATGCCATTGGCAATCAAATTAATTCAAATAAAATGATATATCTGTAAAGATTAGTGCTTTCATGCGACAGGCCTTCGGCCGACTTAAAGATTTCCTCCGAGGTGATATTTAAAAAGACAGTTTTACTTAAAGATTGCTTTCTGTAAAGAAATACATGCATTTATTCATTTTTTGTAGTTTTATATCTTTTTCTAAGTACTAAGTAATTTAAACGATATCCATATTATTATCAAACAATAACTGTGAATCAAGAAAAATTGATACTTCAGGTCCATATTTTCTTTTATTATTATTTATTTTTTTGTGAAAGGCTTTCATATATTAATATATATTTGAATTCAATAGCTAAAATCTCTTAAAATCACTACTGTCTGACTTATGCTCATCGTCAGCATAATGTACATATTGTGAATTTATACAATCTGGTAACTCTAAAAATATTTAGGAAGTGTTTGTATTTGACATTGTGCTTTATTATTGTTTGTGTTGAATCTTATTTCATTTTGGGATAGATGGAGTGAATTTTTTTAATATTTTTGATTTGTGTGAAAGAAATTCCAATAAATAAACAATGAATAAAGAGGCTGATCTAGAATTTATAAAGCTCGTGCAAAGTTATCCTATAATATACGATAGAGAACAGTCACGCGGCCAAAAAAATTCCAACATGAAAAATGAAGCTTGGCAGGAGATAGCACAAATTGTTAAGAAATCTGAAATTGCGTGCATAACTCGCTGGAAATCTATACGTGATCGTTTTGGTAAAGAATATAGGCGCCAACAGGAAAATGCACAAGATACAACAAATTGGGAATTATTCCCGCATTTAATGTTTTTAAAAGATCACTACAAACAAGGGTAAGTACAATTTGGATGAGAATTTCGAACAATTTATTCTGTGTGCATATTGTGACGTATTATTTTGATTTTTTAAGAACTGCCCGCAATGATGTTATAGAGACAATTAAGTACACACCGCGTGTACGTAAAACGAAACCAAAAAAAGATTATGCTAGTACGGAGGAAGAGGACATAAAACCAGAAGAATTGGCCTTAAATAAAAATATTATTGCTTTGGTTAAACAGCATGATGTTTTGTATGATCGGAAAAGAGTTAGAGATTCAAAGAATTTAGCGGCTAAAAATGAAGCCTGGTCATTTATAGCAAGTGCTTTGGATGTTTCAGGTGCAGATTTAAAACAAAAGAGAAATTGATATATTTTAACAATTATTCATTCATTTTTTATATAATAATTTCAGAACAAGAATGTTATACGAAATGGAAAAAATTAAGAGATCGTTTCTCGCGAGAGTACAGACAGTTACAGCTGAATCCGGAAAAGCCTATAACATGGATTTACTTTGACGATTTAAAATTCTTACAAAGCCATTATAGAAAAGGGTAATTGTTATACACATAATGAATAAACATAATTAATTATTAATAATAATTTTCTTTATAGAATTCCCCTACCTGTGGAGGAAATCAAGTGTAGAGCAAAACAATCCCCTGCTAATAATGACAGCAATCCCTGGGGTGATGATTTAAACAAATCATTTGGTTATTCCGACACTACAGTAGAACAACATATAGAAGATCAGGAAACGGAAGATAGCAATGATCATCTTATTACAGAAGAGACAGAAATGAATGACTTTGATGAATTACTCTATATAGCACCCAAAAAACAATGTCTTTCCGATTCACGCAATGATGCACCCATACAAGTATCTTATCATATATCACCCGATTTAAGTGCAGCCAATGCTAACCAGCTTCACCAAGCTTCCTATAGTAACAGCAATAATAACTCTTTAACAAATGAACAGATTTTTCAAACCACGATTTGTGAAACAGCTTCAACAGAAGCTGAACAAAAACTACAAAATGTTATTAATAATATGGAGTGTGTTTTACGTCAGTCACAAGATTGTCTGAAAGCTGTACAACAACAAAAAGAAATCTACAAACAAGAAATACTACAGAAAAATAATAGTATTAATTTACAAACGGATATGTTGCAAAAGGTTCACGTCCTTTTAGACGGTCTACAGCCGGATCAGCGCAACAAGGCAGAACGTAAAATATTGCAATTTTTATGTGAATGTCAAATTAAAATATTAAATAATGAAGAGATCATTGATGTAAAACCTGTTAATATTTACTAATAATTTTATTATTCTTTTTGTTTTTCTTTCTTATTAAGCTTCTACAATAAAATTTTAATTTAGTTTTTAATTATATAATAAAATATAATTTAATACTTTTTTTGAAATAGCAACAACTTAAATAAAAAAATATTTTTTGGAAAGCAGAAAAGAATATATATAAACACATACCAGACATTTACATACATGAATTAATTTTAAGTTTACAGGTAGAGCATTATTTTAATTATTAAATGTAAAGTTTATAAATAAAGTTTTCTTATAGTACAGATTTGATCCAAAATAAAGAGACAAACAATATTCCTTTTTAATTTAAAAAAAGTAACGGCTGTAAAAATTTCTGACTTAGTCCAGACGCCGGTAATTTTTTTTCGAATTGTCGACGTCGTCATTTTTTACTCAACGTAAATAAAGGAACTAATATTTGTTCCGTGTGGTAAATTTAAACTAATTTCAATTATTTCAAACAAGTTTGAAATTTTAGCCGGGCAAGAACTATAGTAGAAGACCTCAAAGAATATTTGGGTTCTATACGTAAGGTATGAAAAATTATCGCGTAGTCTTACAAGACTTTGGTGGAAAGTTTTTAAGCAGCTATACAACGGCTGTTATTTTGATTGGATTTTCAACCCAGGTACAGACACCTTATACAGGTCTTTGTAAGGCTAATAAGAGATTAAAAATTCTTTTCGACTCTAAAATTATAAAATAAGGTTCAGCGAGGGCCGAGTGCTTAATTCTCACAGGCATAAAGCAAGAGTTGTAGGAAAAATTGCAGATAATCAAGGTAAACTGATTGAAACGCCTTTCCTCATATAAATCACATAAATGAAAAAATATACTTATTGGATAAGTTAATATTCTGTGATGAAAGCAAATTTTCCAAATATAAATCAGACAGACGTGTTTTGGGCTAGAGTAAAAAGGAACCCTTTTAAGAAAACAAATTCACACGATTGTTAAACTTAGTAGTTTTGTTTCATGTTATTGATAAAGTTTTAGCTAAAAATATAAAAGTCCTCAAAATTTGCTATGGAATCCGAGATTTACTTCTAGCAAGACAAAGACTCTAACACGCGGCGAAAATTGTTCGATTATTATTAAATTACTCCTCTCTCACTTCAAACTACTACTCAGTCATCCGAAATCAGTTGTCTATTCAAGTAAACACCGGGTTCTAAATACAATTAGAAGTTGAAATACATATGCACCGTCAAGTTATAGTCATAATGCTTTGTTATTAATCTTAGTATTCAAAGCAAGAATTGAACTCTAAGATTTGTTCGTTTGTTTTCCTTTAAAGTTTCTTAACCTTTGGCTTAGATTTATTTGCCTGTGTTAAAAAAAACGCTATTTCCCATCATAACTGGTATTACCTATCTCAAGTGTCAACTTCAAGATATAGGGAAACAATACTTTCTCGAATAAGCAGATCATACATAGTTTCAAACCAATAATGTTTTCCGCTAGTCTGAGGACGCTCCAAACGCCTTCACCGGCCACAAAATCCTGAAGGCTGTCATACCCAGTTATGCATAAAAATTTGTCCATTTGGGATCCATATCGAGTGCATGTATCTGGGACGTGTCCTCAATGACATTGTAGCCCGACATTTGTTCGTCGACTCTACACTCTTCTTGTACAATGTTGCTCTGCAAAATGTGTGATTAGAGATAATCTGAATAGCTATTCTCAAGTCGGACGCCTTAGCCGACTTGAGAATGGCTATTCAGATTAGTCAATGATCCAACCCCTTGATTCCACACTTCTGGGAGTACTTGATACTCCATTTCCCTCGCAGAAACGAATCAATCACATTAACTGCGTCCGCGAAATAGCAAGCCGCGTTAATAGCAAGTTCCATTCCCAGAAGTTACGAGGTCATTAAAGATATAATCCTGTGGGTGTATCTAGAATCGACTACCCCAGAATCAGGATGGAAAAACGTGCAGACTGTATGCCATGTAGTAACCGATCCTTCTGTGAAATAGACTTCAAACCCCTCATCCCTATATATGTTGAGAGATTCGTTGAAAAGTCCCAGAATTTTCTTTCATATGACTTATTGAAATCATTCCTCAAATACTTTAACGATCTGCAATACGGTTTAAGAAATTGTTCTCAAAATATGCGGTAACATTTAAATTTTTAAAAAACTTGAAATTATTTCTTATAATATTTTTGATATATTGTAGTATTATTTCCTAAAACAGCGATTTTTCTATTTATTTAAAAAAATATTGATAACACTGTGCCACATCTGACATTTCAATTTACTACTTTTATTATACAACTTTGTGACGTGAGTCAATTTTTATTCGAAGAAACAACGGGGCCGCACGCAATGCAGTGAAAATAAAATAAAAAGAAATTTAATTGAATATTTAAATAATAAAAACTTTTTATATAAATTATTAACAACAAAACCACTAGTCAAATTAAAAAGTTTTAAAGAGTGTTTTGCAAACAGCAGACAAATTATAGAAGAAAAACTTGTAAACGTCTGAGCAAAAGAAGGAAAAACGGATTGAAAAGACCAAGACGACAAAGAAGAGGAATAAAAAAAGCAGAGGAGTAGCTGAAGTGCGTGTGTTTGTATAAGTGTGTGCGTGTGATTGTGTGCGGTGTCATTTTTTTGTACATGAAATGTGTTCGTTTATGTTGGTGTGCGCAAAAAGTGCTGGAATTTCAATTTAAGCCAAAAAAGCCGACATCAGCAGCAGAGCAAAGTGTGTGGAATAAAATAAAAAAAGAAAAATAAAGGTGGAATAATCACAAGACGTCAAAAAAATATTGAAATATTTAAAAGATATTAAAAAATTGAAATTGTTGTTAGTGTGTGTAATATTGTGGTGTTGATTCATTAATTTGAAATATTAGTTTTTTTTTGTGTGACAACAACAACAAGAACAACCTCTGTCAAGTGAAGTGACTAAAAGAGGGCGGTGCTGCTATATTTACTGTAGTATAAAAATTATACAAAACCAAAAAAAAAAAAGAGATCTTCCAGGAGGGCCCCATATACACAAGAAACAAACAAAAAAAGTAGAAAAATTAAGAGAAAAAGGAGCCAGCAATAACAACCACATGTTTTGTTATAATTTGTAAAAAAAGATTAAGATTATTTTCTTTTAAAACGTTCTTTAAAAGCGATTTTCATTAAATACAAAACAAGTTGTTTTACTACAAAAAAAAACACACTTCCATTCCAAATCTAGAACTGGATTATAATTATTTATTTAAAAAAATCTCTCTTAAGATTTTTAACTGATTTGAGGGCTAAAGAAAACAAAAAATTAATATAATTTATCATGATTTTGTTGGAAATCAATAATCGTATAGTCGAAGAGACTCTACTGGTTAAATTCCGTAATGCTATAGCCGGGTGAGTAATCATTCTGATAACAAAACACCAAATTTTTTATCAAATTTCTTTCTTTCATTTATTTCATTCATTCTATTAATTTTAATTTATTTATATTTTTAAATTCTCTTTTTTATTTTATTAATAAAAATTCGGGTGTAGTTCAGTTCAGTTCAATTCATTTTTTTGTACTAAAAATTAGTAGTAGTAGTATTAGTAGTGTTACTAGTACATGTGCGTGTGTGCGTTTTAAAATTAAATTGTGTACTTTTTCAATTTTTATTTTCGTTTATTTTGACATTCGTTTAATGAATTTGTTTCTAAATCGTTGTCATATAATATTTATATTTTATTTGTTGTTTTGTTTATATTTAATGCAGCAATAATTAAGTTTCTCTGCCATAAACGCTGTTTTTTTCGGTTTGAAAAACATTTGAAGAAATTTTTTCGCGATCTTTTTACGGTCATAATTTATTGTTTTATGTATTTAGTTTTATATAAATTAAAACACAAAATGAAAAATAACCAGTTTGCGACAAAATGTTTGTTATCATATATTTAAATAACTAAATTTGTATAAGGAAAAAAAATTGATAAATTATTTTGGGGAAATTTAAAGAAAATTTTTGAAAGAATTTTTGATAGATCCAATAGTTCAAACAAATCTTCTATAAATCGAATTTTTAAAACAAAAAAATATTTTAGGGAAAATTTCGATTTATCGAAATAATTGATAATTTGAATATCTATTTTGAGAAGATTGATTTTCAGAAAATTTTCAATAAATCCAAAATTTTGATTTTTTTTTTTTCAATAAATCAAATATTTTTAGAAATTTATCTAAAAAGAACGAATTAATTGAATATATTGAGAACATTTTTCGTTAAATCTTAGATTTAAAGAAAATTTAAAAAAAAAACGAATATTTTGGGAAAATTTTCGATAAACCAAAATGTTTAAGAAAATTTTCGATAAATCGAAATTTTTGAGAAAATTTTCAATAAATCGAAGTTTTTGAGAAAATTTTCGATAAATCGAAATTTTTGAGAAAATTTTCGGTAAATCGAAATTTTTGGGAAAATTTTCGATAAATCGAAATTTTTGAGAAAATTTCCAATAAATCGAAGTTTTTGAGAAAATTTTCGATAAATCGAAGTTTTTGAGAAAATTTTCGATAAATCGAAGTTTTTGAGAAAATTTTCGATAAATCGAAGTTTTTGAGAAAATTTTCGATAAATCGAAGTTTTTGAGAAAATTTTCGATAAATCGAAGTTATTTAGAAAATTTTCGATAAATCAAAATTTTTGAGAAAATTTTCGATAAATCGAAATTTTGGAGAAAATTTTCGATAAATCGAAGTTTTTGAGAAAATTTCCAATAAATCGAAGTTTTTGAGAAAATTTTTCGATAAATCGAAGTTTTTGAGAAAATTTTCGATAAATCCAACTTTTGGAGAAAATTTTCGATAAATCGAAATTTTTGAGAAAATTTTCGATAAGTCAAAATTTTTGAGAAAATTTTCGATAAATCGAAATTTTTGAGAAAATTTTCGTTAAATCGAAATTTTTGAGAAAATTTTCGATAAATCGAAATTTTTGAGAAAATTTTCGATAAATCGAAATTTTTGAGAAAATTTTCGAGAAATCGAAATTTTTGAGAAAATTTTCGATAAATCGAAATTTTTGAGAAAATTTTCGATAAATCGAAATTTTTGAGAAAATTTTCGATAAATCGAAATTTTTGAGAAAATTTTCGATAAATCGATTTTTTTTAATTTATGGATAAATCAAATATTTAGAAAATGTTTTAGATAGATCGAATATTTTTATACTTTGAGAATATTTTCGATAATTGAAATATTTTTAGGAAATAGTTTTAATCGCTAGTGATGAAATTTTGAACCTTCATTAACTTTTTTAAAGAGCATTCTGTAATTTTTATCGAAAAGGTAGTCCATCTATAGCCCAATATAATATCTCTTCTCTGCCCTAAGCTCCGGACAGTTTGGATAATTTGCCTCTCTTGGAACAAATAGCACATAATTAATAAAAAGCCCTTAATTTTTGTTCCACATTTTCACTTGCATCAGCAAAAAAATTGTACCAAGAAGTTGCGAAAAATCTCTCAGAATACACGCGTATTTATTTGTCATTAAATATAATACCTGACATGATTTACAAAGGTAACATGGTTTAAAAAATCAGTCGGTTTTTTAACTAACAGAAATGATTTTCACATACAAAAATGTCAGAGAAGTTTACACATCACTGTTGAAATGGATGTTCTAAATTCTGGACAGTTTGAAATTTTGAAAATTCAAATTAGAATTAAATAGTTTTGATTAAAGTGGAATAATCTGATATTAACGATTTTAATTTTCAATAACTTGAATATTAATTTTGTTGTGGTCTATGGTTTTAAAATATTTTATATTATATATAAATATATTGTTATAATAATCGATATTAATATATTTTTTATATTATTTCCATGTATGTGTAACATATATACACACATGGACAAAAGTCACCATCTACTATCAGGTACAATGTTAAAAGGTTCTTCACGATTAGGCAATAATTAAAATATAAGTGGTCTCTTAAATGCTCTATTGGATTGATGTCTGAAGACTGAAGAGGAGTATAAAGAGTGTGAGACCTTGCTGGGAGATTTCATGCAACCTCAGGCATTATACACGGCAGAATTTAGCCCTCGATGTGAGATAAAGGAGTAAACACATGTACCAATGTTTTCAATTAACTTCACAATATTGAATGATGACATTTCTAATTCCAAGTTTAATTCTTATCTAATTCTCACAAAAATGATGGTACGTAGACGTTTAACAAATATGTGTATTTCCGGGATCGTTTAAAATAATTTTTCTTTCTTTAACTGCAGTTTCTTCTCTTTTTTCACTCATGTAACGGTGACTATTGTCCACATTTTTATATTTTCCACCACCAAGTGGTGAAGGGGTTATATTAACTCTGTCAAAACGTGTGTAACGCTAGTAAAAATTCTTTTCAGACCCCATAATGTATATATTCTTGCATCAAATCAAAATCTAAGGCAGTTCAGTTGTGTACGTTTGTCTTCCCGCTCTAATGCACAATCAATGACAGATCTTAATGAAATTTGGCCTAATATTTTCTTAATTAAATTTCCTATTTAAAAGCAGCTAAATTGATTTAATATATTAAAGAATATAACTCGATATCTGAGGCCACCTCTTAGTTCAAGCAAAAAGCTTACGAAGCTTTGTCAATTATAAAACGACAAATTAAAAAGAAATTTTCCCATAACATTTAACTACATACACTTCAATACCATTTCAAAAAGCATCAAAATCGGTTCAGAAAATGCGGCAAAGCCAAATATAGCATTATTACTTGTCTATATATATAATTTCTTTTATGGGCACACAGACACTCCGAGCTTATATAAAGGCAAGTGACGATGACTTTTGTCCAATTGTGTATATACGTACGTACCTAACCATTTATTGCACATATAATAATATTATTGTCATAATATTGAACATATTCATCGTCATCATGCACCCAATAAAGAATGACTCAAACTAAATGTTTGAAAAGAAAATAAGAAAAAAAAAACGACATTAATTGAGTTTATGGAAATAAAATGAGAAAAATAAACTTAATAATCACAATTTAACGAATATGTACTTGTGTGTCTAGCAAACAAGTATACAACAAAAGGGGAGCGTTTTTAAACGATAAACTATATTAAAATTTATATAAAAATCATACGGAAAAACTTATTTTATAATTATTTTCTACTTGTTTAATTCAATACACACGATTTTCCACAAAGAAGGAGTGTGTGGGGAATATTATAAGGTTTTCTTTTTATTCTTATAGTTTAGTTTTTGAATAACAGTTTATGTGAATATATTTATTATCATTTATATTTATATTATATACATACACACATATGTATATATGTATCTGAACAAACATATGCCATTTAATTTTACCATATAGAGATTTGAATGAAAACGTAAAGGCACAACTTCTTTATGTATAAAATAAAAATTGTGACACACTTATATATAAATATTATTGTAAGTATATAATAGTAACAGTGTCATTAAGTAGGATACGAGAACAACAATAGTTTTGTAATAAAATATATTTAGCTGTTAATGTTTTTATCTAATTGTTCTAGATTCTTTTTTACCAGAGACTTTAAAATATACAATTTATTTAAAATTGTTTTAATATAAAAAGAATTCTCTTGTTATGTCTTTATTAAACGAAATGAGAAAATAATCTTTATAGAAATTATGTATTAAATTAGACCTCGTTTGGATTTAAGTTGGAGAACATTCTGTAAATGAAATAACTTGGTAATTTTCACATGGTTTTACTTGAGGAAGACTAGTTTAGGCTTCAGCCTAAAGGAAAATGGAAAAATTTAACTACTAAACTTACATTTTTAATTTTTTGATTTGACTTTAATTAATATTTTAATTTACAAAAAAAGTATTTAAATAGTTTTAATCACTAGTGATTAAATTTTTCGGAAACCATTAACTTTTTATAGTACTTTCTGTCACTTTGCTCGAAAAGGTAGTCCATCTCCGTTTAACATCTACCATTCATTTGGAGACCTCCTTTATCCAGATATCTATCCACTTGCCCCTTTTGGTACAAATGTCACTTTATTATTCTTGTACCACCCAAGGATTTGTTTAAGATTGTGACAGGATGGCAAGTTAGGTAAAAAATGAAGACATATTATTTCGGTATTGATTTCCTTTTTTGTCGCAACTACATACAGACTGTTATTACGTCATTTGCGTCCTAAACGTTTCTTCAACATTCGCTCGTGCATCAGCAACATAAAATGTTTGACCAGGAAGTTGCAAAAAATCTTCAAGAACAAACGATTCGTCATCCAATATTTTTTAGAATTTTTTGGATCCGCTGCTGGTTCCTGTCAGAAACTTTTTGAGCCTTGTATGTTTTAAACCTGCATTTTAGCTTTTCTTACCAAATAGTCCGAGAACTGAGTTAGTCGGTCTGCTTTCGCTCTGTGTTGGGGCTCTTTTGAAAATGCATTCTATTTATTTAGATTTAGGAACAACATGTGGACCATAATCTCTCACTCCTTAAATCAACTATGAATTCATTTGAAATATTGTTAATTAAAAACTTCTTTTTTGGTTAATTTTAAATTTTAGAGTTAAAGTTTCTATAGCATATTATATATTATTGGGTTAATGATCCTTTGTTCATATTGATTCCATTAATTTTTAAGAAGATCGGATTCAATTTACTCCAAAACTTACTTAATTTTTAGTTTTATCTCTGCTAAAGTTATCATGCTTTCATTTTGAGTCTAAATAAAAGTTACGGGCCATCTATTGCCACTATATCTCCATTGGATTTAAGCCTTAATTTACCGCAGATTATCTTATCGATTTTTTCATCAAAAAAAGAAGAAGAGAATATTCAATTCATTTGTTATGCATTGTGCTGTTTCTTCAGTAACAAAACTTACAGATAATGCTGCCCAAACCATATAAATCCCAGTGCCAAAACTACATTTTAACATCCGAACATCGTTTGAGCACTGGTTTAGATATTGATTTCTTTCATTTTATGTTTTCAACTCTTCATAAAATGTGAGCAACTTGTTTGGAAGTCACAGAAAAATTTTGTTTGTTCTTTATTTCTCTAGAATTTAATGTGTTGTGATTTCATTTTTGGTGTATAAAATAAATCTGTCTTTTTGTTAATTTTGTATTTCCCTTGGAAGGTTTCCGAATATCATAATTCTTTCCTTTCTTAAAGAAGTTACGCAGCACAATTGGAACATCGTTGGATATGAAAAAAATATTAATTTGAGCGGGCCAAAAAGTTCCTTTGGGAGATAATTAAATGTTATGAAATGCGATTAAATTTTGATAATTCATCAGTAAAATTAGGATATTGTTATTAAAACATACTTTTATTTATAATTAGCAGAAATAGTATCAAGAACATTTGATCGCATGAATAGAGCAAACATCAAAGCCATGAAAAAATCTCTTATTAAAAACTTCAACTTTATATTTGGATGGCAACAACGAAGATAAAACAAAAATAGAAAAACAGATTAAATGGGTTTATAGGAATATGTATCAGTGTTGTTAGTGTTAGCTTACAATTACACTCTTGTGTAATCAAGCAGGAGTTAAAAGTGGGATAATATTGTTTTAAAAAGTGTATCTCTCGAATACTCCAAGAGAAATTTTAATTCTGCGATAACTAAGAAAAGGAAACTTAACACTTTAATTTAATCGTGTATAAAAATAAAACACAGAGATCTTATTAAATTATTATTTCATCAGGAGTTAAATATTATCAAATTCTTTCTAACCTAAACTTTTTGTATTCAACTTATAGAAGAAGTTAAAAGTGGGATAATATGTGTTCTACAATCAATCTTGTCTCTCAGATACTCCCATCTTAATCAAATTGTAGTAGGAGTTAAAAGTGGGTTATTCTTGTCTATAAAAGTCTAACTCTCAAATACTCCTATAGAAATCTAGTCCAGCGGAATGAATACATAAAGAGAGTTTGAATAATACTTTTTTAAATTCTTTTACATGAACAAAATATCTGGAATAAAATTTCAAATATTTTCAAATTTTAAAATATAAAATTTTATTGGAGTCGAAAGTGGGATATTCTGCTTTTAAAAAGTGTATCTCTCGAATGCTCCAAGAGTAAATGTATAATAACAAGATATAAAATTAAAGCATGTATAATAAGTATTA
Source organism: Cochliomyia hominivorax (assembly GCA_004302925.2). Classification (NCBI taxonomy): domain Eukaryota; kingdom Metazoa; phylum Arthropoda; class Insecta; order Diptera; family Calliphoridae; genus Cochliomyia; species Cochliomyia hominivorax. The sequence goes on along the minus strand of PYHX02000158.1, from coordinate 14,436,371 downwards.
TATTTCTACATGTAGACATAATCTTGAACAAATGAACAACGATTCACCCACAATTCGTGCATCCGGATATATCAAAATTATTTAATCAAGAATTTAATAAATTCACACCAAACATTATAAAACAAACAAATTGTTGTTTTTGTTCTTCATTTAAAATTATTTAAAAATATATAAGGGTGCAATAGTGGATTAAGACCGACTATATAGTAAGAAGTGAGGTGAAGAATTATTAACACACGTTACCTTTGTAAAACATGTCAACTGGTGTTAAAACAGTTATAAAAACAAGTTAGTTAATTAGGACGAGAAATTGTACCACTTCTATAGATCTTGTGGACTGAGAGGATTGTCCACATGCTGGACAAATATTGAGGACGGCACGGTCAATACTAGACCAGTAGGCATTAAGCCTATTGTTCCATCCCGAATGCAGTTGTGCCAAAACGACTCTTGAGACCTCGGCAGATTTTGTTCTGTGTCTGCGATGAGAGAGGGCACGGCCTTGACACATACTTATGTATACTCTGTTCCTATCTACAAAGATCTTTTCTAACATGCCCCGGGGGTAATCCTAATTGTCTCAAATTGATGTTAGGATGATGCTTCCGATGGCAGCCAGGAATTCATCGATTACGGTGTCTAAATTTGTATTTAACTTTTTAGTCCAGGTGGTGAAGAGTGTCGATATCGACTTCGCTGGTAAAAGAAATTATGAATTTTGACAAACATGTCAGTTATTATGTTTAATATCAAACAAATTAAAATATTCTTAATCTGATGTGAAAAGCATCCAAAAGAGCTCTCAACACATCCGGTAAGAGAGCAGCTCAGTGCTCGGGTTAGTTAAAGCTCATGCAGGCTCAAAAAGTTCTTGATAGGAACGTGGCTGAACTTAAGACATTTAAAACAAAGCACGAAAGTGAGGTTAAGTTTTCTAAAAAAATCTTGCTGCAAAATGGATGACGAAACGTCTGTTCTGGTATATTTTTCTCAACATCTTACTCAAAAATTTTATGTTGCTAATTCTGGAGTTTAGAACTCAAAAACAGTCGAAATTTCCCAAAAAGTTCTTGGTATGGCAATCACTATTTCTACGGGCTCTATAAATACCGAAACTTACTTCAAGTAATGTTTGTAAAAAAGGCTGCTTCCATTCATAAGTCTTCACAATGTGTCCACTTATTTTTACAATGACTTGGTATCCTGTCAACAAGCCCTTGAGTAGTACAAAAACAATAATTTATTTGTACCAAGAGGGACAAAATGTCCAAACTGCCAGGAACTATGGCCTGTGGAGAAATATTGAGCTCTTGTTAAAATAGAATTTAAAAGAACAAAAAAGGCTCAAAATGTGTGGTAGAATTTCAACGGAGATGGACTACCTGTTCGAGCAAAGTGACAAAAAAGCACTTTAAAACGTTAAAATTTTTTCAATCTCACTTCTTTCGTAATTTCTCGAATTTGCAATTATGATTAAAAAATATTTTTCTTTTGTATTTATTTTTAGTAAATTTTTTATAATATTTTCAAACAAAGAAATAATTTTATTAAAAATCTAAAAAGGTGACATTTATTTCTTATCTTTTATTTATTTTTATTTATTTATAACACCTTTATCGTTTTTTTTACTTTTCTTTGCTATAATTCCTTAATTGATTTATTTGTTGCCTCAATATGTTTACGTTTTCTATGACTTTAATATCAGAATTTTGATTAGAAATATTATACAGTGATGCATATTCCTATACACGCATTTAATTTGTATACCTTCCACAACCACAATTGGTTATGAGGGAGCATTATCTTTGTCATTCCGTGTATATTACTAAGAAGGAATCACCCAAAAACCCTATAAAGTATATATTCTTGCATCAAATCAAAATCTGAGTCTATTTTGAATTTGTCTTTCTATTGGAAACATCTCACGCTTAGATAAGTTCGAATTCAATGAAAATCGGTCATATTATTTGTTGTTTTCCTAAGCATATGAAGTGAGATCGACACACGTTTTTCATAAAAACTTTTAACTCAAGTATTATTTGATCAGGTTACCTTTATAAAACATGTCAGTTATTATGTTTAATATCATACAAATGAATATTTCGATAATCTGATTCAAATGAGTGACCCGAAATTAGTGTGTACAAAAATCATAAAATATTTAATTTTTTGGTCCTACAAAAGTTGGCCAAGCACACAAAGGTCTGTTGATGGAATTTCGGGTTCAGATAAAAAAAGGTCCCAACACATTCAGAAAAAAAGTCCGATTAGAACAGTATTCGGACAATTTGGCAAGAAAAATTAAAGCTAATTTAGGTATAAAATATACAAAACTTAAAAAATTCCTGACGTGAACACAGCTTAAAATTTGAAGCACGAATTTTGAAGTCAAGTTTTCTAAAAAAGAGTCTTGCTTAAAAACGGATCGCAACGTATACTCTTGCAGATCTTTCGTAACTTTCTGGTAAAAATTTGCTTTTGCTTACGCTCGAGAGAATGTTGAAGAAAAGTTTAGGACCCAAAAGCATTCAGAATTTTTAACAGAGTTGAACTAACTGTTCGAACAAAGGGACAGAAAGCTCTATAAAACGTAAGTGGAATGGTTTCTGAAGAGGGTTTAAAATTGCATCACTAGTGATTTATATAGTAATAATAATCTTAATCAAAACTGTGAGTTTAGTGGTTTCGTTTTTATTAACATATATGTATGTTAAGAATTTTTCGATCTCACTCCCTATATTATTTTTTCCATCTTGTTATCTTTTTCTTTCATATGAACTATTTTTTTTTAAATATTGATTTCTATTTTTTTATTTATTTCAGATTAAAACCAGAATCAATAGATGTTAAAATAGCCGATTTTGATGGCGTTTTGTTTCACATTTCCAATATAAATGGCGATAAAACAAAAGTTAGGGTAAGTTTTACATCAAAGTGGATAATTTTAGTTGAATTTTTTCTATGCAACAAATTTATTTTCATCAAATAATAATTAATAATTTCGATATTTTGAGAAATCGTTCAAACCCAAATTCCTAGTCCATGTTCCTACATGGTAATTAGTGAAGTCATTAAAGGTTTTTTGGTAACGTTAAATATATATTTAAGTTAAAATTTCAAATCAGATAAAAATAAATAAAAAATGTTTATCTTGTTTTCATGATTTTTAATAAGTTTCTTTTTGTGGTTGTTGTTTGATTTTAGACCAGCATTTCTTTAAAATTTTATCAACAATTACAAGAACATGGTGCCGACGAATTGCTCAAGCGTGAATATGGTAGTCTCTTAACTGACACGGAAGATGGTTAGTCAGAAAACACAGAATTATAACTTGATTTCATTTTTCTTAGTTTCTATTTTCCAGTTAAACTTTATTTTTTTTAATCTAATTATAATTTTTTTATTTATATTTTTTATTCACTTTATTTTGTTTAAATAGGTTACAATGTATCCGTACTTATTAATTTAGAAGATATACCCTCAGATTGGGAACAAGTGGCCAAAAAGATTGGTTTATTAAAACGTAATTGTTTTGCATCAGTTTTTGAAAAATATTTTGATTTTCAAGAACAAGGTGAAGAGGGACAAAAACGTGCTGTTATCAATTATAGAAATGATGAGACTTTGTAAGTTTCATTTTTTAATTAATTAATTAATTAATAAAGTTATTTATTTGTAATATTTAATAAATATATATTTTTAGATATGTTGAAGCCAAAGCGGATCGTGTTACTGTTGTTTTTAGTACCATATTCCGTGATGAAGATGATGTTGTTATAGGTAAAGTTTTTATGCAAGAATTACGAGAAGGTCGTCGTGCATCGCATACTGCACCACAAGTGCTCTTTTCCCATCGTGAACCACCATTGGAATTGGCTAATACGGATGCTAAAGTTGGCGATAATATTGGTTATGTTACATTTGGTAAGTTTGTTCAATTAAAAATAAACATTTCAAACTTCCGATATCTTTCCATTTTTATAAAAAAAAAAAACTTTAATTTTTAAGGAAAAATTAAAAATTTTAGAGAAAATTTTAATTTTTAGAGAAAATTTCGAACATTTTAATTTTTAGAGAAAATTTTCGAAAATTTAAATTTTTAGAGAAAATTTTTCGAAAATTTTGATTTTTAGAGAAAAATTTTCGAAAATTTTGATTTTTATGGAAAATTTTTCGAAAATTTTGATTTTTATGGAAAATTTTTCGAAAATTTTGATTTTTATAGAAAATTTTTCGAAAATTTTGATTTTTATAGAAAATTTTTCGAAAATTTTGATTTTTATAGAAAATTTTTCGAAAATTTTGATTTTTATAGAAAATTTTTCGAAAATTTTGATTTTTATAGAAAATTTTTCGAAAATTTGGTTTTTTAGAGAAAATTTTTCGAAAATTTTGATTTTAAGAGAAAATTTTTCGAAAATTTTGATTTTAAGAGAAAATTTTGATTTTTAGAGAAAATTTTGATTTTAAGAGAAAATTTTGATTTTTAGAGAAAATTTTGATTTTTAGAGAAAATTTTGATTTTTAGGGAAAATTTTGATTTTTACAGAAAATTTTCGAAAATTTTGATTTTTAGAAAAAAAAATTTTGAAAATATTGATTTTTAGAGAAAAATTTCGAAAATTTTAATTTTTAGAAAAAAATTTTCGAAAACTTTGATTTTTAGAGAAAATTTTCGAAAATTTTAATTTAAAAATTTTTTTTTCAAAAAATCTAATATTTAGAAAAGTTTTTTTTGTAAAATCACATATCTTTTGCAAAATGTTCGGAAAACCGAATAATTTTACGAAATTTTCGAAAAATCGCATATTTTGACAAATTTTTCGGAAAATCAAATATTTTGACAAAATTTTCGGTAAATCGTATATTTAAAGAAAATCGATAAATCGAATATTTTGAGAAAAAGAGTTTCGAAAATTCGAATAATTAAACAAAATCTTCGAAAAATCACATATTTTTGCAAAGTTTTCGGAAAATCAAATATTTTAAAGAAATTTCAATGTTTCGAATATTGAAGAAAATTTATAAAATAAAAATTAATAAAAACTTTATAAATTTTCAGTAATAGAACAAATTTTAAAATCTTTAATTTTTTACTCATTTTACAGAGGACGAATTTTTTAAACATTAAAATTTCCGAAAATTTTTACAAAATGAAATTTTCGAAAAATTAAATATTTGACAATATTTTCTTAAAATCGAACATTTTGATAAAATGAATATATTAAGAATTTTTTATAAATTGAATAAGTTAAAAAAAACTATTTCGATAAATTGAATATTTTAAGAAAATTTTCGATGAATCTAAATATTTTTGAAAAAGCGATTAATTCGAGAAAATTTTCGATAAATGGAATAATTTGAGAATTTTTTTTGATAAATTTTTATTTTTAGAGAAAATTTTAGAATAATTTTATTCGAAAAATCGATTTTTTGACAAATAAATCGAATATTAAAAAAAAATTCGAATATGTTAGAAAAACTTCGATAAATCGAATATTATGAGCAAATTTTGATAAATTGAATATAAGGAGTGAGATCGAAAAATTCTTAACATACACATATGTTAAAAAAAGAAACCACTAAACTTAGTTTTCTTTGCAATTTAATCGAAATTATTATTACAATTTACAAAAGAAATAATAATTTTATACTTTTTAACACTACTGATGAAATTTTGAAACTTTTTCGGAGACCTTGCCATTGACGTTTTTATAGTGCTTTCTGTTATTTCGCTCTAACAGGTAGTCCATCTCCATTTAAAATGTACCACACTTTTGGAAAGCATTGTTTGGTTTGGAGGATTTACCGCTCTCTTGGTATAGATAATATATTATTGTTTTTGTTCCACTCAAGGGCCAAGTCAGGCTAAAAATAAGTGTAATTATTATGAAATTTTAAGGAATTTATACAGTCCGTTGTAAGAAATGATTGACTTCTTTTGACTGTTTTGCCTCTTAAACTTTTTCCAATATTCACTTCAATTTCCGTGCTTTGTTTTTGACCTCTAAATGTTAAGCAGCGTTTTGGGTACGAACTTTTTGAGCTTTATACCTGCTTTAATTTTCACATTCGTATTGAGCACTGAACTTTAAATTTGTTTTTGTCTTGAATATATCATGTGAATCCTTCTATATGAACCAGACTTCCTATCAACTGACAAGTTCTCCCAGTACTGTTAACATTGGGAACAGTTTGACGGCAGACCTTTGAATGGTTTACCAACTTTTTGTAACATCAAGTTAGGTTTTGTTGAAAGTATTTCATAATTTTAAGACGCACTTTTTCTGATCATTTATTTAAATCAGATTAACGATACATTAATTTGTTTTGACATTTAATATAATAACTGACATGTTTCATAAACGTAACTTGACGAAAAAAATACTTAGTTTAAAAACGTGTGTTAAGAATTTCTTGATCTTTTGATTCTTTTAGAAAATATTTTCGATTAATTAAATATTTGTAAAAAATCCTTTTAAGTTAATTTTATATATGAGATTTATATAAAATTTATTTAAATAAATTAAATTAAGAAAGTATTTAAAGAAATTTTTATGGAGTTAAAAGTGGGTTAAACTCTTCTTAAAAAGTTTATCTCTCAAACACTCCAAGAGAAAGTATTCTTTAAGTTCATTGACAAAAGATGAAACAAACTGTGTTTCTTTTTCATTAAATTGTGAACTTGAACATTTTTGCATTCAAAACTTATCAAAATAATTGTGTTGAAAGTTAAAATTCTAAAAAATATTTAAATTGATTATAATTTTTGTTTTTTACATTTCAGTGCTTTTTCCACGTCATACTAATAAAGAAACTAGAGATAATACCATTAATTTAATACATATGTTCCGAGATTATTTACATTACCACATTAAGGTTCGTATTTATTTCACTTCAAACTAAATAAATTGAATTAATCATATATTTTTCTCTTATTCTATTGTAGTGTTCAAAGGCTTATATACACTCTAGAATGCGTGCAAAAACCTCAGATTTCTTAAAGGTCCTTAATCGTGCAAGACCAGAACCCAAAAATATGGAAAAGAAGACTATAACGTAAATATCTTTTTTTTTACTTTTATTGTTATTTATATCCTACATCACCCTGGGTTGTTGGAGTATTATTTAACGATTTCCATCCTTGATGAAATTGGTACATGTAATATTTCTGGTACCTCTCATACAAATGTCTTTCTGGAATGAGGTTTTAAACTCATAAAAGTCCTAAGTACAAAGCATTTTACAGAAATAATTTTTGTGGTATTGTAAAACAATGTGTCGAGAGTCGGACCATTACTTTTCCGTCCGCCTGTCTGTCCATGTAAACGTTGTGAACACTTCATAGGTCACAATTTTTTTAGATACCTTAATGAAAATTGGTATATATTATTATTGAAATTGGTCATGTTCGGTCGAATATATCAAGTACCTCCCATAAGAATCCCTTTCTAGAATGAGGGTTTAATTTGAAAAAAATCGTAAAATATAAAGTGATTTTAACGAAAAGTTACACAAATAAGTACTATGTTATTCTAAAACAATGCGCCGAGAGTCAGATATACGTTGGTACTGAAATAATTATTGATTAAATTAAGATAAAAATAAACCAAAATCGATGTACGAAATTATACGAGGGTTGCTCCATAATTTATTTCGGCTCCCATTTAACCCCTCACAAAAATGCATTTATTTATTACTTTTTCGCTGTACCAATTGGAAGTTTTTTAAACAAAGGAGAACTACCAGATACAGCCGTTTCCGAGATAATTGGATCTCTGTTCTGGAACGATCCGATTCACACTCGGCCAAAGATTGTCTATCCACCGACAACTGTGTCAAACCTAAGTTATTCTCCTAAAAAGAATTATTGGATATAGCCGAGCTGTTAAAACGACAATTAAATATCGTTCCCACGACGATTGAATCTCCTTTCCGGAACAACCAGAGTTACATTCGGCCAAATTGTAAATCCAGCGACAGCTGTATAAAACGAAAACTTATTTCCCAAGAAAGAACTATCGGCTACTGCGAACTGTTACAACAACCAGATACAGACGAATTGAACCAACATTGTGATGTAGGGTATTACATAATCGGGCTTCACCGACTTTAATATTCTTGTTTTCTCATTAAATTTGAATCAATTTTAATTAAATTATTTTTTCTTTTCATTTTAAGGGGGAGAACATTTATACGCAAAGAATGATTTATGGACAATGTCTAGTTGTTTTTTTTTATTTAATTAAATGTATTAATTTTGTATTATTAAAGAGAAAGAAAATAATATTAATAAAGTAAAACAAAACATACGAAAAACAAACAAAACAAATACATTTTCCATAAACAAGAAAATTTACTAAATTAAAACAAAAAAATAATTAAAAACAAAATCTTTTTATCTGGTAATACAAGTAAAACAACAACAACAAAAACGCCAATTTAAAATTAAACAACTATAGAAGAAACAAACAAACAACAAAAAAAACACTCTTTAACAAAATGGTATTCCAAAAGTTATAACTTGTCTTAAAAATAAATTAATTATTAAAAAAAAAAACAAACAAACACACGAAACTAAATATTTAAGTTATAACGAAAAACAGAAACAAAAACAAAAACTAAATAATGTGGTTTAACCCTTAAGTAAAAAATAAAAACAAAAACAATTATTGTAATAATAAAATAATTATTAATTTTTAGTTCTTTTTATTATTTTTTATTTTAATTATTTGTGAAAAATCAAACAAAAAACCTTAAAAAACGAAAAATCAATAATAAAAAGATGAATGAAAATAAAATTTGTTAACAAAAAAATTAAAGAAAAATGAAAAATCAATAAAAAATACAATCCGAAACTTTCCTAACGAAAACAAACAAAAGAAATTATAAATAATAATTGAAACAGAAAATTTTAATTTCTAGACAGAATTTACATGTTTTTTTTTTATAAAAAAAAAACTTTTAATTGGAAGAAAGTATTTTCAAATAGAACAGAGAGAGTGAGTATTTAAATTAAATATTAAATTTTAATATTTAAATATTCGTTAACATATATTTGCCTGATCCATCTAACCCCCCCATACCAAGCAAATATTGATTGTCGAAATTAAACTTAAACGAGAGTTCTCAAGTTTGCTTCCACTTTACTTTCTTAAGGAACTGTTTGACTGGACTACATGTTGGACGAATAAGACCAGGGCAGCGGTACCCCCATACAAAGCAAATATTGATTATCGAATATCTAAAGAACTAGCGAGAGTTCTCAAATATTAATTATCGGCCCCCCCTTCAAGGCAATTATTGATTACTGAATATCTTAAGAACGCGAGAGTTCTCAAATATTGATAATTGAATGTCTAAAGTGCAATCGAAATGAGATTTCAGTAGGACGGTTAGCATCAAAGGAAGGGATGGCCTCCATGCAATGCAATTATTAACTATGATACAGTTACGTCAGAAAATGGATGGTAGATAAGAAAAAAAGGAGAACCGACCCTATAATTTATTATCGAATACATAATTTGTCTAAAATTTTGTCTCTTTCCTAAGAAATGGTTTTATTGCAAGAATTTAAAACGAATAGAGTCAGGGGGATTAGCCAAATTCAATCTCTATAGCATTATAAATAATGGATGGATGATCCTTTGTTAGAAATTACTTAAAAAATACGGTCCGGCATTGATTCCACAAATCAATTTTCTCTCAAACTTATTTTATTTTTAGTTTAACTTTATTTAAGTCGTTATGCTATCGTTTTGGACATTATTTGAATAAACTTTAATGACCATGTATCCCCACAAGTTCTGCATTGGGTTTAAGTCTGGACTACAAGCTGACCAGTCCAACAGAATTATGCTGTGTTTGTTAAACATTGATTTTGGCAGCTTTTAAATATGTACCGCAGCATTTTCCGGCTGTAACGTGATCAAAATATAAAACTTTCACCTACGAAATAACGTTTTGACAACCGAGCATCGTTTGAACTCATATCTTGCGAACAATATGAATATAAGAAATATTTATAAGAGAAAATTACCTCTCCTCTGTCCATTTCATGTATTTCATCTGAATTTAGATAATTTTCTTTTTATCTGTAGAATTTAATTTCTTGTGGGTTGATTATTGTTTTATTAGATTAATCGGTCCCTTGAAAGGTTTCCGAACATCATAATTCTTTCCTTTCTTGAAGAAATTAAGCAGCGAAATTTCGGAACGTTAATTTTAAGGCCAATTATTTGATTGGAAATCCTTGGACATGAAAATAAGTTGTATCTTTCACTTGTTGGCAACAACAAAGATAAAACAAAAATAGGGAAACAAATTAAATGCGTTTATAGGAATATGTATCAGTGTATTTATATAATATTTGCAGTAATATTTTTAAACCCTACAGCACCGTAGGTGTTTGGGGTTTTACGCGTTTGTGCTGATCCATCATTAAGTATACAGATCGATTCAGAATTATAATCTGAGTTTTAATCCGTCTATCTGTCTGTCCGGCTGGCTGTCCATGTAAACATATTGAACAGTCTACAAATCGCAGTTTTTGAGATTTTTGAAATTTACCATAATCGGTCCAATATTTCAGGTACCTCCCATACAAATGTCCCTTCCTGAATGGTATTTTAAGGTCATAAAAATCCTTAATAAATAGCGATTTGAACGAAATTTGGCACAAGTAAATCCTATTACATTCTAAAACAATGAGCCAAAATGTGCGAGGGTCGGTTAAGTACTTCTCATGTGTCCCATACAAACCCCCTCCAAATATTAATTTTAAGGGCATAAATCTCACATATACGTTGGTATTGTAATAATAATTAGTCAAATTAGGATAAATAAGTACAATCTATGTGAAAATTATACGAGGGTTGGTCCATAATTTCTTCTTGCTCTCATATATAACCCTACAGCAAAATTTATTTGAAAATTCATTTCACATAAATATTAGTGTCTCAATAAGGTACTGACCAGTAAAGTTATACGAGAGTCGTTTATTAATTTTTCGTAATTACAATTTATAATCAATATTGTGGTGTAGGGTATTACATAGCCGGGCTTTACCTTACTGTTAGATTTTTAATAAGGCATGAGGCAGTTATTTTTTTTAAATTTTAGGAATCATAAATTTTATATTATTCTGAAACTTTGGATCAATTAGAGGATTCAAAGTTTCAGAATTATTTAAAAAAAATCAAAACACTTTGAGTGTCGGTCTTAACCATTTAAATAAAAAATTTTTATTCAAATTTAATGCGTTTTAAGTGTTTAATAATAAAATTTATTGAATTATTTTTCCATTTCATAATACATTTCTCGTAATACTTATTTAATTATTTATTTTAATATATTTTAAATAATTTTTCCTTATAAAAAATTATTAAAATTTATGTTAATTTAAACTTTAATATTTTCAATTGTTGAAATATTATTTTTAAATTTATTTGTATCCTTTTCCAAACTCTCCACGCTTCCCTTGTTCCCTTGTTTGGTCAGATAATGAGTTTGTATATATTCAATCGCTGGAATATACAAAAATAAAATAAAAAAAAATATTTTTAAATTTATATATTTTTTTTAAAAGATTTAATTGTTTTCGTTGTAATAATTTTTTTATACTTTATAGTGCAGTTATTTTTTATAAAGGAATTGCTTTTAAGTTTATATATAAGTTGGACTTACCTCCAAGTTGTTTTGTTTTCATTAAAGTCCTCTTAAGTTAAAAGTATGAATTATTATTTTTTTAGGTTATGGTTCATCGTACTCATCCAATTTAATGTAAGCAAGTGCTGTGAGCAGTAGTTTTTTTATAGCAGTTTTATAGTAGTTTTTTATAGTGTTTTTAATTTGTTGTTTTTTTTAATAGAAAAGGAATGAGGAGGAAGTTTTATTTGGATTATAAAATAATAATATAAAGAAGTATTTAATTTAAAATTAAATTAATTTAAAGAAAAGAAAGAGATGTGCAAAATAGCAAAAGGAAATATGGAAAATAATTATAATTTATACAGAAATATTTACATTAAAATTGTTTTTTAATTTTGAATGTCCCCTTTCCGTTACTGTATTGAAATATATTTTGAAATAAACTAAATTAGAAACTTTAAATAAAAAGTGAGATTGAAAAATTCTTAACATACATATGTACATGTTAATAAAAACTAAAAAAAATATTACAATTTACAAAAAAGTGATAGTTTTATTCACTTCAGAAAAAATTTTGAATTTTTTTCGGAACCCTTCCATTAACGTTTATATAGAGCTTTCCCCACTTTGCTCATAATCTACCACACTTTTGAAGACTTTTCTGTGCTCTTCATATTTTTTTAACAAGATCCCAATATCTCTCCACTGGCCAGTTTGCAAGATTTGCCTCTCTTGGTACAAATACCACATTATTCACTTCAATTTCCCTGATGAACGGACAAATTCACCCGGTACCCAGTGTTTAATAATATTGGAAACAGTTTGATGGCAGACCTTTAAATGTTTGGTCAACTATTGTAGGACCAAGTTGTGTTGTGTTGATAATATTTTATTACTTCAGTGAAGGCTTTTTTCTGGTTAATCATTTTAATCAGATTAACAATATATTCATACTACCTAAGACCCGGTGCGGTCCCCTATGGTCCTACCCGTTATTCATTTTCACCAGGAAAAAAAATATCATTGGGAAAATAATTAGAATTAATTTGAATACTTCTGCTTTTACAGTTCTTTAGACATTCGATAATTAATATTTGCTTTGTATGGGGGTACTTTTCCCCATGATCCTACTCGTCCTATATTTTGATCAGTAAAACAAATTCTTGAGAAAGTGATTGGGGTGAAATTTGAGATTCTTTAGATATTCGATAATCACCATTATCTTTGTATGGAGGACACCTCTCCCCATGATCCTATCCGTCCTTCATTCTGTCCAGTTAAACAGTTACTTGAAAAATGTATTGGGACCAAATTTGAAAATTCTCGCGGTAATACTTATTTAGATATTCCATATTCAATATTTAATTGTATGGGAGTACGCCCTGCTCCTATCCAATTAGAGCCTATGTTACTTTTGGGTACATGGGAATCATTCTGTGAAAATTTCAGCAAAATCGGTCCAGTGGTTTAGCTGTCTATAAGTCCCAAACAAACAAACAAATAGCGTGTGTTAAGAATTTCCCTCTATCTCATTCCTTACGTGGTCTACAGTTGGAGTTATGGGGTTTCAAAAAAGGCTATTTCATGCAAAATGTTTCTTTCTACGTACCAAATTTCATTAAATTTGCGTCAATATCTCTCCCAAGCCCCAAGACGTCAAGTCAAAATTAAAATGTTCAGTTGAAGGACGTGTTCTATATTTTTTATTCAATAGGAATCGCAATCAAAAATTTATTGAGCTCTATCAATTATGAATGTGAGCGAGGCAAGACAAATAGCCAAATCGATTCAGATATTGATTTGATATAAGAATATTTATACTTTGTGGGGTCTTAAGCAATTCCTTCTTCATCACTTGTAATTCTCGAGGGTGCAATTATCAAATTATCATCCAAAGAATATTCCAAAATAAACAATTTCGAATAAATTTTTTGGCGAAAATATTTTTAGACTTAATTTCATATAAAAGTAAGATTGGAGACAATTTATACCCACGATCCAGGTGAGGTATTAGGGATAAGGTTATACGATCTACTGAAATATCTCAAATTATCAAGATGGATTTTGTTTCATACAACTAGTGGCAGTAAGTTAAGAATCGACTCTTTTCTTGGGTTGATCGAAACAGGTTCAATGGAAACTACATGACAGTTCGGAAGTAACTGAACTATTATTTGCACAGTGTGTCCACATCTATTTTAAAAAGATTTCTGTAACTTTTGAATTGTTAGAGATATTTTAAGGAAATTTTGCATGCTTAGAGCTGAGTTGATTTCGGGCAAATCTAGAGGTGTAAAGGTTCCTTTCTCGTCAGGAGTGTAGTCGGTGGCTGACCAAATTCACACAAAATATATTTATGAATTTATAATCATTAAAAACATACGGTTAAAAGCGCAGGTAATTTCCTAAAGTTTAAAAGATTCAAGTTTAAATAGTTTTTAATCCATTCTAGACGTGTTCTTTTTTAGCTTTTTCTTACTTTGTGAACTTAATGTAGATGCTAACAATTTTTCAAAATATATTCCCGATTCCCTATGGAATTCTTAGTACAGAAAGGATAAAAAATGGAACTATATAATATACTTAATTTGAGGAGAAAACATTTATTCACTGATGAAACCATTTCCGGATTTTATAATTTTATATAGTTTTTAAAGAAAACCGAACACGGTAAACTAACTCCGAATGGGCTGCTCATTAGGTCTATCTTAAGTTGAACTTATAAAAATACTAAAATAATTTTATAAAGTTCTCATATCGCAAAACTGGATTCATCTTTTAATTAGCTTTAATATATAGCTACAGATGTTAAGGTTAACTCGCAACAGTTGACAGCTTTTATAATAACATGCCCGCAACAAGTCGGTTCTTCGTACCGGAATGACCAGAAATTCTTCGGCCAAGGGGCTGTTACCCCAGCAATGGAAGAGGGAAGTACATAATGACAGGATGACCATTTCAGTAATAAGAAGTCAATTTCTTAAACATAATTTATATCGATTGGAATTTCGGGTTTTTCGCCTAGAAAAATGATAATTTTTTTTTAAATCCCTGATTTATGTACAAGTTCAAATGTACATGAAATTTCAAATAAATATCGTTTTTCAAAAACTTGTCATTAAAGATTGTGAGTCTACAAGTTTTAATGTTTCCAATATTTTTATCATTTTTAAATAAAGAAATTTTTCATTAATTCAATTAAAAATGTTGTACTAGAAATTTATTAAAATGATCAATTACAAATAATGTTATTTATTTTTTGTTGTTATTATTGTCATGTTTTATTTTTTTTAATTAAAAATTAAAAAAAGGCAAACATAATGGTGAGTGACCCCAAAATAAGAATATTTGTATAACAAATAATTTATCACATTCTAAGGAAAATAAAGTCAACAGGGGCTTGGCCATTGGACACACTCATACATGAAAATATTTAACATTTTTTTTTTTTTGTGAAAAAATATAAGAAGATAAAAAATAATGAATGTATATTTTTACAGTACAGTAAATAATTAATTAAACAGAGATATAAATTATTTGAATATTCAAAATTTTCGAAATATAAAGAATGTGGGCAACTTAAGGTGTAACTCTTCCTACTTTACCCTTCAACATGTAGATTAGTTAGGTCATTCAGAATTGCAGTCGGAGTTAAGTTGTTGAAAGCTTTCCCTATGTCTAGAAAATCTGCTATTGTACATTACTTATATTCCGGAGATTTTTCTTCAGCCTTCATTACATGAAGTGCAGTTTGCGGTAGATCAACTCTTAAGGTATGCATGCTGTCTGTGTGTGAGGCGATTGGTGCCTTCTAGCCATTGCCTTTTATGTATGGAGGAGGAGGAGTAATTTTGTTTTCTCATGACTTTTTCAGTCAATTTTAGGAATAAAGACAGTTAGTCCCCTTTTTAAAAACTTTGGGACCCCTTTTTTAACAAGAGCTCAATATCGCTTCACTAGCCTTAGCTTCGGGCAGTTTGGAGGACTTGCTTATATTGGTACAAATAACCACTCAAGGGCTTGTTTACAGTAATGACAATATGGCAAGTCTACACATTATGAAGTCTTATGAATGGAAGCTGCCTTTTTTTTGTAAACATACCTTGATAGAAATTTCGATATTTATAGAGCCCGTTGGAAAAATGATTGGCACCTTTTGTGCGTAACTGCATATTGCTTGAAATACCAAAAAATTTTTGGGACACTTTACTGCTCTAGGACCAAAACTTTTCTTCTAAATGCCCTTGAGCACGAACAACATAGTATTAATTTCCGTGCTCTGCTTTTGGCTTCTAAATTTGTAGCATCGTTTCAGCATAAATCTGCATGAGCTTTAACTTTTCGTACTCAATATTCCGAGCACTGAGATAACCATGTTGTCCTCCTCTAAGAGCTCTATTGAAAATGCTTTTCATTTTATTGGCTTTAGAAACATCATGTGGACTATTACTTCGACGGACAAGTTCATCCCTTAATGTTTAATAATATTTTAAACAGTTTGACGGCAGATCTTTGAATGATTGGCCAACTTTTTGCAGGACCAAATAGAGTCCTGCATATTAATATTAGTACGCACTCTTTCTGGTTACTTATTTTAATCAGATTAACAATATATTCACTACTTCGGCATTTAATTTTAATGAAAAACGTGTGTTAAGAATTTTTCGTTCTCACTTCTACAAAAAAAAAAAATATATTTTTTCGATATAAATGGATTTTTGGTGAATTTTCAAAAATCAACATAGTCAAAATGGCCAACTTTGGAAGGCCCGATACAATCCTCCTGAACAGCTGGGAAGTTGAAATTCTTCAAATCAACTAGAAAATACTTCAGCTAAAATAATTATAAATTTTATTAAAAAATCTTTTACGGTTTAAAAGTTACAGAATTATTTTTTGAAAATTGTTTGGAAAATTTCAAGAAAACAATTAACATAATTTTGGAAGGCCAGTCACTATCCTCTTGGCCATGTGGGACTTGTAAACTTCCAAATCAATATGTAAACACTTCAGCTGTAACTATGAAATTTTATTTATAAATCTTTAAAGGTAGAAAAGTTGCAAAATTATTTCTAAAAAAAATTTGCGGATTTTCAAAGAAATTTATATATGTAGTTGGAATGGCCAACTTTGGAATGCCAGTCAATATTCCCCTGACCAGCTGAGGAGTTGTAATTCAACAAATAAACTCGAAAACACTTCAGTTGAAAATATGATAAATTTCGTTGAATATTTTTTATGGTTCAAAAGTTAGAGAATTCTTTCTAAAAAACTTCATTTTGGAACCTCTGTAAAGTGTTCGAAAACTTTTGTTATTCATTGTATTACATATTTGTATGTGTTATTGTTTTTAACGACTTAAACACATGCAAATAAAAATGTTTAAAAAAAATAAATCTATTTAATTAAAAAGGATATATTTACATGATCAAATATACATCTGTATATAATATTTACATAAAATTTTTTTGAAAAAATCTAAAATAAATTTATAAAAATTAAAAACCAAAAAAATATTAATTTTACCTTTTTGTAAATCCATATCATCCATTTCTGAATTTTTAATTTGTTGTAATTTTTCTCGAAATTTTTTGGTGATTTGTTTACGTTGATAATCAGCTTCGATTTCTTGTTTTGTGCGGGGTATTCGAAAACGCATACAACAACAAACCATTATGACTTTTTTTTAAAGAAAATTTATACAATTTTTTTTTAAATAATTTTTTTTCAAAAATATTTTTCGAAAATTATAAATAAAAACATTTACCTATACTTAATAAAATGCCCACACAAAATGCAATTATATGCCAAACTCTAAAATCACCAATTGTGGTCTTTTGTTCTAACCAAGCGGTTTCAGGATTTGGTACCATAAAATCTGTATCCTCATCCACACTCATCTTTATTTTAAATTATTTTTTATACAAAAAATGAATTATTTTTCTTTAAATCAACAAGTTAAATTGTTTTCTTTTTTTAGTTTTTATTTATTTAAATTTTAGTTTTTTTCTTTTAATAACATTCTTTTGCGAATGTTTGTTATAGACTAAAATTTGAATATGTTTTTTTAGGACAAAAAAAGGCCATCGAAAGAACCGACCGACCAATCCTTCTTATTAGCTTAACTTTTGTTATTTAGTTCCTTTCTTTTGTAGTCATTAATTTCTAACGTTTTTATACTCTACACAAACACAAGCATGAAAATAACGGTAATTTATTTGTTTTGGCTTAGGTAACACCAACCAGGTATGACCTTTGAAGTAAGGAGCAGGAACAAAAAATTCTTAACCTGACAAAGGTTAAGAAATGTTTCCCTCCATGGTGGAACTAAGAAATAACTAAGCACCGGAGAGAAGCTTTGTAAAGAGAAGCCTTCAATGAAAGCTATAGGTGCAAATCGTAGCAACCATACCGCGAAAACAGAGAGCCTACAAGAAAGCTAAATCAGTAGCAAACAGAAGCTCGTGGAGAACCTTATGTAAATTTATAGATAAAACGAATAACTCGGCGAGACTGAGTAGAATTCTTGCTAAGAGACACACAAATTCAACTGACGTTGAGAGGCCGGGTGGTTCTTTGTCGGTTTTTTATTACCGGACAAGTTCTTCCGGTACTGTTTTACAACATTCTAAACAGTATGATGGCAGATCTTTGTATGATTGGCCAACTTTTTGCAGTACCAAATAGGGTCCTGCATATTAGTATTAGTACCCACTTTTTTCTGGTTACTTATTTTAATCAGATTAACAATATATTCTCTTGTGTGGCATTAAACATCCTCTGCTGAGACCCCTGATATTCTAATGGAAACTAGTTTTCCTGGATGCAAAGATGTAGCAAACGAGAATCTATAATAGCAGATTTTCTAGACGTAGAAGAAGCCTTCAACAACGTAACTACGACTACGATCCTGTATGATCTGACTAATCTATATGTAAAGTGGGAAGACGTACACCTCAGGGGTGTTGTCTTTCCTCTGCTTTGGCTTATTGTATTTAACTCCATTGTTGTGTGATTGGACAACAAGGAAATAAAGGTCGTGACTCATTCGGACGATGTTGTGATACTGGTATCGGGTTATTAGTTATTTTATGCCCAAGGGTTTGCATTTAATCAGTAACAGGGCAACAGAATGTGGCCTAAGGATCAATCTAAATAAAACTGAGATTGTTCTGTTCACAATAAAGGCCAAGATCCAATCTCTCGATTACCGCGGTTAGGAAACTGAAATGCATCTTTCAGAGATCATGAAATACTCGAAATTATCATGGGAACTGGACTTCGTCCAAACATTGTTTAATGGATATACACTGCTGTAGTACGTCCTATAGAACGTCTTATGGATCTATAGTATGGGTGACTGCTACAAAGAAAATATATGTGGCAGATCAACTTTATAAGTTGTAAAGGAACCACCGAAGCACTTCGGACCAGTTCTTCGGACGCTTGGAACACCATACTACATCTTATATCCATTGATCTGTACATAATCGCAATATCTGCATGCAGCGAAATGAGGCTCAAAGCGGTAAATTACTGGAGGATTTTGGAGACACTGCCAGGTGTTACGCCTCTAAAAAGGATATCTCGTCCAAAAGACGACAAGGTGTGATCTTCAAACGTTAATCATCTCGTTTGTATATTTAATAATGGTTAAAGATTTACTCATAGATAGTCCTTGCACAGTGGAGCAGATAGACCATGCATAGTGGTTAGCAGAGAAATGTAGATTTATAGCTCTGAAAGTTTCAATCCTTTGAGTGTTACATGGATGAGATATGGGAATATTTCGGACATCAAAATTTGTTATCTGCGTTTCAAAATTATTTTTCATGTCCAATTCCTCAAAAACCCCATCAAAAAATATATATTTATCTTTTAGAGCTTTCAAGTTATTTATATTTGAATTTTCAACATTCAGAAATATTCAGCCGATTTTGATGAATTTTTTCCATTCATTTCAGTTGAAATTGTAAATTCCAAGAAATTGGATTTTGGCCGAAAAGGAGTCTTGACTCATTATTTCATTTAAAACATCATATCATGGCGATGATGGCCAACTTTGGAGGCCTGAAGTACTTCAAATCTATTCGAAAATATATCAGATATAATAGTGTTGAAGTGATCTATTTTACGGGAAAGAGGTCACATCTTTATTTTAACAAAACGTTAAAGGATGTCAGTGAAGGTTTAATACCTTGAGCTTATAGAAAAAGTTATGTCATTTGGAGTATGGAATAGGTGTAATCATTCTGCTGATCATTCTTAAAAAATCGTTTTGGAACCACCCTGTGCAGTGTATGAACAGAAAGGACCATTGTTGAAATGGTTTATATCAAAAATCATATTCATACATCTTTAAGCTTAAGCCTCACAAAAGTAGTGGTATTTAAGATTCGTTATAGACGTTAAGAATATATTTTATATACTTTTTTCTTAAGATTTATTTAAATTTACAGGGTGTGTTAAATCTTGAAAATTTACGTGTTTAGAATGCAGCAAAAGAGTAAATTTACAAAATTTCATTTTACACATAAAACCCCTGTATTTTCTTTGTTCCTTTTTTTCTAACATATTTATGTGCTTTTTAAGGCAACAACAACAATTTCAAAAAGAGCGAAAAATATCATTAGAAAAGTATGTGAGTGATATTTAAATATGCTACTAAAACACTCTGTTCATATCATATGAAATGGGTTTTTTTCTTTTGTATTGAAACTTAACGGTGAAATGCCAGCACGTTAGAAAAATGTTTGTCCAAAGATATTTGCGAGGGTAATCTTAAAAGTGACCTATTAAGAGCAGTGTTTCGAGCAAAGTGAGAGAAAGCGTTTTAAAAACGTTAATGGAAGGGTTTCGAAAATGGTTCAAAATTTCATTATATGTGATAGTGACTGAATGATAAGTCAAGCTTAAAATAGGAGGACTTATGAATGGCAGCAGCCTAAATTTCGGTACTTATAGAGCCCGTTATAACAAATGATTAGCTTCTTATGTTGCAACTGCATATTGCTTGCACTCCAGGAAGTTTTTGGAAAATTTTCAATGCTTTTGGATCATTAATTTTCTCCAACATTCCCTCGATCATCAGCAACATAAAATTTTTGAACAGGAAGTGGCGAAAAATTTACCAGAACATACGTCTCGTCATCCATTATGCGGGGAGAATATTTTATTGGAAAACTTGACTCGAAATTCTGTGCCCTGTTTTTGGCTTCTAAATTTTAAGCAGCGTTCCTGTTAGGAACTTTGGTTTGAGTTTTAAATTAGAAGCCTCAACATTTCGTTGCTTATAGTCCGAACACTAAGCTTACCGGTCTTCTATCCTATTGGATGTGTTGAGAGCTCTTTTGAAAATGCTTTCTTTTTTGGCTTAAGAGACATTATGTGGAGCAAACCTTCAATCTGAATCAGGATTTCTAACAATGGACAAGTTATCCCGGTATTGAAAACATTTTGACGGCAGTCATTTTCATTGGAATCGGTTCGGAAAATCTAAATTTATTTATTTTTTTGTATCTTTGGTGTTCAACTTACTTACAGGCCTCTGTTAGATCTATTAAAAAGAATCTAAACTCTTGAAACCTTTCTATACCTCTCCAAAATTCTAAAAATGTTCGGAAATTAAAAAAAGTCTTGATATGCATAACGGAACTTTCATTTAGTGATGATTACTTTCAGGAGGAAATTTAATCATTTTAAGAATAATGTGGCATATTTTTAGGATTCTTAGAAATCTGTTTTTTAAATAAATTTTCAGTTTATCCTTATTTCACACATAACACTGTTTGTAATCGAACTATGAAAGTATGAGATACATAAACATCTCCAACCACATACATCATACATACATATCACATCAAGGAGTGCCACAGCACGACAATATATTTTTAGTTTATTATAATTATAATTATATTATTATATATATTCTTCTACCATTAAATAAGTACGAAAAGAAGGAAAAAATTATACTTTTAGAAAAATTATACTTTACCCTACAGGAAATTATAATGAATTTAAATAGTTAAAATAAAAATTAAAGCCCGCTTTTAGGCTTATTAATTCTTAAAGGAAAAATATGGGATGTTGAGGAGATCTTATGATTAATATTGGAATAAAAACTAAAGCTCGATTTTAGGCTTACAATTTTAAAAGGAGAAGGACTTATATTTTAGACTTTAATAAAAAGTCGAAAACAATAAACAATAATTATGTTTCATGTAGCGATTTCACTTTTATCAGGACTTCAAAGCTTAAATTATTTATTATATGTTATTGTCAGTGGTTTTTAAGCTCTAGACAGTGTTACCAGATGGTAGAAAAATTTCACTATAAAATTAGGAAGTAGATTTTTTGTTACATTTTTAAATAAAGGCGTTAAACAGTATACCTGATATTGGTCTGAAATTTTCTTATTGGACAATTTTTAATGGTTTTAAATACCAAAATATTTATAGAGCTCGTTGTAACAAATGATTTGCCTTTTTTTGACGCAACCGCATACAATTTTCATCAACGTTCCCCTGAGCATCAGAAACATAAAATTGTTGTCTTCCAAGTTGCGAAAAATCTACCAGAACATACGTTTCATCGCTCCATTATGTCAGCAACTTTTTTCAACATCATGTGGACCATTCATTATATCTGAACCAGGTTTTCCAACAACGGAGATGTTCTCCCGGTACTGTTTTATAACAGTGGAAATAGTTTGACTGCAGACTTTTTTGAATGATTGGCCCACTTTTTGTAGGACCCTGATCAAAATAATAAAAAAATCAAATAATACTTGGATTAAAAGTTTTATAGAAAAAGTGTGCTAAGAATTAGGTCCAAAATATTAATATATAGCAAATGTCTTAAGTTGGGACTGTTGGGTGTTTTCAACGTTTTCATAGGACATTATTAAATCGTCTCAGATCGGTGTACTTTAAATTAAGTGTAACATTATTTTCTCTGTATGTAGAACAAACGTATAATAACCCCATTGTGGTGTAGGGTATAAAGATCATTTTATAAGTGAAATTTTATTGGGGAAAAAATCACAAAAATGTGTCTTTTTTAAGTTTTAACTTTAGATTTATAAAACTTTTTAATGGATTTTTGAAGAATTTTCAAAAACACATTATAACCAAGATGGCGTAGATTAGAAGCCCGCCTATTAGCCTCCTGATATGCTGGGAGAATGTTATCCTCTAAATCAGCGTAGAAACATCTCAGCTATAACTGTGTTAAGTTTCATTTTAATATTAAGAACGATTCTACCGTTAAAGAGTTGAGTTCAAGAGATATAGTAGCTAAATCTCTTCGGTTTTAAAATTGTCTCCAGAAAATCATACTATCTGGCATCACTGGCTAAAAACATAAAGCAAATTATCCTTCTTAGAAAAATATTCAATTTGAAAGTTTTTTTCCCCCACTTTGCTTTTGTTTGATGTTGTGTTAGTTTCAACAACTTCTCCTACTCCTATTCTGACAAGATATTACATGTAAGTAAAAATAATTGTAAATGAAAAAAAAATAAGAAAAACAGGAGTTAAAAGATGGCACTCCCAGTTGGATGAATTTAATTTAAGTTGTTTTGAAATTAAAAAAAAATGTATAATAAAAACGTAAAAAAGTAAAAGTCGGTTAAGATCGACTATAAATATTCTACACAATGACACGGGCATGAAAAATTATGGAGCGACCCTGTAGGATGTGATTTTATGATTTTCAAATTTCACTAAAAATTCAAATTTTCACTAAAAATTCAAATTTTCACTAAAAATTCAAATTTTCACTAAAAATTCAAATTTTCAACTAAAAATTCAAATTTTCACTAAAAATTCAAATTTTCACTGAAAAATTTAAATTTTCACTAAAATTCAAATTTTCACTGAAAATTTAAATTTTCACTAAAAATTCAAATTTTCAATAAAAATTCAAATTTACACTGAAAATTCAAATTTACACTGAAAATTTAAATTTTCACTAAAAATTCAAATTTTCACTGAAAAATTCAAAATTTTTCACTGAAAATTCAAATTTTCACTGAAAATTCAAATTTCACTGAAAATTCAAATTTTCACTGAAAATTCAAATTTTCACTGAAAATTCAAATTTTCACTGAACTGAAAATTCAAATTTTCACTGAAAATTCAAATTTTCACTGAAAATTCAAATTTTCACTGAAAATTCAAATTTTCACTGAAAATTCAAATTTTCACTGAAAATTCAAATTTTCACTGAAAATTCAAATTTTCACTGAAAATTCAAATTTTCACTGAAAATTCAAATTTTCACTGAAAATTCAAAATTTTCACTGAAAATTCAAATTTTCACTGAAAATTCAAATTTTCACTGAAATTCAAATTTTCACTGAAAATTCAAATTTTCACTGAAAATTCAAATTTTCACTGAAAATTCAAATTTTCACTGAAAATTCAAATTTTCACTGAAAATTCAAATTTTCACTGAAAATTCAAATTTTCACTGAAAATTCAAATTTTCACTGAAAATTCAAATTTTCACTGAAAATTCAAATTTTCACTGAAAATTCAAATTTTCACTGAAAATTCAAATTTTCACTGAAAATTCAAATTTTCACTGAAAATTCAAATTTTCACTGAAAATTCAAACTTTCACTGAAAATTCAAATTTTCACTGAAAATTCAAATTTTCACTGAAAATTCAAATTTTCACTGAAAATTCAAATTTTCACTGAAAATTCAAATTTTCACTGAAAATTCAAATTTTCACTGAAAATTCAAATTTTCACTGAAAATTCAAATTTTCACTGAAAATTCAAATTTTCACTGAAAATTCAAATTTTCACTGAAAATTCAAATTTTCACTGAAAATTCAAATTTTCACTGAAAATTCAAATTTTCACTGAAAATTCAAACTTTCACTGAAAATTTAAATTTTCACTAAAAATTCAAATTTTCAATAAAAATGAAATTTAACATCTATTTAAGATAACTATTATAAGATAACTATTTATCTTGTTGTAAAAGACCATAGAGCGAGCGCATTATTCAGACAGCACCTATTCAAAATAGTTGTATGTAAAATAATTAAGGTGCGTGTTTTTTGTCAGAATTTTTATCATTTTGTAAAATTTCTATTTTTGTAAATTTAATTTTTGTTTTGCATTCAATTACAAAATTTGTTTTTTTATGTTGTTGTTATTTTTTTCATTTAATTTTGTTGCATGTTGTAAATGTTTTGAAATGTTGAAATTGTCATTATATAGATCGTAGCAACTAGAATGTCGATTATTTTCCTGGTCATAGAAACTAAAATTCAGGCAAATGGAAGAAATCACTCATTTCTATACAGAAATCCCAATATAATAACGCCCTTCACCATGATGCAGGTATGAACAATTAAAAATGTTACCACATTGTTGGCTATAAATGACACCTACGGAAATTTTATGAACGACCCTCGCATAATTTGCTTTTCTAATTTACGTTACATTATTTTTTCTGTATGTTACAAACATCAGCATAAACGTGTAATATCCAACTACTTACGGTGGTATAGGGTATAAAAATAATGGACCGACTCTCGTAAAAATAAATTTTCTAATTTGTATTTGTATAAAATTATTTAAAATAAAACATTTCAAAAATGAAAGAATAATACCATTTATGGAAATTTTTGGAAGATGAGGTTAAATTAGTTCTGTATGAAATTATGTACTGATCCTCGTAAATCTTTTTACTGTGCTTTCAGCTTATATAAATCAAATATTATCACTAAATTAAAATTCTTTAAGATTTAAGTGCTTCAAAGTGATTTTCGGAAATGGGTCTGAAAAGGATCAGCATTTATTTGTGTATCTAACTTCTTGAAATTTGGCAAGGGAAATTGAATTAATATCAAATCTTTTCCCAAATTTAATTAAAACGCCTTTTTGTCTGTGAGTTTGTTTGAGCTGAAATTCCCATTCTGAGAGAACATTTGTATGGAAGTTATTTGAAATATTAAACCGAACATGACCATTTCATCGAACTGATTGTTAATTCATCTCAGAAAGTGATTTTTTAGCCGATCGATATATTAAAAATCAAAACAAATTTGTATCTGTTTAATATAACTTTTTATGGGATTCATATATTTATATAAGGAATCTGGTAGAGGCCAAAATCCTTTCACTAAAAATTTATTTTTTCAGTAAAAATTTAAATTTGTCACTAAAAAAAATAATTTTAATTTTCAATATAAATTAAATTTTTCTCTAAAAATTGAATTTTTGTCTAAAAATTAAATTTTTCATTAAAAATTAAAAAATTAAAAATTTTCTAAAAATTAAATTTTTCTATAAAAATTATTTTTTGTCTAAAAATTAAATTTTTCATTAAAAATTAAATTTTTTATTAAAAAATTAAATTTTTTATAAAAAAAAATAAATTTTTTATTAAGAAAAATTAAATTTTTCATTAAAAATTAAATTTTTTATTAAAAAAAAATAATTTTTTTATTAAAAAAAAAAAAAAATATTTAGAAAAATTAAAGTTTTCATTAAAAATTAAATTTTTTATTAAAAAAATAATAATTTTTCTTTTAATTTCCAATTTCGTTAAAACGATTTTTATTTCTAATGAAAATAATTAACAAAAATTTTTCCACTTAAAATTTTCATTAAAAATTAAAATTTTAACTAAAGTTTAAATTTCACTAGTATTTTAACTAAAAAAAATATTCAAATATTCACCAAAAACATAAATGTCTACAATAAATTCAAATTTTGTTAAAAAAAATCATATTTTTTCTAAACAATTCTAATTATCACTATAAAATTCATATTGACTATAAATAAACATTTTTACTAAATTCATATTTAGTAAAAATTTCATAAAATTTTTCACTAAGAACTTTTGAAGAAAAAAAATTAATTGTAGTTTTCTTTTATTTTTTATTTTTTAATTTCTTTTTATAAAATCAAAATTAAATGAATTGTTCATTGGTTGAACATGTTTCTAACTGTTATTTATTGTCTTTGCTAATAATTTATCTCAGACAAACACCATTTGGAAAGGATATCAAAGAACGCATGACAATTCACAATAGCGATTCGTTACAATTATTTCATTACTATTATTACCACATGTTATCCTTCAAAAATGTTATATTTTGCACTCTCTTGTTGTATGCGTATATGTATGTGTGTGTGTGTGTTGGAATTTTTGTTGTTATTGTTTTTTGGTTGTTATCCTTTTTACGAGTACGAATAATATCAATTCCACTACTGCACTCGTTACATTTTTAGCTCAAGTTACACTCCACCACAGAACGAAGAGGTGGAAACACGTCTTTGAAAAAAGTTTGCGTTTTTTATTGTAAATCGTAGAGTGAACGTTAGTTGAAAAAAATTATTATAATAAAAGAAAGAAAAGAACTATAAAATATATATAAGAAATAAAGAATTAACAAGATTTAAAACGGAACAAAAATATATATCTATAAGATTTATAATCTAAAATAAAGAAACTTGTAAGGAAATGCAACAAATATTTAAACGAAAGAAAAAAAGTTAAATAATCCTTTTTATCAAAGAAAAAAACGAAAAAGAAAATGTGAAAGAAAATATGAAAATTAATAATGAAAACACGATATTGTAGATTTTTATTGTGGGCTTAAGAAAAGCAAAAGAAATAAAAATAGATAGAAAGAAAGGAAAGAAAGGAAGGAAGAATAAAAGTGGTGATGAAATTTTCATGGCAAAGTATCATATTCAATGATTCCATACCAAAATCAAATTTTTCCTTAGTTTTTCTTTTTTATTGCTCTCGCTCCCGTTAAAAAAACGAACGTTGTGAGTGCGAGTGTTAAAGTTTGTGCTTTTCTTTTACTAGTCGTTGTTGTTTTTTTTTGGTTTTTCGCAATTTTAAGAAAGTAAAACTTTAAGAGTGAGTACACAATTTTAAAAGAGAAAAACAAAGAGAGAATTTGTGACAGCTAAAGGAGCAAGAGGTCTTTAAGTGAAATTTAAAAAAGAAAAATTGGCCAAGAAAAAAAAACGCTGAGGTTAAAGTTAAAGGAAAAAATAGAAGAAGAATAGCAGGTGCTGCTAATTCAAACGAACGATTTACTCATTCATTTAAAGAGAAAATCATTTTGATAAATAAAATTGTCCTTTTGAACATTTAGATAAAATGAGAGTCCTTAATTAAACTCTCTTTCTTTTTAATTAATTTTAATTAAACAAAAAAAAACAAGATTTGTTTTTTAAATTGTTTGTTAACATTTCTTTTATTAAAGACTTCCGTTGAATAAAATGTTTGCGTGGTTATAATAACAAAAGAAAAAAACTAACGGTAGTTGCCTTTTTTCGCATTGTGTTCGTTTTGTTAATGTTAAACAGATAGAGAAAGAGCGAGAGAGTTATGTGTAAACACATCAACATTTATAAATAGAAAACATAAGAAATACAACAACAACCAACAAAACAAATTATTGATAAACAACGAGTTAGTTACTCCTAAAAAGAGAGCGTTTAACCGTTACAAAAAAGGAATATTAAATGAATGAGTGTTCAAGATAAAGAGAGCAAGAGAGAGAGAGTGAAATATTTACAATATGAAGCATAATTTAAAGAGCCTGAGAGTAGAAATATAACATGTTTTAGTGTTTGTGTGTAAATGAATTTTTCTTGTTGTTGTTCTCCTGCTACGTATGTATGTATGTTTGTGTGTGTGTGTGTGTGTTTGTTTTTTCAACAAAGTGTTTAAATGATTGTGTGTGAAGAAAAAAATCCAAGAATTTTTGTGAATGAGTGTGTCACACACAACAACACAATTTCATATATAGAGAGTGTAGCATACTTTTAGGCATGGTATCATCCAGTTAAATACAACAAACAGCAACCAACACACACTCACTTTGTGAAAAAAAAAAAAACATAGAAACAAAATAAAATAAAATTGAAAAAATACAATAAGAAAAATTAAAAACCAAATAAAGGATAACAAAAGCAAGAAAACAAAAATAGAAAAAATAAAAAAAGCAGCAGAATATAAAATAAAATAAAAAAAACAGCAGCAGTCTAAAGTGTAAAAAAGTGAGTTGTTGTTTTTTTTTTGTTTTTTTGCTGTTTGGTACAAGTGGTGTAAAACAGTCAGTGAAAAAGAAGGAAGTAGGAAGTATTCAATTTTAAATGGCAAAATATTAAGTGAAATGAAAGAAAGAAATAAAGAAATTATTTTTATTAAATAATTAAAAAAGAAAAATATGTAAAATAGAAAAAAATTAATAAATGAAATCTTAACTAATAAAAAAAAAATAAAATAATTTTCCTTTTAAAAAATATATTTAACCAATTAAAAAAAATTATCATATGAAAAAAATTACAAAAAATAGTCATTATCCTTAAAAAAAAGAAGTGAAAAAAATATGAAATAAATGTGAAATAAAGGAAAAAAGAAAACTCGGCGACCTACTACCATACATCTATATCATACATATACATCTACAATATAACGAGAGTCGTGAGTGTAAGTTTCGTATAATAATTCGATTTATTCTGCTTCGGCACGTTTCCGCCTTTCGTTTAAATCGCACGCTCGCCACAATTGCTCTATTTTTTTTTGTTGTTTGGTTCCTTACAACTCGTTAGCTTTCTTTAGTTTTCTAACTTTTTTTTTGGTAATTTTTTTTGGGTTCTTCTTTGATAATAATTTTTTTAATACAAAAAAATTAAACTCCTTTTCTTTTAAATTAAACAAAAAATGAAAATTTCAAAATTATGATAAAAATAAATTCTTTTTAAATAAAAAATTTTAAAAAATTAATAGACTCATCTGATTTAATCAACAATTAATTTCAAGTTTTTATCCTTAATAAATCCTTTGAACTACATATATTCTTTTTACGTTCAAAATATTATGAAATCTTTAATTTTTTGGTTTAAAAGTAATTTTAGTAAAAAAATGGGAAAAAAATTTATTTGTTATTTTATCCTTCAGCACAAGGGATAAATAAGTGACATGAAACATACAAAAACCTGAACATATTTAGATCTGTCCACCTGCCATTTTTAAGACTAACTCCAGTCAAAGCCTATTATAACAGAATTATCAGATTTAAAACCGATCCTTGATGAAAACATATGTTCATGTCATATTTGGCCGCCCTAAAAAAAAATTGAAACAAAAATGATTATATTGAATGGGTGCTATCTCTTCCCCTGATCCTATATTCCAGTACTGCTATTAGGATAAAATCTTAATACTCTGATTTAATACTTCCTTAGATATCAAATAATTAATATTTGCTTTGTATGGAGACTATCCCATCCCTTAATATCATCCGTCCTACATTTTGTGGTGTTCATTGGAAAATTAACTAAGATACTCTTACTTCAAAGATACTCTTACCGTTAGATATTCAATAATTAACATTTGCTTTATATGAGAACTACCTCTTCACCAGATCCTAATCCATTACATTTTGTCCAGTCAATCTCTTGCTTGAGAAGTGTCCTTATCACATTTATTCTAAAACTCTATTTGTTAAAGTTCTTGAGATAATTGGAAACTAATATCTTATTTGTAAGGGGTACCACGCTCCTATCTGGATAAGGGGGTAGTGGGTAACCTTCCAAATTTGAGCATCTTGGTGTGCAGTTTTGTTCAAAGTAGTTTTTTTTTAATAATTCTAATTTTGGAACCGTTGGAGATATTTCAATTAAATATAACATGTTTATAGCAGAGTTGCTTTCGAGTTCATTTGAAGGATTACACGTAACTAGCTGTTTAGGAGGTTAGTGGATGGACTTCCAAGGTTGAGCATCTCGACTAGAAATAGAATTAAAACAAAAAACTAATTCTGAAATTGTTATGGTTATAACTGAGGTGTTTTCGAGTGGATTTGGGCGACTTTTTGAAGTAGACCATCTCGGGTATAGATTTTTTAAACTTCCTAAATTCAACAAATATAGAACTTGGAAATTCACAAGTTTGAAAGAAAAAGTGAGTGAGAAAAGTGCACATCTTTTTTGAAAATTCTGAATCTCTATGTTTTAACGTTTTCAGAGATTCCAAATACTTGTGTAAAAAATGTATACCTTCGCCTGAAATCTAACCGCCACTAATCCCAATTTTCCAATTTTACATACATTTTTTAAGATTTAACATTTAAATATCTCGAACGGTTCAAAAGTGATCAAAGACAAAATATTTTTATATATAAAAAATATTCGGAGTTTAACACTTCATTCGGGAAATTCCTTTGTAATGTGTCTAATTAAAATACCTCTAAGAATTGGGACCTTCTGAGTTTGGAAAATATTCCTGAAGAATGGATAATACAACTTGAGAAGTGATCTCGTAGAGTTCCTGATGGCATTATTGGTGGCAATTAAACATGATAAATTCTTTTTACTCGATATATTTGAAGCTTCTTTCTTTTCATTACCTTCCCAATGTCATATGGAACATGACTCCTTCCCGACCCGTTTTATTAACAATGACGAACTTTTTTTGAAAATATTTTATTGAAATTAAAGACGGATCTTTATCACTTTGACGAATATATCACCACAGATATTTGTGCTGATTTTTCTAACGTCTTAAATACACTTTCTGAGTCGATTTAATGATGTCCACCTTTCGCGTGGCTTGCTGTAAGTCTATGTAACGTTGTCAACTCTCTCCAGGTCGCACTATCAGAGGTTTAATTTTTTAATCCCACCATTAAGTATATGAATTGATATTTACTGATATCCAAAATCAGATATCTGATTATTTCTCAATAATTATAATTTATATCGAAAAATTATCTAAATTAATTTGTCCTCTTCTCATTCATGTCTTTAATTACAGTGACTTTCAATAATTTGGTTATTATATTTTTCGTGTAGTTTTTCGATTTTTATACATTTAAACTTTTTCAAATGTCACGCAGTGGTTCCAAATCATTTTTATTTCAAAAACAATTCTGTAACTTTTGAAACGATGGAGATACCTTCGTTTTATTTCTAAAAATCTGAAAATTTGATTACTTGAAGCTTAATTTAGATTAAAATTTTTACAAAAGAATTGAATATCGAAGAAAACGTTAGATGCTGGTGATTAGAAGTTGGAATAAGAAAGAGTTAGTTAAATGTTTTAAGATGCAAAAATTCCTGAAGAACCTAAAATTATACATTTTCAGTATGTTTTTTAAAAAATGAAATAAATATTTGAAATCAAATAAATCTGAAACAGATATTGATATTTGTGTGAAATCTCATTTGTGCCGGAATCGGGGAATTAAAAAAATTCCTACTTTTCCATACCGAAATACCCAAAATCTCAATGCCTATAAAACTAATTAAAAAATTGCCTTTTTAATTCCAGTGAACACCCTATCACTATATGAGTCTTCTGACAGTAAATACCTAAATGTGGCAATATAATTAGGATAATAAAAAATTCCAGGATAACATGAGATTCCATCTTTGCGATTTGAGAATTAGAAAAAAATATTTATTTTTAAAATTGACAAATTAGTGGCAAATCTTTTCCATAAGCTGATCGGCAGATCCTTTACATGAAATTCCATTAAGATTTCTTTGGAAAACTTTTAATTTTATTTGTAAACAAATGTTGCCAACTTTAAGGGAAAAACCCCTAAAAGTTGGCAAAATTTTTTAAATTTTAAAATTAGGTGATGGTTATCTTTGGAAGCCCTATCTCTACTCACCTAAGTGGCTGCAGTACTTAAATCCTCAAAATTATCTCAAAAACATCTCTCAAATTATCTCATGATCCTCTTAAGCATTTTTATGGTTACCATGCTTAAGTCCATTTAGATATCTCCTCGGTTTTAAATGTAACAGAATTATATTTTGAGATTGACACGTTAAGATAGATCACCACTACTCACCTGACTAGCTGAAGGTCTGTATTCCTCCAAATAAATTCGAAAACACCTCAGCTATAGCCACTCTAAATTTTATCTAAATATCTTCAGTAGATCAAAATTTAAAAATAATTATAAAAACCGGTTTCAATTATATTAAAATTTTCCTAAGGGTGACCATCTTTGAGAGGCCACATACAACTCACATGTCCAGCTGGAGGCCTGTAATCCTCCAAATCAACTCAAACACAACTCTGCTAGAATCGTTGCCTAATTTTATTTAGATTTCACCGGGTTCAAAAGTTACAGAATTTTATCCAAAACATTGCTTTGGAACCACTGCATGTCATCGTTTGTATTACAATTTTCCTTCTCTCTTAAAGAAAAAAAACATGTCAACAAAAACTATTTTCTTGTTGTTGTTATAACTTTCCATCTATTTTTGTTAGTATTTTTTCAACTACTTTTTTTTTTTAATTTGACAGTCAGTAAAACGTCATGGAAGTCATTTCCGTAAAAAGGTGGGAAGAGAAGTAAGGAAAAACCTAAATACTAATAAAAAAGTGTTGTAGAATTTGGTTTTTTGTTGTTTTTTTCAAAAGGAGTTGTCTTTAAAGGAATTTTTCTTTACATGAACTTTGATAATAAAAACACAAAATTAAATGAAAAAAAGACACAAATTTTTTATTCGTCAACTTACACGAGTGTTTATTTTACAGTTATTTAAAGAATTAATATTTTTTTGTATTTTGTCAATATTGATTATAAGAAAATATATAAAAAAATTATAGGTTTTTTATTATATTTTAATAATTAGAAAGGGAGAGAGAGATAAAGAGGAAAGTTTAAAGGTAAATAAGTGAATGAATTTTTAAATGTATAAAATTATATTATTTAGTGAATATAGTATAGTTGTTTTTATATCTAATTATTTTTTTAATTAATCGAATCAAAACAATTTTAATATCCAAAAAAGTGAAAAGTTTAATTACATTTCTTCAGTAAAAGTTTTCTTATTTGGATAATTTTTTTAACATCCTTAAAGTATGCAACGTTTAAACATTTTGCTACTGCACAATGGAATGGAAGCAAGATTTTTAAACAAGCAAGTATGTCAAGCTCGACTATATATTACCCTATACCACACTGCTACGAAAAATTCATGAACGGCCCTCGTATAAATTGCTTTTCTTATTTATACTTAAGTGCGCAATAGATTATGTTACTGTGTGAAATTTATGAGTTTTAAAAGGATGGAGGGTTAAATGATACATCGAAAAAATTATGGAGCGAACCTCGTATAATTTCGTACAGCATTTTTTGCTTATATTTATCATTTATACACACATATATGTGAGATTTACACGTTTAAAAGTAATATTTGGAAGGTAATTGAATGGGTCCTATAAGAAATAATAGACTGATCCTCGTATAATTTGATAAATCGTTGTAGAATATTATAGAATTTAATATTTGCTATTTTATATTTAAGAATTTTGGACAATATTGTATAAAATCGATCATAAACAGTTTCAATAGGCATCGTGTTTGGTCCAAAATAATAGCATGTGCCAAATTTTATTAAGACCTTCTTGAGACCTGTTTATATGTTAAAAAGTAAAACTTTAATGGCTCCTAAGAGAAATAATGGACCGATCCTCTTATAATTCATTATAGAACATTGTAGAACTTTATGTAGCAACATTGTTTTATATTTAAGATAACCAATTTCAATAAGAATCATCTTTTGTCCAAAATAATAACACTTGCGGACGGACGAACTGATAGAGTGTATTGGTATATTTAAAAGTAGTGGTAGCACTATTTTTTCTTACCATTACAAATATCTGCACAAACGCATAATATCCCAATCACCTACTGTGGTGTAGGGTATAACTAAAATGTCTTACACAAAAATATTCTTGCTGCAAAATGGATGACAAAACATATGTTCTGAAAGATTTTTGTAATTTCCTGGTTCAAAGTTTTATGTTTATAACCCAAAAGCAAAAGGTGCAATCATTTGTTTCGATGGGCTCTACAAAATACCTAAATTTACATGAAGGAATATTTACAAAAAAGGATGCTTCCATTCTTTAAGACTTCATAATGTGTCCACTTATTTTTGGCCTGACTGGGCATTCTGTCAATATGATAAACAAGGCCTTGATTGGTACAAAAGCAATAATTTGTATTTGTACCAAGAGAGGCAAATCCTCCAAACTGCACAGAGAGAGACAATTGAATACCACAAAAATGGTTTCCAAAAGTGTGGTAGATTTTAAACGGACATGGACTACCTGTTTGTGCAAAGTTACGGAAAGCACTATTAAAATATTAATTGAAAGGCTTCCGAATAATGTTCATAATTGTATTACTAGTGATTAGTTAATTAAAATTAATAATTTCAATTAAAAAATCTCACTCCTAACTTATGTCCGTGACTGTATATATGTGTGAATGTTTATGTACATTTTGAATATATTTCTTATAATTTACTGAAATTTTCAGAATTATTTAACAATTTAATATTTCAAAATAAAACAGTTATTTATTAAATTTCTAAATAAATAAATTTTAATGTTTGATAGATTTCGTGCGATTTCCAACTTTAATATAAAATATTATTTTAAACCGATTTAAGTAATACAAAACTAACGAGTAAATTAAAAATATGATAACGAGTACAATAACGTTAAAAAGAGAGTTGTAAATTTATAGTAGTATTTTTGAGAGAGAATTTTTAAAGAGACTTCGATAAATAAAGAGCACAACAAAAACACATAACAAAATAAGCGCAAATAAAAAAATGAAAAAGAACTTTAATAATTAAAAAAAATATATTATTTCAATTACTTTTTAAATTATTTAAAATATTAAAGAATTAAAATTAAATAAGTGTTAAATATAAAAAAAATAAAAACAATGGCAACACTAATAAAACAACCGGTTTAAAAATGTTTGTCAAAATTAAAAAAAAGAAAAAACAAAACTATCTGTTCTATGAGAGGGAGGGAGAGAGAAAAAATAAATATGTGAATAGTGTGTTAACAAGAATAAACTAAAACTAATAAAAATAATTAATAATTTTTTCAAATAATTTATAAAAAATAAATAAATTATTTAAATACTAAAATTAAAATCTTTCTTTGTGTCTTGCTCTCTCTCTCTTTTAATGTTGCCAGAGTTGCCAGAAAAAGTGTGTCTTATGTCCCCAATTTCAGGCTCGAAGTTCCGTAAAAATCCTAAATTTTTAACTAAAAGTCCCTAAATTATCCTCATGCCTAGAAGAATGTTCCGTATTCAATGAAACCACATTGTTTGCCGTCCTAATGAGTTTCCTGGACTTAAATAGAATTTAACCTTTAACAAATCTTGATCGAATCAATAGAAAAATTTTTTGAGTAATATAGGCCGCAATTTTTATTATACTTTTGCATACATATTTATTTTGATTTAATACTTAATAAAATCAATAAGTTAATATTTTGCTAGAACCATTACTATATGGGAGCTAGTCCCACATAAGGCCCCTTACCTGAATATGGTTTTAAGCTTACAAAACTCTTCAATGTAGATCTATTTCATTGAAATTTGGAAAAAATATTAATTTTGTGCTCTAGAATATATGCTATTAATTGGACTAATCTTGGTTCATATTTTTCAGTGGTTTTCACATAAGATTCCCTTAACGGAGAACAGTTTTCAGTTAAAAAAATTTCTTATATATAGACCAATTGACATTTGTGACAATTAATGTTACAGGTGTCTTGAATATATGTTATATATTTGATCTATGTCTTGCTACAGATCCCATATAAGGCCCTTTCGCGGAAAAAAGTTTCGACTCTTAAATATTGGCAAATTCCTTTGGAAATTATAACTGTCCTGTCTTAAATATAAGTTAGTAATTTGATAAATTACGGGAAATATTTGGCTTTATCTTCCATTTAAGTCCTCTTCTCGGAAAATTGTTTAAGGCTAATGAGACTCTTAAATTTTACTGAAATTTGGTAGAATTATTTTTTAACGGTCTTTAATATATAAATCGAATTTGTATACTATAATAATTTAATGAGACATAAAATTAGTTATAATTTCGGATATAATTTTTTCTACTGAACCGATTTTGATCAATCTTTGAAATGGTAATGAAGTACATATAGATTAATATTATGACAAAATTCATTCCAGTTTGTCGATTTCTAATTTAAGAAAGATTTTTGTTTGGACTTTGATATTGGCCAGATATCGGTCCATATCATTTGATATACTAAACCGATTTTGATGATTTTAGGTATACAACTTCTCAGGAATATAACATTTACTCAGGCCATTAAACTGTCTCAACTTAGATTTTATTTGATGCAAGAATATATACATTATGGATTCTGAGATAATTCCTGATAATTCTGAGATAATTCCTTCGAATGACCACATTACCACTTATAGTGGTGTAGAGTATAAAAATTCTCCAAAATATGGGTAAAAATATGAAAAAATTCCCAAAATTTAAAAAAAATCCTCAAATCTCTCCACATGGAAAACTGTCTCAAACTATAACTTGAAATCCCCAATATGAGAACAAATCCCCGAAACTGGCAACACAGGTTTATATTATTATAATTTTTCTCTCAGTGTCTGTCATCTCAATTGTATTTGTTATCGACCAGTTGTGCCATCTCTAACACAATAAAGAAGAAGAAAGAAAAGTGTGCAAATAATTTGCTGATAATAAAACAATAAAAGTCTCACAATTGCAACAAATAAGTGTTTTATTATTATTATTATTTTTTAATATTATTATGTGAGAATAGTGTTTTTTATCTGTCACAAAAAAAGGTAAATTGAATAAAAAAAGTTTGTGTTTTTTACAAAAACAACAATTTATTCTAACAAATAAAATATTCGCTCTTAAAATTCCGGCCAAGAATTCGATTCTGTCCAATTGTGAGTTTTTCGTTGTTTTTGTTGTTATTGTTATTGTGGTTATTATTGATAAAGAGAAGTCGTCTTATTCCCATTTGTAGGGCGAAATGTGAATGAATGTAAATTAATATTTATTGAATTGGAAATTTGTAAATGTCATTATTGTTTATAGAAACGTTTTAGTCCAAAGTCAATTATATTTAATTGTTTTGTTTCGGATTAGATTAGAATGACCTTTCAAAGGTAAATTTGTTTAGGGTAAAAAATTATTTTATTTTTTATTATCTTTTAATTTTGTTCATTAAATATTTAATCCTGTGATTGGAGATCTTAGGATTTTAATCCAGTTGTTTAAATCTTTTATGTTTAAATCTGGATTTCTGATAGATTAATAGTATAATAGTCGGTTTGGACTGACTATATCATACCCTATTCCATTGCGCGTACATTAAACAATTATGACAAATCTGATTTTATGATTTGTACTGGTATAAAATATACTTACTCAGATGGACGCAAGTCTCCGTTTAAAATCTACTACACTTTTGGACAACTTTTTGTAATCTTCGATTATTTTGTAACATGAATCCAATACCTCTTCAATGGCCTTAGCACCGTACAGTTTGGAGGATTTGCCTTTCTTAGTACAAATACCTCATTATTGTTCTTATGCCACTAATAGGATGCCAAGGTAGTCAAATCAGCCCGTTTTTAATAATTTTTGGTGTAAATATTGGTATTTCTAGAACCCGTTGTAAAAAGATTGGTTTTATTTGCTGAAACTGCATATTGATTGCCATACCAACTTTTTAGAAAACTTTGATAGCCTCTGGGTCCAAAAAATTTCTTCAACGCTTCGTCCGCAAAAAGAATATTTTTTTTTTAAAAACTTGATTTCAATTTTCTTTAAGTTTTCATACCAAGAACTAAGGTCTCCTAACCTACCGGTTGTGTTGGGAGCTTTATTGAAAATGCTTTCTTTTTTTCCTTAGATGCATCATTCTTTTTATCTGAACCAGAACCAAGTTATACCGGAACTATTTAATAACAATTTGATTGTAGATCTTTGAGTGATTGGTCAACTTTTTGTACGACGTTGAGTTTTGTTGGGTTTTGTTAAATATATTTAATAATTTTATTATTCTGGTCACTCATTTTAATCAGATTAACTTTATATTCATTTGTTTGGAGTAAAAATGGACACGTTTCGCAAAAGTAAAGTGATCAACAAAAAAATTATATAATATTTGGGCTAGAAGTGTTTACTCCTTATGCCAATTGTTTTCTGAGCATTGAGAGCCTTTTAACATTGTAAACGAAAGATGACGGCGACTTTTGTCTACAACTTTTCTTCGTAATCACATATTGTGGGATTTATATATTTAAAAGTGATTTTTGAAAAATAGTCTGCATTTGAGGACTGATGGTCCTTAAATTTTACATGTGAATTTTGGTTTATACTAAATTATTTTTTGCCAATTAACTTAAAAATCTTTATTTCCGTGAGTTTTAAAAATTTATAATCCAATTCCGTGTCATTGAAACTAATCCGGCCACAAATAGAGAGAATAAATCCAAATCGCTTTTCCTTTGTTTTCTTTCAAAGAAAAAGCTTCAAAGATTTCACTCCATTTAAATTTAATAGGTTAAATTTCGTTTCATAATTTCGGAAAATGCTGCAATTTTTTGAAGAAAAAATGTATTTTTTAAGTATACGGAAAACTTTCTTGCCGTTGGATCAACGAATTACTTCATAATTTATTCGTTAGAAAATTTTTTTTGGTGAAAAATTGAATTTTTGGTCAAAATTTGAATTTTTAGTCAAAATTTGAATTTTTAGTGAAAATTTGAATTTTTAGTGAA
Organism: Cochliomyia hominivorax; assembly: GCA_004302925.2. Classification (NCBI taxonomy): domain Eukaryota; kingdom Metazoa; phylum Arthropoda; class Insecta; order Diptera; family Calliphoridae; genus Cochliomyia; species Cochliomyia hominivorax. The sequence goes on along the minus strand of PYHX02000158.1, from coordinate 14,397,101 downwards.
AATTTGATTTTTTGTAAAATTTGAATTTTTAGTGAAAATTTGAATTTTTAGTAAAAATTTGAATTTTTAGTAAAAATTTGAATTTTTAGTAAAAATTTGAATTTTTAGTAAAAATTTGAATTTTTAGTAAAAATTTGAATTTTTAGTAAAAATTTGAATTTTTAGTAAAAATTTGAATTTTTAGTAAAAATTTGAATTTTTAGTAAAAATTTGAATTTTTAGTAAAAATTTGATTTTTTAGTTAAAATTTGAATTTTTAGTAAAAATTTGAATTTTTAGTAAAAATTTGATTTTTATTAAAAATTTGATTTTTAGTAAAAATTTGAATTTTTAGTTAAAATATGAATTTTTAGTTAAAATTTGAATTTATAGTTAAAATTTGAATTTTTAGTCAAAATTTGATTTTTACTAAAAATTTGAATTTTTAGTGAAAATTTGATTTTTAGTCAAAATTTTAATTTTTAGTGAAAATATGATTTTTTAGTAAAAATTTGAATTTTTAGTCAAAATTTGATTTTTTACTAAAAATTTGAATTTTTAGTGAAAATTTGATTTTTAGTAAAATTTGATTTTTAGTAAAAATTTGATTTTTAGTAAAATTTGATTTTTACTAAAAATTTGGATTTTTAGTCAAAATTTTAAAATTTTTTTAGTCAAAATTTGAATTTTTAGTAAAAAATTGAATTTTTAATCAAAATTTGACCTTTGTTCATATCACCAATTATATAAGAGATCTAAGAGATTAACGTACAGGTGTCGATAAGTGTTATCAGTGATAGAATTCACAATCTTGCAGTAAAGAAAAATAAACCGCTTCTAGCGACTTAAATCGAAATCAATGGGTTTTTTTTCAATTTCTAAAAAGCGACGCAAATAGGGACGACGCAAGTTTATTTTGAAATTGTAAAAAATTCCTTTAATAAAGAAAAAATATCTTAATCCGTATCTTAGTTGGACTCAAATTCTATATTTTTATTTATTTTAAAGTTTAATCAATTTTTCTAACAACAATACGATTTCTATACCCTTCACTACCACTAGTGGTGATGAGGGTGTATTAACTTTGTCATTCTGTGTGTAACGCTAAGAAGAAGTTATCTCAAACCCTATAATGTATAGATATTCTGGCATCAAATCAAAAACTGGATCGATTTAGCTGTGTCCATCTTTCTGTTGTTGGTATGCTCACATCCTCAATTATTGACAGAGCTCAATGAAATTTTATCTGAGTATTTGTTATAGTCTTGAGAAGTGTCCTATTTAAAATCAGCTAAAGATATAGACCGATTTCTAAGGAAACCTCTTAGTTCAAGCCAAAGACTTTCGTAAAATTTTAAATTATAGATGGAGAATTTAGAATGAAATTGCTGTTATATGTATTTCAGTACTTTTCCAGATATTATCGAAATCGGTTCAGTAAAAAAAGTTATAGTTAAATATATAGCAAATTGTATGATTCATTAAGTGTCCATGTGTTAATTTTAAGAAACATTTTTATATTTGTATTCGTTTGTGACTGTATGTGTGAGTGTGTATGCACGAAACATAATTTATTTACTTCACACAAATTTGTGGTGGAGGGAATTGAAGATTCAGCATAGCCAAATATAGCATTCTTACTTGTTTCGCCTTATTTTCCCAATTACGACTTTGTTGTTAGAAGAAATCTGAAAAAAGTTGTTTCGTTACAGAACGCAATGTGGAGTAAAATTTATGGAAAGAAATATAACAGACGGACAAACACAAATAAAGAGTGTTGTTGCCCATGACGAAGAAAATAAAGTGGCAGAAAAAAAATAAAATGAAAATAAAAATCGTGTGTGTGTGCGTCTGTCTGGTTTCCAGTAAAGTTGCAAGTGAAAATTTTGTCGTTTTATATTTTTCACCACAAACATTTATTTATTTTTTGTTTGATTTAAATTTTTGTGGTTTAAATGAAAACTTAAATAAAATTAAATCGAAAGAAAAACATCGAAATATAAAAAGTGAAATAATAAAAATTTCTCAAAATAAACAAAAACCGATAACTTAAAAGGTGAATTAAGAATCTGCAATGTTATAACAATAACAATAATAAAAAGTTATAAGAAAAACATTTGAAAATTTATAATTAAAATTATTTTTTGAAAATAAGAAATTTAAAGCTTAAAATCCTTAATTCCGGTTTTACCTTCTTCTAACCGCAAAAGGAATTAAAACCGAAAAAACGATTTAAAGGGAAAAAGGCAACAAATTTAAGTGTTTAATGGTAAATGGAAATAATTGTGACAATTTAAATGATTTTCTAATAATTTATAAATAACAACATAAAGAGTGAGATCGAAAAAATCTTAACATACATAATGGTAATTAAAAAGGAAACCACTAATCTAACAATTTGCTTTTATTTCGTTCGATACAGCTATCGCTGGGTTGACAATCTTTTGACCGAGTGTGACTTCAGTTGTCGTGAAAAGGCCTTTTTAGTTGAAATCAGTAGAGATGAAATTTTAATCCTTTATCGGAAATGATTAACGCTTTTATAGTGCTTTCTTTCACTTTGTTCACACAATTCTTATTTAACCAGAGACCAATATTGTTCCATTGACCTGAAGTCCGGGCAGTTTTGACGATTTGCCTTTCTTAGTACAAATACCATATTATTTTTCCTGTACTACTAAAGGGATTGTTTATCATAGTGACAGGATGGCAAGTCAGGCCAAAATTAAGTGGACACATTATGAAGCCTTGATGTACAATCTAGTTGTTCTTTCTTGGGGAAAAACTTCCGATTGATACAGCTGTCGCTGGTCAATGTTTGGCCAAGTGTGACTCGGTACGTTCCGGAACGAAGATCCAATTGTCGTGAGAACGAATTTCATTACTTTCAAAGCCAGATTGACTTACTTTGCATAACTGCTATTAATTGCCAACCAAAAGTAGTATTGTCTTCTTTTGGATCCAAAACTATTTTAACATTTCCTCGAGCATCCGCAACATAAAATGTTTGTCCCTGAATAAAAATATTTACCAGAACATACGTTTCATTATCGAGAAAACTTCATTAAAACTTTTAATTCAATTATTATTCGATATTTTTATTATGTTTCTTATTCCTACAAAAAGTTCGACAAGCATTTTAAGATTTGTATCAAACTGTTTCCAATGTTATTAAACATTATGGGGAAAACTTGTCCCTTGATGAAAAACCTGGTTCAGGTACAAGGAATGCACCACATGATGCTGCTTAAGTAAAAAAATAGAAAGCATTTACATAAGAGTTCCCAACTCAGCTGTTAGAAAGAAGAGCAGACCGGTTAACTTACTTAATGCGGGTTTAAAAAATGGCATTAAAAGTTCCTGACAGGTACGCAGCTTAGAATTTAGAGGCTAAAATTAGAACACAAAAAATTGAAGTAGTTTTCTAAAAAAATATTTTTACTGCATAATGGATGACGGAGCGTATGTTTAGGCAGATTATTCAAAACTTCCTGGTGAAAAATTTATCTTGAGGATGCTCGAGGAAATGTTGAAGAAAGTTTTTTTTACCTAAAAGCAATCAAAAATGTTTGGTATGACAAACAATATGCAGATGCGGCAAAAGGTGCCCATCATTTATTACAACGGACTGAAAAATGTACGATTAAAAAACAATAATGTGAAATTGTACGACGAGAGGTAAATCCTTCAAACTGCCTGGAGTTAAAACCAGGGGTTAAGATATTGGTCTTTTGTTACAAGAGAATTGAAGTACATAAAAATGGTATGATCGTTTTAAACGAAGATGGAGCAAAGTGGCAAAAATCACTATAAAAAGGTAAATGGAATGGTTTCCGAATTAGGTTCAAAATTCATCAATTTCAATCAATTAAAAAACTTTAAGTTTAGTGGTTTCATTTTCATTAACATGTATGTATATGTATGTTATGATTTTTTGATTTTATTCCTTATTCGGAACATCATAATATTATTAATAAAGTTTTATTTTTCTTAAGAATTATTAATGAAACTCTTAAGATTTTAGATTTCTATTCCGCGAACGAATACATTCCTGGTATAAATACATTCCCGGAATGGGAGTCCATGTATTCATTGTCACCAATTCTATATCTTTATAAGAAATTCTAATCTTAATTTTGTTTAAAACCTTCATTTTCTTGCCAGGCAGAACTTATGGAGAACTTAAGGATGTTTCGGATCATTAGAAAGGCAAACTTACTGAAATCTATTCGGAACGTAGTTCAAAATTAAAATTTCTCTACTTTACGATGGTAAGAGTATAGATATCAGTAAGAAATTTTTACTTTTATTATTTGCTTAAGTTTGTTTCCAATTTTTATATTCATTCCATATAAACGTCTTTTGTAAAAATAGCGTTACAAATATTGCATTTTCTTCGACTATTAAATGGGGAAAAAAATTGATTTTTTTTAATATATTTTGATTGTTATTTTTGTTATTGTTGTTGCTATCATTTTCATAGCTGTTGTGTTGCTAATGTTGTTTGGTTGTTTGTTTTATATGGTTGGGTTGGTTCTACATTTTTTTATATTGTTTAAAAAGACTTAAAGTACGTAAAACCATTGTACAGTGGGTATGGCAACAGAAAACAATTTGTTTTCTTTTTGTCTATATAAATAACTTTAAGAGATAATGATTATATATGAAATCAGGTCAAATGTGAATGTTAATGAAAATAGTAATAATTGGGCTGATGTTATAGAAAAGAAATTGGGAATTAAATAAAAATTAAAACAAAATTATTAATAAAATTTTATTAAGGGAACATTAAATAATTTTGAAATGATTTGTGTTTTTTCGGTTTCACTCTTTAGTTTCATTTTTTCTTTCGTCTCAATTTCAATTTATAAATATGTTTTGGTGCCAATTTTTTTTATATATATTAAAATTTGTTTATAGCCTTCACCGTCTAAACAATATCCGTTTTGTTGTTGCTGTTGTCGTTGTTCACTTCCCTGTATTTTCAATTTGAAGCTCTTCAAAAACCGATCGATCAGTAGGTTGGTTTGTATTCTTTTCTGTTGTTTTGTGTACTTAAACTCAATATGCAAAAGATTGCAATTGCAATTTGCAATAGCAGTTGTTGCTATTGCTGCTATTTTTATACCCTTCACCAGTATTCAAGTGGTAATTGAAAGGGTATGTTAAGTTTGTCACTCCACGGGTGACACTATATCAACAGCAAATTAAAATCTCTAGCAGAGAACAGTAATTCCGAAACGATTTCTATTTTTTGAAATAATTAAACGGTAAAATTTAAAGAGCTTTCGAGTTTATTTGGAAGATGGTAAGTTTCCCGCAAGTAAGAGGGCTAGTGAGTGGCCCTTTAAATTTGGTAAATGCATGAGAATTATTTTCTATCGGAAACCAGTCGAAAGCCAAAATTTGTAACACTTTTTATACGGATGGGAATTTTGGGTATTTCTATAGAGAAAAGTCGGAATTTTTAAATTGTGGCAGTGGAGCAAATTTGTCGGAGCAATATCAGGAAAGAGTTACTTTTTATCAGGAGATGCCAAAGGTTGTATTTTAGCCAGAACTAAACTTTAAAATTTTTATCTATGAAAACGTTGGATCTTTTATAAAAAAAATTATGAAGAATTTCAAAATATATTCATTTGAAATTTCAATATGATTCCCAGCTTTCCATGTGGAAATACCCAAAATCCCCATCCGTAGAAATAATGTTTAAAAATTTAACTTTTTTCTCTGAAATGATCGTCTTCTCATTAAAAGGGTTATCCGGAAGAAAATACTTTTTGGTAACTCCTAAGAAGTGAGATCGGAAAATTCTTAACATACATATATGTGTATCAAAACGAAACCACTAAACTTAGAGTTTTAGTTTTTTATTTGATTGAAATAATTAATAAATAATAATTAAAAAATTCTTTTTATAGTTTTAATTACCACTGATTTAATTATTTTGCCGCAACTGCATATTGCTTGCCATATTAAAAACCTTTTGGAAAATTTTGATTGCTTTTGGGTCCAACACTTTTCTTCAATATTCCCACGAGCATTAGCTACATACAATTTTTGCCGAAAACATACGTTTTGTCATCCATTATGCAGCAAGAATATTTTTTTTTTAAATTGATCTTCAAATTCCGTGCTCCTCTAAATATTTTTCTGTCAGGATCTTTTGGTCCCTTGTATGTTTTTGAACCCCCGTTAGCTATAACAACTGAGCTGTTGTTGTGTTGAGAGTACTTTTGAAAATGCTTTCAACTATTTCCTTCTATCAACGAACGAGTTCTCCCGGTACTGTTTAATACCATTGAAAACAGTTTAACGTCAGACCTTTGAATGCTGGGCCAACATTTTGTAGGACCAAGTTGGGTTTTGTTTAAAATATTTAACTTTTAAAATAAGTGATCAATTATTTTAATCAGATTAACATTATATTAACTTGTCTGACATATGACATAATATCTGAGATGTTTTACAAAAGTCAAGTTAAAAAAGTCAAAAAACACTTGGGTAAAAGGTGTTAGTGAAAAACGCGTTTTAAGAATTTTTCGATTTCACTTTTCAAAATTAGTTTTGCCTCAATTCATAGATGAATTTTAGGCAAATTTTTAAAAAATCATCAAAGCCTAGTTGGGCAACTTTGGAGGGCCGCCGACCAGATAGTGGTCTGTACTCATTCAAATAAATTCGAAAAAACTTCAGTTTTATATATGTAAAACTAACGGTTCAAAAGTCAAAGAATTGTATCCAAATAAAAGATTTGGACAGCGTTGAACTGTTGGAAAATTAAAGCCAATTTCAGCTCAAAAAAATTACAGTCGAATTATAATTTTTAGCGGAAAATGTTTCTCCAATAGAAACAAGGGGAATAGTAGAGACTTATTGTCTGAAATATCTGCACTAATAAAATAACTTTCCTAAAAGTTGAGTGAGTCCAATAAATTATTGACTGTTGAAGGGAATTTAAGATTCGTCTTAACCTTATAAATCATTCATTCTTTCTTTTTATTGTATATTTTTCGAAAACTAAAATTCAATTCCTTTTTCCTTTTGATTTTATTTTATTTGCATGTTTATAGTTCCATTTTCTTTAACGTGCAGAATAATTTTTTATCGTTTTTTTTTATTTTCAAAACGAATTCTTAATTTATCGTTATTTTCTTTTCATTTGAAGTTAAACTGCAAAAAAGAAAATGTTACATTTTTACCAGAAGTTTTTTTTAGAATTTTTCTTCATTTCTTTAGTTCAGGTTTTTTTTTAAGAAAAGAATTCTATTTTTAACATTTAAATATTGTTTTTTACCACAAATTTAAACGTTTTCTTTTCATATTTAATTTTTTTCTTGTTCTTATTCCTTTTTATACCCTCCACCACCACAAGTGGTGAAGAGGGTATGTTAACTTTGTCTTTCGTGGGTAACGTTAAGAAGGAATCATCTCAGATCACATAATGTATATATATTCTAGCATGAAATCAAAATCTGAATCGATTTTGATATGTCCGTCTGATTAGCTGTCTGTTGTTGTCACGCTCAGATACGCAATAATTGACAGAGCTCAAAAAAATTTCGCCTGAGTATTTTTTATAGTCCGAAGAAGTTTCCTATTTAAAACAAGCAAAATCGGTTTAGTATATTAAAAGATATAAACCGATATCTAATGCAACCTCTACATTCAAAAGAAGGAACTTTCATGAAAATTTCAGTTGTAAATCGATAAATTGGAGTCAAATTTTGCCATAATATTAAGCTGGTGCATAAAGCTCATCAATATTCCAAAAATTATTAAAATCGGTTCAGTGGAAAAGAAAATATAACAATTTTTAGCTATAATTTTTTTATCATTTTATGACTTGTTCAGTGTCCTTGTGTCATATTTCAGAATAACGTTTAGGTTTGTGAATGTATGTGTGTGTATGTACGAAACATAAAGTATATACTTAACAAGAATTCATGGTGTAGGGTATTGAATATTCGTTATAGTCGAATAGTTACTCGTTTTCTAGTTTTTATTCCCTTTTTATTATCGTCTATCTTTAACTGTTTATTATTGTTGTTTTTGTTTTTTTTTTCGAAAAAAGTCTACAAAGCGGAAATACTATAATTTGTTCTCTTTTGCTCCTTGAAAATATAACTTCTACTTGTACATTTATTTACAGGTATGTCTTCTTTACATATGTATGTATGTGTGTTCATAAGAATGTATATGTTATTAAACCCAACAAACATTTTGTTTAACGTTAAGTTCTAACAAATCTTATTCAGAGCAGCGTGATAATAAGTCATTCTCATGGCCATGAAATAAGGAGATCGAAAAATTCTTAACACAGGTTTTTTATTAAAACATTTAACTTAAATATTATTTATTTTGTTTTAATCAATTTACCCTTGTAAAACATGTCAGTTATCATTTGAATGTCAGAAAAATGTTTAATCTGATTAAAATGAGTGACCGGAAAACTTGAAACAAAATTCAACTCAGACCTAAAAAGAATTGGCCAAGCACGTCAAACTGTTCCAATGTTATTAAACAGTATAGGGAGAATTTTCAAAAGAGCAGACTGGTTAGCTCAGGGTTCGGACCATTTGCTAAAAAAGTTAGACAAAAAGACAAAAGACAATTCGTATGTTCTGGTAGATTTTTCGCAACTTTTTCGTCAACATTTTTATTTTGCTGTTGTTCGAGTGAATGTCGAAGGCAATTTTAGTAGTCAAAATTTCCCAATAAATTCTTGGTATGACGAGAAATATACTGTTGCGGTAAAAGAAACCAATCATTTGATACAATGGGAGCTTTACATCAAGGAATGTTTACAATAAAGGCTGCTTCCATTCATAAGACTTCATAGTGTGTCCCCTTGTTTTTGACCTGAATTGGCATTCTGCCACTATGGTCCTTTAGTGGTATCGGAATATTAATGTGGTGTTTGCATCAAGAGAGGCAAAGCCTACAAACTCCCCAAAGCTAAGGCCATTGGAGAGTTATTGGGCTTTTCTTTAAAAAAAATGAAGAACACAAGAAGGTGTTTAAAAATGTATTAGATTTTTAATGGAGGTGGAAAACCTGTTCGAGTAAAGTATAATTAAATAATTATAAAAACTCTAATTGAAGGGTCTCCGAAAAAAATTCAAAATTTCATTTCTAATGATTAAAACTAAAAAATATTTTTTTATAAATTGTAATAATAATTTAAAACAAATAAATAATTTAACTGTAAGTTAATAATTTTTCGATCTCACTCCTTAATATAACTTTTTAAAGGATTTTGTTTTTACATGTCTCTTGTAGTAATATTATTTTGAATTTTGTTGGGAATTGAAGCTTGTAAAATTAAAGAAACTAAGAAAAAACAAGACAATGGATTAAACATTGTTTAGGATCTGATTATCTCCAAAACCATAAGAGATAACCTATAGATGTAAGGAATTTTTGTAACAGAGATTAACAAGGACTGCCTAAATGCTACAATTTCTTTTGTCTCTTCAGAATGCATTTTGAGGAATTTTCAAAAAAATCAACATACTCAAGGTGGAAAAATTTGGAGAATCACCGAACAGATAGGGATCAGTACTCTTCCATATCAATTCGAAAGCACTTCAGTTGTAAGCGTATTGAAATATCTCTAACGGTACAAAAGCTACAGAATTATTTCCAAAACAGATTGATTTGGGCGTCATGTTAGTCGTATACATATCTTGTACAGCTTTCATATGGGACTTCTGAACTGGAATATTTTCAAGTGTCTTACAGAGCAAAAATTCAAACCAATATCTTCATATCCATAAGAAATTTTAAGTTAAATTCCCAGAATTTACGGCCTTTGGCGATATAGAAATTGATTATGGATGATTTGTTTAAGGTTTCTATAATCTGATAGTAAACATAAACATCTTCAAAACTGTGACCTGTACTTTGCGAACACGATTTATTTGGACAGCCAACCGGACGAATCGACTCAGGAGGTGATTCTGAGTCGAACGGTATACCTAAACGTGGTGGTAGGACTATTTTTTCTGTCCGTTACAAACATCTGCACAAAAGCATTTATATAATTTATTTATAGAATTATATGGACTATATGTATGCAAAATATTTTTCTTCAACTCATTTGGGAAGCACCTCAAGAATGGCCATGCGAAAATTCATAAAATTATATTCAATGGTTGTAAAGTTATAGAATAATTTCCAGAAAAGCGTTTTGGAACCGCTGTGCTACGGAGGTTTAGGCTATAAAATACAGTTTTATAAATTTGTAATTCAAAATAGTCATCCCTCGGGAAATAATTGATATTTTATGTTTACTGGGTTATTTTATCTTCATGCATGTCTTCTAAAGCTTTGTAATCATGTATGTATGCATTATTGTAGGCATATGTGTATATGTATATGTGAATGTATGTTAAACTTGTGTTAATATGTTAGAATTAGGTTAAAAGTGTTGTAATATGGAAAACAATGAACTTTATATTTGCTTTCTTTCTTCATTTACCAATATTTTCTTTGTTTTTGCTCAACATTTTCTCTCTCACTCTCTTTCTCTGCTTCTTGTACATCCTATTTCCATCACTCTATCTCTCTTGGTAGCTACTTTAGCTACCATTTCTTTATTTTAGAAAATTACTTTGCGTGTGTGTGTTTGTGTTCATCATGTATCTAAAAGTTGTTGTTTCATATTTTGTTCGTTATCGTTATTATTTCTCTTGATGCCTGGTGCATGCAGCCCTTTAACTGTTGTTTGCCACACGTTTAAGTAGACAATTTTCATTGTTTTGCAAGTGAAACATTTGCTACTCTTTTGCGGTTTTTTATTTAGTTTTATAGGTTTTTTTTCTTCGGAATTCATTTTGATGCTTTTGGAGTTTTATTAAATATTTAAAATATCGACATACATTTTTATGTTTAATATTCACTCACTCACTCACACACTCATCCATTCAACTTATATTCTTATCCTGATATAAATGAATGACTGAATATTGTTAGGTTATGTGTCTGTATGTGTCCGTATGTGTGTAACTTTGGCATGTAAATTTCTCATTGACATCTTCTGTTTTGTAGAAATTTTAAATGTTGAAAAAAAAACTCCAAATGACCAAAACATGTTTTAGGTTATTTTTTGATTTTGAATTCTGTTAAGATTTTTTTCTGATTTCGCAATTTAAAGGATTTAAATATTTAGATTAGAGAAATTGTATAAATTTTTAAATAATTCGAATATTAATACACAGAGAAAAACTTGAAGTAAAATCAATATTGAACATAGTTGATTTGTGACAATGTTAATTTTTTTCATTCAGTTTAAATTAATCGTTTTTAAATTTGTGATGAAATTGTAATGAATCTTTCGATATTAATTTATAAAATTATACGAAGATTATTATACCCTACACCACCGTAGGTATTATGCGTATGTGGTGATGTTTGTCACATACAGAAAAAAATTGTGTTATACCCACCTTTAAGTATACCGTTTGACTTAAAAGCATTTGCTGAGTCGATTTAACGATGTCCGTCCGTCCTTCTGTTTGTCCATGTAAACGTTGTGAACACTCTACAGGTCACAATTTTTGAGATATCTGAATGAAATTTGATACATGTTATTATTTTCGTCCAAGGATTATTGAAATTGGTCCAATAGGCATTGAGCCCATTGCTCTATCCCGAACGTAGATTGGAGATGGGCGTTCTCCAAGTACGACATTTAGACGACAACTTGAAAGCGTGAAATTTATGACATCTCCGTGAATGTCATTCAAAGCTGCTATATATGAATCTTAATCAATAGGATCCTGCACATACCTATGTATGCTCTTTTAATATATACGAAAATCTTTTCTAACATGCTTCGGTGTTATATTAAAGTTAGGATGATTCCTTCGATAGTATCTGAGATAGAACTGCTTTTAGTGAGCGACCGCCATAAGAAAATAATAACATTTTTGCCAAATTCCATTTATCTACAAACTTTCATTAAAAACAGATCGACAGACACGAGCGGAACTGATGGAAGGTAATTCGACTCAAATTTGATGTGATGTTTCCTTCTTTGTCTTCTACACGAAATCACAATGTTAATGCAGGGTGTAAAAGATTCCAATTCTATACCCTTCCTCACAAGTGGTGAAGAGGGTATGTTAACTTAGTCATGCTGTGTGTAACGCTAAGAAGGAATTGTCTCAGACTTCATAATGTATATATATTCCTGTATCAAATCTGTCTGTCTGTTGTTGACACGCTCACATCCACAATAATTGACAGATTTCAACAAAATTTCTCCTGGGTATTTCTAATAGTCCTGAGAAGTTTCCTATTTAAAAGTAACAAAATCGGTTCAGTTTATTAAAAGATATAGACTGATGTCTGAGGTAACCTTTAAGTTCAAAGGAGGAACTTTCGTAAAATTTTCAATTATAAATCAAAAAAGTAGAATAAAATTTGGTCATAATATTAGATTATATATACTTTATTATCGTTGCAAAAAATTATCAAAATCGGTTCAGTCGAAAAAAAGTTATAGCTAAATCTAAGCAAAATTTTATGTTTTATATACAAAAAACATTTTTTATTTGAATTCGTTTTGTGAAACATATTTTATTTACATCAAACGAATTTGTGATGGAGGGTATTGAGGATTCAGCATAGCCGAATATAGCATTCTTACTTGTTTGCCATTATTTTTTAACTCATTTGAAATCCTTAATTAAAGTTCTTTTTGGATTAAATAAATTAAGTTGTATTTATTTGCTTCATCTAATCAATTTGTTTCCTTTTAAATTTCTTAGTTTTAGTTTTCTAGTCAATTATTAGTTATTCGTTTATTTATTTATTCGTTTAATTATAATTATTTTTAAAAGTTTTAAATTATTTATAAATTTCTAATATTCAAAAATCAGTTAACAAATTCTAAATAATACATTTTTATTACATAAATCAAATTATCGAAAATGAAAAAGTTGAAACGAAATAGTGTCTGTCAAAGAAATTGATATCAATTTCATTGCCATATTTAGAAAATCATCTATAGAGACGTATAATAATTAAAAATTACCCTAAATAGATACTCGATACATTTAAATCTAGTTCATTTCCTTTTCTTAAATAAACGACAACGACAGCAACACAGCAACAAGACAACAACAACTACAATGATACCAGCAATATAAGTAGCAAAAGCAGCAGATCTACATCTACACTAAAAGTCACACACCAATAACAAAAACAACAAAAATTTATAACCAACAAATTTCTATACTATAATAATAATTGTTGTTGTTGTTGTAGTTGTAGTTGTTATTTTTGTTTTAGACAAAATAGCAACAATTTGAAAATTTATTGATGAACTGCAGTTTTAATTTCTATTACATGAAAAGATGTTTTCGTTTATTTCTTTTACTGTCTCACAGTAATGCAAAAAGTAATCTGAGTGTTTAAAGTGTTTTTTATATTAGTGGAATTGAAAGAAAATTTGATTTTGTTAATTTTTAATCTCTTTACTTTTACTGTCTCTAAGTAATCTTAAATGTAGTCAGTCCTTGTTTTTTTTTTTTTTTTTTTTTTTTTTTTTTGAACATTAAAGAATTTTTTTCCACGTTTTTTCATAATTTTTTATATTAATGAAATTGGAAAAATGTCAATTTGTATACCTTTTATAATCTCCTCAACTTTTACTGTCCCTTAGTAATCTAAAAAGTAGTCAGTCCTCTTTTCAGTGTTAAAGGATTTTCCTAAACTTTTTAGAACCAAAAAGTTTTTATTTTTTAATTAATGAGATAGAGAAAAAAATTCTTTCCACTTCAACTTTGACTGTCTCCTAGTAAACTAAAATGTAGTCAATCCTTTTTTTATTATTTTATATATCAATGGAATTGGAAAAGCGTTATTATTTATACTTTTTATACCCTCTTACTGTCCATGAGTAATCTAAAATGTATTCAGTCCTTTTTTAAGTGTTAAAGCATATTCTTACATTTTTTGAACCAAAAACTATTTATTAATGAGATTAAGAAATCTTAAATGTTTTATTTTTAAAACCTCTTTAATTTTTGCTGTCTCCAAGTAATCTGAATTGTAGTTAGTCCTTTTCAAAGTATAAATATTTTTCTTAAACTTTTTTGAATCCAAATATTTGGATGGAATTGTAAATTTATCTCTTTAACTTTTATTGTCTCTAAGTAATCTAAACAGAAGACAGTGTTTTTTAAAGTATTAAAGTAATTTCTTTATTTTTTAGAAATCAAACATTTTATATAATTTCTTTTATATCGGAAAAATAAAAAAAAAACGTTAATTTTTACACATTTTGAAGTCACTTTAACTTTTACTGTCCCTAAGTAATCTGAAATGTAAACAGCGTATCAATAAAAGTGTTATTATTCACACCACCGCCACTTGTGGTGGTCATATAAAATATGATATGGTCACATCATAAGCCCAAATTAAATAAAAATTTTTATTATTGTTCTAAGGAGTTTGCTATATAAAACCAACAAAATCGGTCTTGCAACAAAGAAGTCACAGACCGATATATGAGACCTTGTCGATTTAGCCATGACTGTCTGTTGAAAATATTCCCACGTCCACGATAATGAACCGATTCTAACGAAATTTGGCGTATTTCAGTTAACTGTTTAAAATTGGCAATACCGGTTCATTAGGAACTGGTGCAACCATAAAATTCTGAATAAAAATTTTTCTGAAATCTACAATTGAAACTAATTTGATTTCCCTTCCAAAGATCACTAAAGTCGAATTTGTAGAAAAAAGTTTATCGGGTAAAATATGCCAAATTTTGATACACCTCAAAATCAGAATATCGGATTTTTCAAGATAAATTTCTGAAATTTGCAAACATAAATTTATTTTGATAAAATTATAAACCAAAAACAAAAATTAGTTTGTGTTGCAGTTATAATTTGACTAAGTACCGATATAAGTCCCATTCCCGGTATAAAGGGTAAAGCTTCTAAGACTCTTAAATGTAGACTTATTCTATTGAAATTCGGCACAATTCTATCTACCTTTAAATTTATCTTTTTAATACTTTGACGAATAACGGTCCATAGTTTTTCCAGTTTCCACATAAGCACCCTTCCCGGAATAGGGTCTTAGTTTAGAAATCTATTAGATAGAAACCAAATTTTTCTATTATTTTTCTAACGAATTTGGCAAATATCGCTGGAGGATATTTGGTATTAAGGCGCAGCCGTTTATACCATTCTTACATGTTTTCATAAAGATTTTTTTAATTTTACTATTCAAAACTTTATTTGTTTTCTCCATAAAATTTCCGAACTGTCGGATAATAATTTTTCAAATATTTTAATATGAGATTTTTGCAAAAATACATTTATTTTATACTTTAAAATGGAGAAATCAATAAACAATTTATAATAAAATAATTTTTATTTTAATGACATTTTTAATTTACAACAAAAACAAACAACAAAATACAATTTTAAATGGAGATTTTGAAATCAAAAAATTTTAGAAATTTCTCTTTAAAGGAAAAATGACTTAAGTTCTAAATTTGCAAGTTATTTATAATTTAAATCACTAATGATGATATATTGAACGTTTTTCGGAACCCCTTCCATTAACGTTTTCACTTTGCTCGAACAGGTAGTCCATCTCCGTTTAAAATTTACCATACTTTTGAGCACCTTTTTTGTGCTCTTCAATTCTCTTTTTAAGAGCTTAATATTACATCACTGGCTCTAGGATTTGCTTCGCTTGGTGCAAATACCACATTATTGTTGTTGTACCACTTATGGGCTTGTTTACCATATTGAGAGGATGTAAAATCGGTCTAAAAATAAGTGAACATATTTTTTCGATATTTATAGAGCAGCACCATTTTGCTTGCTCTCCAAGAACTTTTCGGGAAATTTTGATTGCTATTGGGTTCTAGACTTAAACAGCAACATTAAATTGTTGACCAGAAAGTTACAAAAAATTTGCCAGAACATACGTTTCGTCATCCTTTCCGTAGCAAGAATATTTTTTTAGAAAACTTGACTTCAATCTTCGTGCTCTGATTTTGACCTCGAAATTTTTAGCTTTAAATTTAATTTTATATAGGAAATAGTCCGAGCACGGAGCCAACTGGGCTGCTTTATCCTATCAAATGTGTTGTATTTTGACTTAAGAAACATCATGTGAACCATTTCCTCTACCTAAATAAGATTTTGTATCAACGGACAAGTTCTCCCGATACTGTGTAGGAAAAAAAGGACAGAATTATGGTGTTCGGATACCATCCAAGAATCAAATAGTAACACATTGAATTCTACACATATAAGGAGTGAGATCGAAAAATTCTTAACAAAAGTTTTTTTATTAAATCGTTTAACCTCCACGTATTATTTGATTTTTTTATCAAAAGAATAATTGACCAGAAAGAAGTGCCAACCCAAATTGGTTCTACATAAATTGGCCAAGCAATCAAGGGGCTGCCGTCAAACTATTTAAAATTTTATTAAAACGTATCGGTAGATATAAAACCTGGATCAGGCACTGAAATTTAAGTCAAGTATTTGTTATTCTTGTTGCACAATGGATGACTAAAATTATGATCCTTCAGATTTTCCTTAACATTCCGGTTAAAAAGAAATTGTATGTTGATGATGGTCGAGGGAATGTTTTTGGTATGGCAATCAATATGCAGTTGCGGCAAAAGAACATCAAGATATGTTTACAAAAACGGCTGCTTCCAATCATAAGACTTCATAATGTTTCCCCTTAATTTTGATCTGACTTGGCATCCAGTCACTATGGTAAAAATGTCTTTGAGTGGTACAAGGTCAATAATCCTCCAAAAAGCCTGAAACTAAGGCCAGTGGAGAAATGTTGTGTCCTTGTTAAAGAGGATTAAGAGCACAAAAAAGGTGTCCAAAAGTGTGAACGATATTAAACGGAGATGGACAAACATTTTTTAAATTTCGTAAAAGAGTTCATGGAATAAGAAGAACTTCCATTTTTTCAAATTTGGAAATTTTATTTTGTATAAAATTGATCACAAATTAAGATTAGTTTTGCCAAAATTGCATTTATTAAGGTTTTTTGCTAATTTAGACAAAGATTTGACCATTAACAGAGTTATTAAATATAAAAATATATTATTAATATTTAATAATATATTTTTTAATTTTTCAAAAACCGATCACAAATTAAGGTTATTTTTACAAAAATAACTAATTATCTAAGCAGTTATGAAATTTTTTAGTTTTAAAAATAATTTTTTACAAAAAATTAAATCTAATTTTAATTATAAATTAATTTACTACCAAATTTCTTCAGAACTTCTGGGTTTTCAATTAAAGTGAAAAGACAAATATCACATGAAACATAATATGAGAAGTCCTAAATATTTAACTAAGCATGTGAAGAACAACTAACTAGAATTTTGAGTCAATGTAAATACTTTAAGACTCTAATAAGCTTTGGCTCTTACAAATGACAACAACAACACCAACAAAAGAAGAAGCGTAGTGGAAAAGTGAAAAGGGAAGAATCACTTACTAATCGTAAACGATAAAATTTTGTCTATGTCTTTATTTATATTGTTGTTGTTCTTCTTCTTCTTGATATTATATTATGTTGTTGTTATTGTTGTAGTTAATGTGTTGTTGTAACAAAACCAATTTGAATTTGAATTGTTTCTTAATTGACAATTACAAATGTTTGGTAGAACAACTTTAATGTGGTTAATTTGAAAGAAGACGAAGCAGAAGAAGAAAAACATTTTATATTTAAGCGTTTTTTTTTCTTCACTTTCTTGTTGATGTCTGATGTCTTGTTTTGGTTATTAAAGAAGAAAATTTCAAAAAAAGTACTTGTAATTGAGGCAAAAGTGACATGTGACATAAAAAAACTTTAATTTGTACAGATTTTTAGGATTTTTTTGAAGACATCGAAAAAATCACATTCTTTTTAATAAATTTGTATTATTTAGTTAGTTATTAAAGGGTCTTGTGATCTTAGATAAAACTTATTTTGTTTTATATTTAAGTTTTTATTTAAAACATTATTTTTTATTAAAGTGATTTATGTAAGTGATCACGTTGGCCAAAAACGTTGTATTTACGGAGTTAAAAAAGGCTTTAAATTTTAAGTATCACAAATTATGTTTATTTATGTCGAAAAAGTAGTACTAACTGAGTTTTAAAAGTTTTGTTTAAAAATTTAGATTTTAGATTTTTATGTGATCACAAATTAATTTTATTTTATTCCAAAAAGCAGTATTCAATAAGAATTGAGAAGGTTTTTACTTTTAAAAATAATTTTTGAATTTTTAAAAAAGTTATCACAAATTTCGATTATTTTGTCCAAGAACGAAGAATTTACTGAGTTCTGAAGGTTTTTTTCTTTAGAAATCAATTTCTTGAAGCTTTTTTACTTAAAAATTCATTTTTTGAATTTTATTAAAATCGATCAAAAATTATGGTTATTTTAGTTTTAAGGTGGTAATTTCACTGAGTTATGAAGTTTTTTAATGAAAATTTTTTTATTTTTAAAAAAGCGATCACAAATTAAGCTTATTTTGTACAAACGCGCAGTATTTACTTAAAAAAATCAATTTTTAAGTTTTTATACAAGTCATCACCAATTAAGGTTTTTTTGTCTAAAAACTCAGTATTTACTGAGTTAAAAAGTTTTTTTTACTTTAAAAATCAAAATTAGAATTTTCATTAAAATGATGGCATTTTAAAGTAATTATAGCCATAAATGTAAATATTATCGAGTTATAAAGTTTTTTTTAATTTCAAATTCTACACTTAAATTAAAGGAAGCTTATTTTGGACAAATATTTTAAATAGAAGTGATCACAAATTATGCTTATTTTGTCAGCAGACGCAGTTTTTGCAAAAAAAAAAAAAAAAATGAATGTTTGTAAAAATCATCACAAATTAAGCTATTTTGTACAAAAATTCACTATTTGCTGAGTTGTGAGTGTTTTTTTTTTATTTTGAAAATCGATATTTCAAATTTCAGAACAGTTTCTTTAATTTTTATAAAAGTGATCACAAATTAAGCTTATTTTGGCCAAAAACATAATTATTAACTTATGAAAATTTTTACTTTCAAAATCACAAATTAAAGTTGTTTTCGCAAAACACGTTTTATTTACAAAGTAATTAAGTTTCTTCACTTTAAAAATTATTTTCAAATATAAAAATGATCTGAAATTTAGCTTATTTTTCATTCAAGGAAATTTTTTTAATTAATTTTTAATTTTATATTGAACAAAATTTTTTTTTAAGAAAAGTTTCAATTCCAATTTTTCTCCTTTTCCCAATTCAAGAGAAGCATTTTTAGGATTTGCACTATTTGCAAGGGCATAATACACTTAAATTCATGTACATATAGAAATATTTCTTTTTTTTTATTATTTTTGGCTAAAATAAAGAATAAGAAAATGCTGAATAGGAAGGAAAATAATAACAACAAATAAAAGCAAAAACAAAAAAAAATAGCGTTTGGCATAAACTAAAGTGAATTTGCACGTTTTTGCTTTATTGTGATGTTATTTTTTTGCGTTTGATTGTTTGTATGTTTTATAGGGTTTTTGGTTATAAGGACTTTTTGTGATTTACTCTCTGAAATGTAGTTAAAAATTCAATTTAAAGCTAAAAACTTTTGAAAGATTGTAATTAAAATGTATTTTTTTTTGGAAAAATAAGGTTAATTTGGGATTTCTTTTTTAAATTTTAAAATTTTATTTATAAAAATAAAATTGCAATTTATGAAAATTTATATTTTTTAAGTAAAAAATTTCAAAAATCATTAAATAATGTATTTTTGACAAAAATCTATTTAAAAAGCTCAAAATTAAAAAATTTTGTGTTTTAGACGAAAATTAACTTAATCAGTGATAATTTGTTTAAAGGTCTGTAAAATTGATTTTTATAATTAAAATCTTTCATAATTCAATAATTACTGCGTTTTAGCCAAAATAACTGTAATTTGTGATCACTGTTAGAAAAAAATAAAACTTGATTTTTGAATTAAAAAACCTTCAGAACCAAGAAAATATCGCGTATTGGACAAAGTAAGCATGATTTGTGATTGTTTATTTAAAAATTCAAAAATTAATTATTTTGACTCAGTCAGTTATTACTACGTTTTTAGCCAAAATAAGCTTAATTTGTGATAACTGTTAGAAATAATACATTTTGTAATAGCCAAATCTTATAAGAGTCTTCAAGTATTAAGAACTTCTCATATAATGTTTCTTGTTTTAATGTGATGTTTGTTTTTTAACTTTAATTGAAAGAAATTTCTAAAAACTTTTGGGAATAAAATTTAAATAATTAAAAAATTAGATTTATTTTTTGTAAAAACAAGCTTAATTTTTGATCGTTTCTTTTTTTTAAATAATAATAATCCATTTTAAAAGCTAAAACCCTTAAAAACAAGATTTTTACAAAACTAATCTTAATTTGTGATAAATTTTATACAAATGAAAATATTTATATTAAAAAAATTCAGAAATTCTTTCTTGAAACCATCTTAATAATTAAATACATTTTGTGCAAAATATACTTAATGTATGTTTTAAGTAAATACTGCGATTTTGGCAAAAATTACCTAACTTGTGATAATTTTTTATTTTATCCATATTTAAGACAAACACATCAATATTTCATTAAATAATGTATTTTTGTCCAAAATATGTTCAATTTATTTAACTCATTAAATTCTGCGATTTTGATGGAAATGATATTAATTTGTGATCAATATTTGATTATTAAAGTAAAAAATTTTCATTACTTAATAAATTCTGCGTTTTTAGCCAAAATTAAAAGTTAATTTTAAAGTAAAAAAAGACATCATATCTAAGAAAATATTACGTTTTTGGACAAAATAACCTTTATTTGTGATCATTTTTATAAAATGTTAAAAATTCATTTTTAAAGTGAAAACCCTTTAGAAATCTCTAAATTTTGCGATTTTCCCAAAAGTAAGCCTAATTGATGGTCGCTTTTTTAAAACTTCAAAAATTGATTTTTATAGTAAAAAATTTTCATTACTCACTAAATACTAATTTGAGATCACCATTAAAAGATTTTACTATTTGGTGTTAAAATAAAATGCCTTCATAATTTAGTAAATATTGTGTTTTTGGCCAAAATAAGCTTAATTTGTGATCGCTTGTACAAAAATTCAAAAAGTGATTTTTTAATGAAAAACCTTCATAAATCAGCAATTACTGTCATTTTAACAAAAAATGTTTAAAAGCTTTTATAGGAATTCAAAAAATGCTTAAAAATTAAAAATCTTTTAATTCAGTAATTACAGCATTTTTTGTTAAAATAAGTTTAATTTGTGATAACATTCCCAATATTAAATAATTTTGCAAATTATCCACATTTTATATTAAAATTTCTTTAACACTAGTGAAACTCTATTCTTTTCTTTTTTTTTGCGATTTTTTCTCTTAAACAATAATTTTTTTCTTTTTTGTTTCTTTTCCTTTATTCCCTGTGTATTTTCCTCATTGTTCTAATATTTGTTTTAAGGATGTATGATTGTTTGTATACACAAATCTATATAAAATAAATATATGAATGAACGAATGTATTTGTGTATGTGTATGTAAAAGGAGTGCCTGTGTTTGTATGTATGCGAGTGTGTGTGTTTGTGTGTATGATTTTTAGATGAATCCTTTTAGGTTAAATGTAAATTTGTGAACGAGTGAGTGAATAATGGTAACAAAATGGTTTTAACTATTTTCATATTTTCATATTGTTTAAACTAGAAATGCAACTAAAAACGTGAAAATAACATAAAATAAAAAAATAACATAAATATTTGAAATTTATGCAATTTGAGAATATATTTATTCAGAGTATTATTCAAATCCATTGAATTATGAATTGTTGAAATTAAACTAAAATTCTATAAATTATTATAAGAAAAATATAGAAGTCGTTTAAAAGAAATCAAGTTTATGTTAAAAGCCTAAATAAGCTTAATCTGTGATAATTTTTATAAAAATCTAAAATTATACCTCATTAGGAATTTGATGGATTTTTTTCGATGCTAAAAGCTGAAACTCTAAAATACTTAGATTTTGGCAAAAATAACTTAATCTCT
This sequence comes from Cochliomyia hominivorax, assembly GCA_004302925.2. NCBI lineage: Eukaryota > Metazoa > Arthropoda > Insecta > Diptera > Calliphoridae > Cochliomyia > Cochliomyia hominivorax. Next base: position 14,375,033 of record PYHX02000158.1, on the reverse strand, counting down.
GATAATTTTTATACAAATTTTAAAATTGATTTTCAAAATGAACAACCTGCATTACTTCATGTAACACTGAGATTTTTCCAAAATAAATTCAAAATTCAATTTTAATTCTTAAAAGACTTTATTATTTCATAATAACCTTAAAATGTGATTACTTTATCCAAAATTCTAAAATCGTTTTTTTTTTGAGTTCAAAACCTTTATTTCGTCAATAAGTGAATGAGTTTTGTTTAAAATAATTATGAATCTATGAATACTTTTTAAAAATAAGTTTAATTTGTGATCACTTTTACATGAAATGTATAAAATGACTTTGGAAAATTTTTGCGTATTTTGGCATTTTTGGTCAAAATGTATACATGAAATGTATAAAATGACTTTGGAAAATTTTTGCGTATTTTGGCATTTTTGGTCAAAATAAGCTTAATTTGTGATCACATTTGTAAAAATCCATTTTGTAACTTAAAAACCTTTATTACACCGTAAATACTGCATTTTTGGTCAAAATAAATCAAAATTTGTGATAACATTATTAAAACTTCTAAAATCGAACACTAAAAAAATCAAAAATCAATTTTATAACCTAAAAAACTTCATGTCTCAGTAAATAGTGCGGTTTTATCATAATTAAGGATTATCATCACTTCTAAAAAAATTCTAAAAATTTATTTTGAAAATTAGATTTAATTTGTGATCACATTTATAAAAATTTAAGGACAAAAAATCCGTGATCACTTTTTAAACAATTTACCCAGAAAATTTCATAATCCATTTTTTTCTTTCATTCAGAAATCATTTTTTTATATAAAAACCCTAATGACTCAGTCAATAAAACTTTTTTGACCAAAATAAGCATAATTTGTGATCTATTTTATGAAATTTCTAATACATTTTTTTTTAATTTTAAATATTGAGTTTTAGCTTTAAATAATTGTAATATGTGATCCTTATTGAAAACTTCAAAAATCGATTTTTGGAATTAAAAAAATCTTAATGACTCAATAAATAGACTTTTTTCGATCAGAATAAGCATAATTTGTGATCCATTTTATAGAAGTTGAAATAATGATTTTATAAAAAATTGCTTTAAAGGCTAAAAATGCCTAATCTGTTATATCCGTTAAACACATTCAAAACTTAGTATTTACTGAGTTTTAAGCTAAAATAAGCACAATCTGTGATCCATTTTATAATGTTCAAATAATTTTTTTTTTTAAATTTACAACTTTTAAGGTAAAAAATTTATATCTTCTGTTTTCAATCCTTAAAACTGTCATAAATCATTATATAAAGTGCTTTGGGCATAAATAATACTAATCTGTGATCTATGTTTTTAATTCAGAAATCGAGTTTTTATATGAAATGTTCTAATAAATAATGCTTTTTTGACCAAAATAAGCATAATCAGTGATCCATTTTATAAAAATTTCAATAATGTTTATATTCAACTTAAAACTTTTATAACTCACAAAATATTTATTTCAGGCTTAATATGTGATCATTTTTTCAACAACTATTTAAAATCTTTTTTAAAACCTAAAAAAATTTTCATAATTCAATAAATACTAAATATTAGGCCAAAATAAGGCTTATTTGTGATTCATATGTGATTTAAATCAAGTGGATTTTTAGTATAAAACTTTGTTGTTTCAATAAATAATGCTTTATTGACCAAAAAACTTATTTTTTTTAAATAAAATCAATTTTTTTTACTAAAAACGATTCAGTGAATACTAAGTTATTTTTGCCTTATAAGCCTTATCTGCGATCACTTTAATTAATATACAAAATTGTTGTCTTTTAAATAATATTCCAAGTTGTTTAAACCTGCATTAATTTTGTTATTGTTGTAATTTGTCATGTAATTATTTTCACTTTAATACATTTTGCCACAAAGTATGAGTGAGCAATAAATAAAGTCATTTTATAATTATTGGTTCCAATTGGGCGTATAATGAATATTTATGACAGTATTTTGAATTCATTCAATACGTATAAGTAACCGGTTATTAATATTGTAGTCCTAAAGGGCGTATAAGTAATAATAATTAATATTATTTGATTTTTATATCCATCACCACTACAACGGGTGTAGAGGGTATATTAACTTTGTCATTCCGTGTGTAACGTTAAGAAACCCATAATTTAAATGTCTGTCTGACCGTCTGTCTGTTTGGTCTGAGTATTTGTTATAGTCCTGAGAAGTTTCCAATTTAAAATCAGTAAAATCGGTTTTTAAAAGCTATAGACTGATATCTGAAGCAAACTTTAAGTTCAAAGAAAGAACTTTCGAAAAAAAATTGTTAATCATTAATCGACAAATTGGAATAAAATTTTACCATTCCAAAAATATCAAAATCGGTTCAGTTATACCTAAAAATATAAATTATGTTATGACTCATTAAGTCTTCCTGCGTTAAAGGAAAACTTTTATTATTGTATACTTTTGTGACTGTATGTGTGAGTGTGTATGTACAAAACAAAAAATATTTACTTTACACGCATTTGTGGTGGAGGGTATTAAAGATTCGGTATAGCCGTTTATAGCTTTCTTACTTGCTTTTGCTAATTTAAGCTTTAAAGCTTTAAATTAAATAAACTTAAAATATTTATTTAATTTTAACTAAAATTTTAACTTTTAAAATATTTTTTTCTTATTTTTAACTATTTTTCCAGGTGCTTGGTTTATAAATCCCCCAAAGAATTGCAAGGAATCATCTTCTTTTTTTCTTACTCACATTGAAGAAACAACATTTTCAAAAAAAAGCATCGTAGTATTGAATAAGAATTGGAAAAAGAAGGGAAATCGAAAGAAAGTAGAGCGCACAAACGAATTTCCTAAATAAAAAAGAAAATATGCTGCTGGTGCATTGAGAAGGACTTGAGAAAAACAGATAATAAACTAAAAGTTAAAGCAACGAGAGAAGAATTTAAAGGATTAAAATTACTCTCACACTTCCAAACAAAATAAGGAAATCCTCTCAAATAAAAGTAACAACAAAAATTGGCAAAATATTAAAGAAAAACCCCAAATAAGGAATAAAAAAGCTTTAAAAAAGACAAAATAATATAAATTAATTGTTACCCAAAAAGAGCGGCTTTAGGAAGAGAGAGGGAGAGCGAGAGAAAAAAGTTTAAAAAAAACCTAGAAAAGAGAAAGAGAGGCTTTCGGTTATAGAAACGAAGGTAAATTAAAATTAAAACGACACAAGACACGACGTCAACAAAACAAACAATACAACAAGCTACTGTTTCTGCCGCTGTTAGTGGATTACCAACAACAACAACTACTACTAAAACATCCTCAATTACACATCAACAACAACAATCACAATCTTCACAACAATCACAAAAAGCTTTAACTGCTGTTAACACTTATCCACAGCTTCAGCAACAACAACAACAAGAACAACAGCAACTACTAATACAAAAACAACAACAACAGCAACACCACCACCTTCAACAACAACTACATTTACAACTTAATCCAACAACAGCGGCAGCAACAGCAGTACAACTAACAACAACAAACAAAGTAATTGATCTAGAAGAAGAAACAGCAACAACATCTGCAGTAGCATTAGCAGCAGCTAATTCCTCCTCCACTGCAGTTAAAAGCTCAAAACAAACAGCCCCTAGTGCAGCGACTACCAATCGTAGTCGCCATAATCGACGTAGTAACAGTACCGGCATCACCACGAATCCACACGGTAAAAGCGGCGGAGGCGGCGGCGGCGGAGGTACCACAACGGCATCCAATATTAAACAAAGCGCCAGTCGTAATAGCAACATACGCAGTTCTTCGTCCAATAGCACAATGGCCTCATCAAATCATAGGGGAGGGGGTGGCGGCGGTGGAGGAGGAGGAGGAGGCGGTGGTGGCGGCGGTGGTGGTAATCCATCCAGTTCAGGTTTACAAATTGGCTCAGCGTGGTTTCAACGCAAAATCAATTTACGACCACAACATCGAGGTGTTCATTTAGTAACCGAAGAAATTCTAAGACAAATGCCTGAATTGGGACAATTTTCAGTGGGATTATGTCATGTGCAAAGTAAGTACATCAAAATTATGGCCAAAATTTTTTTTTTGTAAAATTTCAATAACTAAAAAAAAAAAAATAATATTTGAAAGCTTCTTTGAGGAAAATTGCTGTAAGAAAGGTTTTTTTCTACGTTCTTCTCTTAATATCTGTTTTTATTTGTGAAATGAACAATTTTTTTTGTGATTCGAATTGAAATAAGAAAAGAATAGAGGAATACAAATATTCCAGTTATGACTTGTTATGAGGACAGTGGTAAAGAAAAGAATATAAATTTTATGTTAATTTTTATATCGTGGAAAATGAAATACTTTTTTTAAAAATAAGTGTTATTTTCCCTCAGGTTAATCATAACCTCAAAATTGTGCCGAAATTGTTATAAATTTCTAAAAGAAGTCATTTTGACTGTTTTTCTATTTTAACCAGAAAAATATTTATTTGAAAAATGACCAAATTTTCACGCTATTATTTATAATTGAACTGAAGTTCTCCTTCATTTTTTGGTAAATTCATAACTCCATTGCCTAAAAGCAGTCATTTTGACTTTTTTAAAAAATCTTAGTTATCAAATGCCTTTTATTAATTCATATAAAAAATTCTTATAGGAACAATTTATTTTAACATTTAAAACTAATTGAAAAATGCCCTACTAAGGAGTGACATCGAAAAGTTCTTAACATACATATGTATATGTTAATAAAAACAACTAAACTTATGTTTCCTTTTTGCTAGAACTGTCACGGCTTTTATACCGCTTGTTTACCACAGTGACTGGCCAAAAATAAGTGGACACATTATGAAGTCTTATGAATATAAACAGACTTTTATGTAAACATTCCTTGATGTAAATTTCGGCACATGATTGGATTCTTTTACCGCAGCTTATTGATTGCCATACCAAGAACTTTTTGTGAAATTTTTACTGCTTTTGGATCTTTAATATTCTGTCGAATTTCAGCTACACACAATTTTTCCCTAGAAAGATTGTGAAAAACCTGTTAGAGCTGTGAGCTAATTAGACTGCTTTCCTACCGAATGTCTTGGGAGTTCTTATGAAAATACTTTCTGTTATTTGGTCATTATGTGTTCTCCCAGTACTGATTGATAACATTGGAAACAGTTTGACGGTAGACCTTTGAATCCTTTGCCAACTTCTTGTAGAACCAAATTTGGTTTGTGAATTTTTAATAAAATTTTAATTTTTTTGTAAATATTTGTTTTTTAAAGAATTTTTAGTTAAAGTTCCAATTTCAAAATTTTGATTTTCGGACAATTTGAATATTTATTTATTGAAATTTATAGAGAAAATTTTAGACTTTTTTATGAAAAATTTAATTTTTAATGGAATATTGAAATTTTTGTTAAAAAAGTTAAAAATATAATTGAAAAAGTGAAATTTTTAAATTATTAATTATTATTAAATTATTAATAATTAAGTTTAAAATTTTTGGAAAAAAATTTAATTGAAAAAATGAAAATTTTAATTTTTACTAAAAAATTAATTTTTAGTGAAAATTTGAAAATTAAAAAAAAAAATAAATTTGATTTTTTAGTGAAATTTTATAATTTTTTTGAGAAATTGAAAATGAAAAAAGTAAAAAATTTATTTTATAAAAAAAAATAATTTTTTATGAAAATTTTTAAAAAATTGAAAACTTTTTAGTGAACAAATTTAAATTCTTAGTGAAAATTTAAATTTATTAAATTTTGAATATTTTAACTGAAAATATTAATTTGTAATAAAAATATAAGTTTCATAAAAATTTAAATTTGTAGTGCAAAATTTAAATTTTAATAAAAAATTTAAAAATGTTAAAATTTTAATGAAAAATTTGAATTTTTAATGAAAAAAATATGAATTTTAATTTTAATATTTGATTTAATGGTGAAAATTTGAAATTTTGGTGAAAATGTTAAAAATTCACATTTAGTGAATTAAATTTGTATTGAAAATTTTTGTAAAAATTAGAATCTTTTTAAAATTTAAATCTTTTTAAGATTTGTAGTTTGAGAACAAATTTTAGTCTTAAGTGATTTTTTCAAATTTTAGTAAAAATTTGATTAAAAAATGATTTTTTTTTTGCAAAAATTTAATTTTTAGTGGAATTTTTGAATTTTCTGTGAAAAAGTTGATTTTCATTTTAGCTTTCCGTCCATTTAATCGGCTGCCGAATTAATTTTAATAACAAAATCTATTAACCCACTGTGCACTGTAAAATATGTTTATTTTTTTATTTTTGTTTCTTGCAAAATTATTTTAATATTTTCAGTTTACGAAACAATTTTATTTTCTTTCTTTAAACAAACAATAGAAATATTTCTTTTCAACATCTTAAAAATTACAACAACAAAAATTATAAACAAAAACCAAAAAAATGTAGGTTTTTAATTTAGATCTGCTGTTTTCAACTACATTTAATATAAACACATATTTACACACATATATATGTATATATAAGAGAAGAAAAGAGTATATTAAAAACAAATTTGACCTTATTTTATAGATATTATCCTCCTCCACTTTTTCCAATTTTTTTCTCAATCACAATTTTTCCTCTTTTATGACAAAAGTTTAATAAAAAAAAAAATATTTTCATATGAATAAAATTATTTTTGTTAAAGGAAAAAAGAGAACAAAATCAAATATTAATGCTCTTTTTAATAACTGAAATGAAAAAAATTAATTCGCTATCAATTCGGAAATATTCCAAAAATAAACTTTTTAACTAACAAGAAAGAATTCTATATTCAGCTATGCCGAATCTTTAATACCCTCCACCACAAATGTGTGTGAAGTAAATACATTATGTTTCGTCCATATACACTTATACATACACTCACAAAAGTATACAATTATTAAGAGATTTTTTTTTAAATCTGACACAGGAACTCTTAATGAGTCATAAAATTAGTTATATTTTTGACTATAACTTTTATTTCAACTGAACCGATTTCGATAATTTCTGGAATGGTAATGAAGTACATATAGCATGTTGATTAATAATTTATAATTTTAAGAAAGATTTTTGCTTGAACTTAACGGTTGTCAGAGATATCGGTCTATATCTTTTTAATATAATAAACCGATTTTGCTGGTTTTCAATAGGAAACTTTTCAGTACTACAACAAATACTCAGGCAAAATTTCGTTAAGTTCTGTCTATTATTATGGATGTGAGCGTGTCAACATCAAACGATCAGACGGTCACAGCTAAATCGACTTACACTGAACCAAATGTCGTAGTTAATATTAACGAAAAAATTTCGTCGAACATAAACAAAAAGAAAGACGTTAAATAAACAGATTTTTATTCTAATTAACATAATATTTCTTCAAATTGAAGAATTTTCCTCAAATATAAAAAAAAAAAATTTATCAAAAAAATTTTTTAGCAAAATTTCGTTAAAAAATTGACGAAAACTATGTTATAACAACAGATATTTAGTAAAAAAGGCACTAACGCATCTTAAGTAAAATAACACACAAATTTATTTTAATCTACATACTAAAGTCAAATAATTTTCTATATTTTCTTTGTCATATTCCAATAAACAATTTTGCTGGAATTCAATTCTAAACCAAATGTTTTTCCAGCCTTCAATTCAATTTCAAGTATTGATAATGACTTGTATTACACTTTAATTCAATAGCATTTTCCAGTTAAAGGAAAATGAAATTCAAGTTTTCTCAATTTTTAATTGAAAATTATACATATTTTTCAATAATATTTCATGTGTAAACTGTGTAAACAGTTTAAATTATGCCCAATTCAAGTAAAATTTTCCATTCTTGGAATTTTTGAACTTTCAGTTCTTGGGATTAAATGAAATATGACAAAGAAAATGTAAACTGGATATAGAAATCAATTTTAATGATGGAAATTTTGTACGAATTCATGAAAATGCAAACGAAAGATCAGCTGATCAACAAACATGTGAGTAATTTTTCATTTGAAATACAAGCCAGTCGGCTAATCACCGTCCTACATTGCACTATTTTTAATTGTTTATAACGTTTTTACACTATTTAATTATTATGTAAAACAAGCTTTTAACCGGTGCGCTTTGCAGTAGAAAAATCTTCCTCAGTCCTTTCAAAAATTGATGTGGAGCAAATTCTCCCTGTACATATTCGATAATCAATATTTGCATAGTATGGGGGCTACTTCTTCGCCTGATCTTATCCGTCTTTTATTTTGTCCAGTAAAACAGTTTCTTGAGAAAGTCATTAGGACCAAATTTGAAAATTCTCGCTGTTTCAAATCTTTAGATATTTGATAATCAATATATGCTTTGTATGGGGAGAACTCCTTCCCTTGGTCCTTAATATTTTATGCATTAATTTATTACAACGATTTAACATAATTCTTTCCTCAATTCAACTAAAATTTCGTAAATTTAACTTAAATATGTTATTTAAATTGAATAAAATATTCATCAATATAAATCTTTTTTATCAATTTTAATAATGTATTATTCAAATTGAATAATTTGTATTCAAAATTAATCACATTTTATTAACGCATGCAATTGTCATATTGAAAAGTTTTCGTCAATTTGAAGAATTTACGAAAATTTAAAAAAAATTTCATTATGCTGAATAAAGATTTCGTTGGCTGATACAGCCCTTTTTCGTAATATTTACTACTTTTTTTTGGTTCAGTGTAGATTTTGGTTTTGATGCGAGAATTCTTAGCGTTACATACGTAATGACAAAATCAATATACCATCTTCACCACTTGTGATTGTGGTGGGTATAAAAATTGCGCTAAAAATTTATTTTGCATTGTTTATGTGTCAAAAACACGATTTTCATCTGTCTTTCTTTCCCTTTTCAACATATGTTGTTGTCGTGTAGTCTCATGTCATTTTTATTAAAAAAATTACATTTTATAGAAAAAGTGTAACATTTATTGATCGCTTTTTATTAAGTTTGAATTTTCTATAAAAAGAAAACAATTTTGTTTCTTTTTAATAAAATTGATTTATTTCATACTACCAAGTCCAAAAACAAAAAAGATCATGAAAGAAATAAGAAGTGAGATTAAATTATTCTTAACAAACATTTCTCATTAAAATTTTTAATACAAGTATTTTTTGATTTATTTCTTGATCAAGTTTTCTTTGTAAAACGTGCCAGTTACTATGTTTAATGTCATACAAATGAATATATTGTTCATCTGATGAGTGTCCAGATAAAAGTGCCCACTAAAATTATTCAATATTTTCAACAAAACCCAATTTGGTACTACAAAAGAACAAGCATTTAAAGGTCTGCCGTGAAACTATTTCCAATGTTATTAAATAGTTCCAAGAGAACTTGTACGTTGAAAACCTGATTCAGGTAGAAGAAATGGTCCACATGATGCTTCTAAAGCCAAAAATTGAAATTATTTTTAAAATATTTCCTACACATCCGGTAGGAAAGCAGCCGGACAATTTGGTACGAAAAAAAGGTTCAATACATACAAGTCTGGAAAAGTTCCTGACTGGAAGTCTGCAAAAAATTTAGAGGCCAAAAACTAAGCACTGAAAATGGATGTCAAGTTTTCTAAAAAATATTTTTGCTGCATAATCGATTACAAAACGTTTGTTCCGGCAGATTTTTCGCAAATTTCCTAGTCGAGGGTATATTGAAGAAAACTTTAGCAGTAAAAAAATGTCCAAAAAGTTCTTGATATGACAAGCAATATGCAGTTGTGGCAAAAGAAAACAGACATTTGTTACAAGGTGCTCTAGAAATGCCGAAATTTACATCAAGGAATGTAAACAAATAAATATGCTCCAATTCATAAGACTTCAACTATCCGCTTACTCTTGGCTTGACTTGTCATCATATGGTAAATAAGCCCTTGAGTGGTACACGAACAATAATTTATAAAAATCCTCCAAACTGCACGGAGCTAATGCTGGTGGAACGATCTTTGGCTCCTTTTAAAGGAGAATTGAAGAGCACAAAAATTGTGTCCAAAAGTGTGGTCGATTTTAAACGATGATGGACTACCTGTTTGAGAGGGGTTTCCGAAAATGGTTCAAAATTTCATCACTACTGATGAAAGTATAATTTTTGTAATTATAATTTTAAATAAAAAAAAAAAACAAATATCTATGTTAAGAATTTTTCAATCTCACTCCTTAATAAAATCCAAAATTTTACTTTAATTGGCGATAAATATTTTTCTAAATACTTTTTATCAAACCCAATATTAGATATTTCACTATGAATCTATTTAAATGATATTTATTTTATTGTCTGTCTGTTTGTCTGTGTGTTGTATTAGTGTATTAGTGTGTCATGATTTTAAAAATGTTATACGAATATTTTTTCTTCTTCTATTATTTTATAACACATACCATTTTAGTCGTTTATTTATTATTGTTATTATTATTATTGTTGTTGTTGTTGTTGTTATTTTTTATCTATATTGTTATTGTATTTCTTTCATTTTTATTGTCAGTAAATCGATATTATATATACAACAATACAACTAAAGGTATTTTGTATAAAATTATAACCATATGTGTATTTGTGTGTCTGTGTGTTGTGAGAGAGAGTAAGTGTGAATATGTGTCTTTATATGTCTATGAAATATTACAAAAATGTATGATTTGTGTTTGTCAGGTAATATGATTTGTATTTGTTCCAAAAAAATGACAGTCATTCTAATAACAAAAAATAAGGAAAGAAAACCTGTACACCGTTTCCTAGAGAATTCAAAAGAAAATCAATGAATGAGGAAAATATGAAAATTTTGTTGAAGGGGAAATTATTGTTATCAACAATATCTGAGATATAATTTTTATACAAGAAGTGAGATCGAAATATTCTTAACATACATATATGTTTACAAAAACGAATCCACTAAAGTTAAAGTTTAAATTATTTTATTTAATTCAAATTATTATTTAAAAATATTTCATTGTTTTAATCACTTGTGATGAAATTTTGAACCTTTTTCGGAAGCTCTTCTATTAGCGTATTCATAGTGCTTTATGCCACTTTGCTTGCACCACATTTTTGGACACTTTTTGTGCTCTTCATTTCTCTTTTAACAAAAGCCCAATATCTCCCCAGTTTAGGAGAGTTTAGAGGATTTGCCTATAAACGGATTGTTTATCTCAGTGACAGGATGTCAAGTCAGGTCAAAAATAAGTGGACACATTATGAAGTCTTATGAATTGGAGCATCCTTGATGTAAATTTCGGTATTTATAGATCCTTCTTTTGCCGCAGCTACATATTACTTGTCATACCAAGCATTTTTTGGGAAATTTTAACTGTTCTAAACTTTTCTTCAACATTCTCTCGAGCATCAGCAACATGATATGTTTGACCGGACAAAATTGGAAGCAATTTGATGGAGGAACTTAAAATGCTTGATCAACTTTTTGTACGATCAAGTTGGGTTTTGTTGAAAATATTTATTAATTTTAGTACTCAATTTTTTACTTAAAAAAGTGTGTTGAGAATTTTTCGATCACATTCCTTCTTAAAATATTAAGGGAAGTGTTAATAATTTTATTATTAAAATTTTTTAAAACTAGTGCATAAGTTAAGGAGTTATAGTGATTGATACCCTACACCATCATAGGTGGTTGGGCTATTATACATTTTTGCAAAAATTGTAACGGCCAGATAAAATTGTGGTACCACCACTTTTAAGTATGCCATTCGACTTAGAATCAGTATCTGAGTCAATTTAACGATGTCCGTCCGTCTGGTCGGCTGGCTGACTATCAATGTAAACCTTGTGAACAAAATTAAGGCCGCAGTTTTAAAGACATCTTAATAAAATTTTGCATATGGCATTAGCCCAAAGACGATGCATTGAAATTGTTGATGATGGTTCCATTATTTTTCCTTTCGGAATGGGTATTTATGTTTACAAAAGTCCTAAATATAAAGCGATTTTAATGAAATTTGGCACAAATTAGTCTTATGATATAATAATATGATATGAAAGATTATAAGGGGATCGCTTCATTATTACTCAAAGGTCCCATAGGTCTTTCAAATATCTCTTTTAAAGGCTTGAAAAAAATTGATAAAATTAAGACAAATATAAACAAAAATCGGTGTGTGAAATTTTACAAGAGTCGGTTCATAATTTTTTGTAGCTCCCATGTAACGCCCACTGAGAAAAAATCGGTTAAGAACGCTCTAATTCCACATTTTAGTGCGTTCTTGGTATCTACCACTTATAACCAACATTGTAGTGTAGGGTATAACTATAACATCATACTTGTTGTATTTCTGGAAATGGTGTATTATTACCATTATTTCCAAGAAAATTAAATTTAGATATGTGTTGTCATATAAATTTATATGTATTATGTCATTGCACTATGGGGAAAATATGTTATTTTAAATTTTTCTTAAAAAATTGAAAAACAAAATATTAAAAAAAACTAAAATATAAATTAAAGATTCAAGCACGTTTAGCATAAAATATAAAATAAACACATTTTATGGAAACTCGACACAAGTTCTATAAAAATATCTTCATCAATAATTTAAGACATTCAACTCTTATTTTCTTCCTCTCCTCTGTCTCTCTCTCTCTATCTCTATCTACATGCAATACAAAGCTAAAGGTTGAATGAAAAATACAACATCCTAAAAGTATGCAAACATAAAAACAAATCGAATTGCATTAGTATTGCAGCATATAATACAGAGAGTGAAAGAGAGAGAGAAGAGAAAAAATGTTGTTGGTAATAAAATGGAAACCGGATGTTGATGTTGAAACATGCTGGGAATTGTGTGTTGTATGTGGAACAACTGGCTGCAGTTGCTGCTTTTGATCCTGCTGCTGTAGCAGCAGCAGCAGCTGTAATTTAAATTCGTTTTACTATTTTACAATACATTTGTTTGCTGAAAGAAGTTTTCTTTATTTTGGATACAGAAAACAGAAAAAAACACCTAAAATAAAGTTGCCATAAGAGCAGAAGCATAAAATTTGGCCTATTTGGAGTTTTTTTTGGAGAAAAAGTTTAGTTTAATTTTTTTTAGTTGGAAAAAAACCTTAATTTGTAGAAATTTGTATCTTTTTTAAGTCGTCTTCTCTTCCAAACAAGAATGTATTTTACAACAATGAATTTTATTTCTTTAATCAAATGTGAAGAAAGAAAAAACTTTTCATTTGAACATTTTCACAACAATTGCAAACATGTGTGATATTTGGAAAAGTAGTTAAATACCGAATTGTATAAAATGTTCCTTCTAAAAATAGTTCGATGATTTTCGATGAAAATTTTAAATTAAATATCTTTCTTAGGGGAATTTTTCATAAATTTCTCTCCTAAAGGATATTTTAATGAATTTCCTTTCTTAAGGAAATTCAAAGAATTTTCTTTCTAAACAGAACTTTAAAAAATGTATTTCTAAACCAAATTTTCAACAAATTCCTAGTCAGAATTTACAAGAAACTCCCTTTCTAAAGGAAATTTTTTTTATAATATTCTAATTTAATTGTTTTCAAAAGGCTGCACTGAAAAAAATAAATTTTTATTTTTTCTTATTATTGAAAAAATTTAGAAATAATTCTTTTTAAGGAAATTTCTGATAATATTGCTTTTTACAGGATATTTTCGGCAATTTTCTCTTTTATAAGAATTTTAACATAAATTTCCTTTTTATAAGAAATTTTCGATAAACTTCTCCTTTTAGAGGAATTTGTTGGACAATTTTTTAAATTAAATTAAATTTTCGAAAATTTCCCTTTATTGGAAAATTTGAACAAAATTTCCTTTGTGGAGAAATTTTTCAAAAATTTTCAATTTTTTTTTCAAGTTAAATTTTCGAAAATTTCCCTTTATTGGAAAATTTGAACAAAATTTCCTTTGTGGAGAAATTTTTCAAAAATTTTCAATTAATAGAAATTTTTTTATTAATTTTTCCTTTTTCGATGATTTTTTAGGAAATTTACGATAACTTTCTTTTTTAGAAAATTTCGCTTAATTTCCCTTTTCAGGAAATTTTCGTAAAATTTCCTCTTTATAAAAAAGTACTTAATTTTTTTGCAAAATTTTTTTTGTATGAAATTGTCAATAAATTTCCTTTTAATAAGAAATTTTCTATAAATTTCCTTTTTAGAAGAATTTGTTGATAAATATTCCTTTTTAGAGGAAGTTTTTCGTTTTTATAGGAAATTGTTGATAAATTTCCTTTTAAGAAGAATTTTTCGATAAAATTTTCCTTTTTAGAGAAAATTTCCTTTTTATAGGAAATTGTCAATAAAACTTCCTTTTATAGGAATTTTCGATAACTTCCTTTAAGGAATTGAAACCCTTTAACTTCCTTTTTATAGGAAATTTTCGATAAACTTTCCTTTTTAAAGGAAATTTTCGATAAACTTCCTTTTAAAGAAATTATCGATAAACTTCCTTTTAAAGGAAATTTTCGATAAACTTCCTTTTAAAGAAAATTATCGATAAACTTTATTTATAAGGAAATTTTCGATAAACTTCTACTTAATAGAATTTTCGGTATTATATCCTTTTTTTAATATGGTATTTTGACAAATGTATAAAAATATCTAAATCTTACCTTAACTTACACCGAATTTTGCGCTGAAATCAAATGAAGACAAGATTAATTTTTATTTTATTAAAATAAAAACTTTGTTTTTTATATAAAAATTCAAACATTTGAAATAATTTCCCATAATTTTTATTGCCCGTTATTTTTATTTTTATTATCTTGCTCATCTTCTTTTGTTTACTGAAACATAACCTACTTTTTTTTTAATTATTTCTTTTATTTTTGTTTAATTAACTTAAGGTTAAAATTATTAAAGAAACTGTGTCACTGCGCTGATATAAAAAAAAACTGAAAAACTAAAGAACTAAAACGCATAAATAGTTTTCATTTCAAAACCTCATTCCATCTCAACACGTTTTTACTTTATTCAACTCCCTTCACACCACTCGACTTTATTTTTTTAGCTTGTTTTGCTATTTTTACTTTAACCCAAAACTCTGTCTAAGTTTTATCTGTTCGTTGTGTTTGTCTGTGTGTGTGTGTGTGTGTGAGAGAGAGTTCTGAAATTTTTACTGCAAGATTTCATGGCCTAAAAAACAAGACTTCTTAATACATAAATATTTTACAACAATAACAAATGCAAAAAAACTAAATAATAAAAATTAAACTAAATAAAACAACAAAAAACAAGAAGTAAATTTTTATTCGATGAATTTGAAAAGAAATCAAATGAAAAAGCGAAATTTATCGAAAATTTTCTATAAAAACGAAATTTATCGCAAATTTTCTATAAAATTTATCGAAATTTTTTTATAGAAAAAAATTTCCTTTAAAAGGAAATTTATCGAACATTTTCTATAAAAGGGAAATTTATCGGAAATTTCCCATAAAAAGAAGGAAGTTTATCGACAATTTACTCTAAAAAGTTTATCGAAATTTTTTTATAAAAGAAAGTTTATTGAAAATGTCCTAAAAAAAGGAAGTTTATCGAACATTTTCTTTAAAAATGCATTTTATCGATAATTCTTTATAAAAAGGAAATTTATAGATTTTTTAAGGAAGTTTATCGAAAATTTCCTCTAAAAAAGAAATTTATCGAAAATTTCTTCTAAAAAAGAAATTTATCGAAAATTTCCTTTAAAAAGGAAGTTTATCGAAAATTTCCTAAAAAGGAAATTTATCGACAATTTCCTAAAAAAGGAAATTTATCGACAATTTCCTAAAAAAGGAAATTTATCGAAAATTTCCTAAAAAAGGAAATTTATCGAAAATTTCCTAAAAAAGGAAATTTATCGAAAATTTCCTAAAAAAGGAAATTTCTCGAAAATTTCCTAAAAAAGAAAGTTTATCGAAAATTTCCTCTAAAAAAGAAATTTATCGAAAATTTCCTTTAAAAAGGAAGTTTATCGAAAATTTCCTAAAAAAGGAAATTTATCGACAATTTCCTAAAAAAGGAAATTTATCGACAATTTCCTAAAAAAGGAAATTTATCGAAAATTTCCTAAAAAAGGAAATTTATCGAAAATTTCCTAAAAAAGGAAATTTATCGAAAATTTCCTAAAAAAGGAAATTTATCGAAAATTTCCTAAAAAAGGAAATTTCTCGAAAATTTCCTAAAAAAGAAAGTTTATCGAAAATTTCCTCTAAAAAGGAAGTTTATCGAAAATTTCCTCTAAAAAGAAAGTTTATCGAAAATTTCCTCAAAAAAAGAAGTTTATTGAAAATTTCCTAAAAAAGGAAATTTCTCGAAAATTTCCTAAAAAAGGAAATTTCTCGAAAATTTCCTAAAAAAGGAAATTTCTCGAAAATTTCCTAAAAAAGGAAATTTCTCGAAAATTTCCTAAAAAAGGAAATTTCTCGAAAATTTCCTAAAAAAAGGAAATTTCTCGAAAATTTCCTAAAAAGGAAATTTCTCGAAAATTTCCTAAAAAAAGGAAATTTCTCGAAAATTTCCTAAAAAAGGAAATTTCTCGAAAATTTCCTAAAAAAAGGAAATTTCTCGAAAATTTCCTAAAAAAGGAAATTTCTCGAAAATTTCTTAAAAAAGGAAATTTCTCGAAATTCTAATTTATGGAAAAATCTCCTATAAAAAGGAAGTTTATCGAAAATATCCTATAAGAAAGAAATTTAGGTAAAATTTCCTCTTAAAGTAAGTTTATCGAAAATTTTCTGTAAAAAAGAAATTTATCGACAATTTTCTGTAAAAAGGACATTTATCGAAAATTTTCTATGAAATGGAGGTTATCTAAAATTTTATATTAAAGGAAATTTATCAAAAATGTATCGATAGTTCTTTATAAAAAGGAAATTTAGCGAATTTTTTTTTATAAAAAGAAAGTTTATCAAAAATTTTCTATAAAAAATTTGTTATAAAAAGGAAGTTTATCGAAAAGTTCCCCTAGAAACAAAATTTATCAAAAATAAAAAGGATATTTTAAAAAATGTTCAGAAATCGACTCCGAATGTTTGAAAAACTCCTTTTGTGTTTTTTTCATACCTCAAAATACTTTTAAAATTTATATAGATTTAAATCATCCCGAATTAGTGCATATTTCATGAAATTTAGCACCTCTAAAACCAAACCAAAAAAACCATTTAAAATTCTTAATTAAGACAGAACTTGACAATAGACTCTCGTTAACAAATAAAATCTATTAAAATGTTATGCATTGCAACAACAAAAGAATCTTTTGGCAAAGTGAGAGAGACATAGAAAGATTAAGAGAGTGAGATGTAAAGATATTAAATGAAAATTTCAACAATCATAACAACAACAATAAAAAATAAAACAGAATTTTGAAGTGCAAATGATTGACTTACTAACAGAAATGACTGGAGGAGACTAAACGACTTTTACAGCTACAAAACGGTTTAAGCTGATAAACAATTGACTGAATGACTGACTGACTGACTATTTACTCTGACAGCTGGTATGACTGATTTAATAATACTTTCTCTGTTACTTAGTGCTAAGGATACACAAGCACATATACATACAGCATGTAAGGATTTATCTACATATTTGGGTAATTTTTTTGAATGATTGTAATGCAACATCACACATATGCACAAACACACTCAAATACACATATCAATCACATATAGTTCAGTTGCTTATAGAGAGGGGTTATTTCGAATCTTTTGTGTGTTAAAAATATTACTTTGATGAAAGTGCAGCAGCAATTTTAAACAGCAACAAATCCACTTTAATTATTAACATCAGCAAAAGAGGAAAAAAATTTAAAAAAAAGAAAAACATAAATAAGAGGAAGCAACAGCAATAGCAACAGCAGCAACAACATAATCAATTGAGGTCGAGACATCAATATTGATTTTGTTGTTGTTGTTTTTTTTATTTCATTATTTGTTCTCAGTTGTTGTTTATTCATTCTTCTTCTCGTTTACTTATTATATTCTACGTTCTAGTTGTTGTGAAAAAAAAAAATAACTTTTGCATTTTATATTGAACTCAAAACTCAAAAGAGGGAATACGAAAATTTAAAAACTTGAAAGGATTCTATGACGTATGATTAATATTAATTAAATTTTAAAGAAAACAAATTTTTAAATAATTTAAATTTTTCCCATAAAAATTCTTTCGTGTGCACTCTTTAGTTAATCAGAGTGTGTGACAGCTCTTTAGTATGCTTGTTATAAGGTGCAATTTATGATGTAGATAAGAATAGTATCAGTAAGAGGAATGAATTCATTTCTCATTCGATGTCACATTTTCGAAATGACTTAAAGGAATTTTCATTATTGTCTTTTTGTTGCTCACAATTTTGTGGAAAGAGTTTTGTGTAGACCAAATTTGAACAAGTTTTTATATTTCAATTAAAATTAAAGACAACGTATAATTAATTTATAAAAAAATTAATTAAAAATATTTAAAATAAATTGAAATTGAAAAAAAAATCTATAAAAATTTCCTTCAAATTTTTTAAGAAAATTATCTAAAAAATTTCCAGCAAAATTTGTCCATTTATGAAAATTTTCTACAAAATTTCCTTAAAAAAATCAGGAAAATTTTCTACGAAAAAATGAGCAAAATTTTCTACGAAATTTTCTATAAAAAATGGGAAAAAATTTCTATAAACTGAGAAAATTTCTTTCAAAAAAGTTCACTTGAAAAAAATTGAAGAAAATTTTTTGTGAAAACTTCACAAAAAAAAATTTAAGAAAATTTTCTATGAAAATTTATAATGAACTGTTGATTTTATACGATCTGAACTATAACTGAACTGGGACTGAAATAGAACTGAACTTGAACTGATCAAGAATTGAACTAAAACTGAACTAGAAATGAACTTCAATTAAACTATAACTGAATTAGAACTGAAAAAGAATTGAAATAGAACTTAAGAAGAACTGAAATAGAACTTAAACTGAACTAGAACCTAAACTAGAAGAAAGAAGGAAATTTTCTATGAAAATTTCATTTCAAAAAATTAAAGAAATTTTCTATGAAAATTTTACATGAAAAAATAGAAGTACATTTTCTAGAAGTCCTATTTTCCTATAAAATGAACTATTGAATTTATATGAACTAAACTAGAACTGAACTGAAACTGAACTAGAACTGCACTAGACTGCACTAGAACTGAACTAGAACTGAAATTGAACTTGAACTAGAACTGAACTTGAACTGAACTAGAACTGAACTAGAACTGAACTTGAACTGAACTAGAACTGAACTAGAACTGAAATTGAACTTGAACTAGAACTGAAACTGAACTAGAACTGCACTAGACTGAACTAGAACTGAACTAGAACTGAAATTGAACTTGAACTAGAACTGAAATTGAACTGAACTCGAACTAAACTTGAACTGAACCAGAACTGAACTAGAACTGAACTTGAACTGAACTAGAACAGAACTAGAACAGAACTTGAACTAAACTAGAATTGAACTAGAACTGAACTAGAACTGAACTTGAACTGAACTAAAACTGAATTTGAACTGAACTAGAATTGAACTAGAACTGAACTAAAACTATAAAACCTCCAATAAAGTTATGTTAATTCTCAAAATTCCATTATTTATTGAAAAGTCTATTTATTGACAATGAAAATAAAAACTTCCATTAAAATTTGTATTTCGTGACCAGAGAAAAAGAAGAAAAGAAAAAAATAAATTTTCTGAAATAAAAATATTTTTATAACAAAACAATAAACTGAAAATCGTTATCAACAAATAAAAACAATTTAGGAAAATGTACTTTTATTGTAACTAAATCTATTTTACTTTAACATATTTTATCTAAAAATATTGTAATTTATTTGACAATTATTTATGCAAAAAAAAAAAAAAGAAGAAAACTAAACTAAAATCTTAGCAAAAAAAGCACAAAATAGACTAAAAGAACTAAAATTCTATATGTTTTCTTTATATTTTTTATTTTCTTGTTGGTCAGATTTTACTTAAAGTCATACTTAAACGAATTGGAATAAAAGAAAAAAAGAATGAATATTTTTTTTTTGGAAATATGATAGAAAATTTGTAGAGGAAATCTTATATAAAAATGAAGACAATATTTGTTTAAGAATACAAAAAGAGAAGGAAAAACTATTTTTGAATATAAAATCATATAAATCCTAAGAGCATAAAAACTAAAGCTTATTTTTACATAAGATAGCAATTTGGGGTAAAAATGTGGATGTGTGTAAGTGTAAGTGTATGTAGCAGAAAGTATACTTATTGCAAGTATTCTGGTAACACTATTAAAGTAATAAAATTATATTCTTTTTTGCTTATTTCAGGATAATTGAAATTAATTGTGTTATTTCTATAAAAAGAGAGTATTTCAAATATAAACAAATGAGAATCATATATTGGGTTATGACGAATCTTTAATACCCTCCACCACTTCCTACGTAATATTGAATATAATTTCTTCAATATTACTTAGGAAGAATGAGTCATATAATTTATTATATTATTTGCTATAACTTCTCTCTACTGAATCGATTTTGATAATATTTCATATGTTAAGAAAGTATATACAGTCTTATAGTAGAGTTCAACAATCTTTCTGAAATGTGTTAAATATAGAGGTTGTCTCAGATAGTGGTCTATATCTTTTAATAAACTTAATCGATTTTGCAAATATTCAGGCCAAATGTCATTAAGCTCTGTCAATCATTGTGGATGTGAGCATGTCTACAACAAAGAGACAAGCGGACAGTCTTAAGCACGGAATGACAAAGTATATACCCTCTTCACCACTTGTGGTATCAGGGGGTATAAACAAGAAAAAGAAATAAAAAGACTTTAAAGAAAGCAATGTCTGGTCATTACCTTTTGCATTACTATAACGTTAGTAAATAAGTAGTTAACTTAAGATCTATTTTCTAATAGCGATCGGCAATAAAAAATTTTATATTTTTTTCCTCCAACTTGTAGAATCCATAAGCTTTTTTTCGTTTTTTATTGTTGTCATTGTAATAATTTGTCATTAAACTCTATAAATTTATTTATTTCAAACATCAAAAAAAGAAAAAAAAAAAAAAACATATTGAAATGTGTTAAATTTGTAAAGAAAAATATGCATAAAAATATTCAAACATTCATACATACACTTACACATTTTCATCCATTCATCCATTCATTATACGTTCTAGTATAAAACAGTTTATTTATGAATTTGTAAAATTTGCTTCATTTCCTTTGGAAACATATACTCCAGCTATCATCACTTATGTAGAGTATATTTGACTCTGTGTGCGTGTGTGTGTACGTTCCCTCCTTAAATCCATTTTCATTTGCTACTAAACTGAACAATAAATTATGTAATATGGATTTAGTATCTGTCCTCGTATTCGTCGTTATTGTTGAACATTTTTTTTCCTTTTTTACTCAGTGTTTTTTTTTTTTGGTTTCATTATTTGTTTGTGTGTTTATACAATTGACAGGGTATTGTTGTTGCTGTTGTTTGTAGTAGTTAAATTTGCATAAGTATGCGTGTTATATGAAACTCTCTCACATAAATATCCTTTTTTTTGTGGAATACAAAACAAAAGCAAAAACAAAAACATCGACAGAAACAAGAAGAGGAACTCTTAAATATCCACAATAATTTTCATTATTTTCGATTCATAAAGAGAACCATGCAGTATTAAAAAGATTCCTCGATAATACTAGAACAGAACTAGAAAAGAAGTAGAACTGAACTAGAATAAAATTAGAAAAGAACTAGAACAAAACTAGAACTGAACGAAACCTTAGTTTTGGTTTCGAACTAAAATAGAACTAGAAAAGAACTTGAATAGAAATGAAACAGAACTAGAACAGAAAAGAATTAGAACGGAACAGAACAAACTTAGAATTGAACTAGAACAGAACTGAAATGAAATATAATTAAACTAGAACTGAACTTGAACTGAGTTAAAACAGAACTAGATCTCAACTAGAACTGAACTTGAACTGAACTAGAAGTAAACTAGAACTGAACTAAAACAGAACTATAACTGAACTTAAACTGAACTAAACTAGAACTGAACTTGAACTGAATTAAAACAGAACTAGAACTGCTAGAACTCAACTAGAACTGAACTTGAACTGAACTTGAACTGAACTTGAACTGAACTAGAAGTAAACTAGAACTGAACTAGAACTCAACTAGAACTGAACTAAAACAGAACTTGAACTGAATTAAAACAGAACTAGAACTGAACTTGAACTCAACTAGAACTAAACTAGAACTGAACTTGAACTGAATTAAAACAGAACTAGAACTGAACTTGAACTCAACTAGAAATGAACTAAAACTGAACTTGAACTGAATTAAAACAGAACTAGAACTGAACTTGAACTCAACTAGAACTGAACTTGAACTGAATTAAAACAGAACTAGAACTGAACTTGAACTCAACTAGAAATGAACTAAAACTGAACTTGAACTGAATTAAAACAGAACTAGAACTGAACTTGAACTCAACTAGAACTGAACTTGAACTCAACTAGAACTAAACTAGAACTGAACTTGAACTGAATTAAAACAGAACTAGAACTGAACTTGAACTCAACTAGAACTGAACTTGAACTCAACTAGAAGTAAACTAGAACTTAACTTGAACTGAACTAAAACAGAACTAGAACTGAACTTGAACTCAACTAGAACTGAACTAGAACTGAACCAGAAGTGAACTAGAACTGAACTAGAACTCAACTAGAACTAAACTAAAACTGAACTAGAACTGAACTTGAACTGAACTAGAAGTAAACTAGAACTGTAATAGAACTGAATTAGAACTCAACTAGAACTGAACTAAAACTGAACTAGAACTGAACTTGAACTGAACTAGAAGTAAACTGGAACTGTAATAGAACTGAATTTAAACTAAACTCTAACTGAACTAGAACTGAACTTGAACTGAATTAAAACAGAACTGAACTTGAACTGAACTAGAAGTAAACTAGAAGTAAACTAGAACTGAACTTGAACTGAACTAGAACAGAACTAGAACTCAACTAGAACTCAACTAGAACTGAACTAAAACTGAACTTGAACTGAACTTGAACTGAACTAGAAGTAAACTAGAACTGAACTTGAACTGAACTAAAACAGAACTAGAACTGAACTTGAACTCAACTGGAACTGAATTAGAACTGATTTAGAATAAAACTAGAAATGAAATATAACTGAACCAGAAGTGAACTAGAACTGAACTTGAACTGAACTAGAACTCAACTAGAACTGAACTAGAACTGAACTGGAACTGAACTAAACTGAACTAGAACTGAACTAGAACTGAACTGGAACTGATCTAGAACTTATCTAGAGCTGATCTAGAACTGAACTAGAACTAAGCTAAATATATTGTTTTACTTTTTGAAATGAATTGAACTAAACTTCCATTAGTAATGGCATTATGATTCAATTTTTTTTATTTTTGACAAAATATCTCTATTTAATTCTATTGTTATTTTTGGCTTAATATACGACAACAATCTAATGGATATTTTGCTGTAATATTTTAAAAACTACAACAGTAACAATGAGGAACAATGAACTGTAAAATTCCATTTAAGAAAATTTTAATAGGAAGATGAATGGAAAAATAACCATTTTTCCAGGAATTAAACGAAAAATTATAATTATTTCAAGATTTGAAAATTTTGAACAACTTCATTTTGGGCCCTGTTAAGGGCCCTTATTTTATTAGTAAAATAGTTTAAATTTAAGTACTTTTCAATTAGTATAACTACATTTTCTTTTGCCAAATTTTAAGTTTTTCTGTTAAGTATTTTAAAGATAAAATTTTTTGCTTTTTTTTTGGGGTAAGAAAAGTGAATTAAACGTGAAATTCAAAGAAATTGTTAAGTACACTTATGAAACTCGTTGCTATTTATTTTATTTGATAAATTTAGAATATTTTCTAACTAAAAACTGATAAGAGAATTTTATTATATAAACATATTTATTTGCTTAAGGGCTTTGAACTGAACTCAATAGAAATGCAGTTATTTTTGCTCCAGTATGGAAGATAAAGATGTGATTGTAATTTACAAATAAACCATATAATTCTGGTCAATTTGTGTAATAAAATATTTATTATCATCAATATATAAAATTTTTTATAATAATTTTTTATAAAAATATTAATGTCATTCTGTCCCTAAAACTCTTCGACCCAACCATCTGTTTCTTTGCTTTTTCTTTGCTTAAAATAGAAATTTCTTTAAAAGTTACTTTTTTAAAAATATATATTTTATATTTATTTATATAACAAATATTGCAAAAACAAAAATTCTATTAATATGAACATGTTTCGATGGTAGTGACTTCAGAATTTTCATATATTTATTACAAATGTTGTGCAAACTGATGACATCTTAGAATCCCATGACGCAAAAATGAGTAAAACCAAAATGAATGAAATAAAACTAAAATTCAAAACTTATATACATCACGAAAAATGTAGACAAAATGACTACTTTAATGACAAAAAAATAGTAATACGCTGAAAGAAATGTTTTATATTTCTTTTTAATAAAAAATTGAAATATTTTTAATAGAAATTTTTTTTTTTAAATACATTTTATGTCAACATGTTGCTAACAAAAAACTAAGAATAAACTGAACTGGTATCAGAGCTGAACTGGAGCAGATCTAAACTAGAACTAAAACTGAAGTAGAATAGAAAGTGAAAATACCAGAATTGAAAAGGGAACAGAAATAGAACAGAATTCGAACAGAACTAGAACTGAAACGAAACACAACTAAAACGGAAATAGAAATACTCGAATACAACATAGCTAGAACAGAACTCAAACAGAGCTCGTACAGAACTAGAACTGAACTGAAACAGAACTAGAACAGAAATAAAACAGAACTCGAACAGAGCTAAAGCAGAACTAGAATAGAACTGAAACAGAACTAGAACTGAAACGAAACACAACTAAAACAGAAGTATAAATACTCGAATAAAACAGAGCTGGAACAGGACAGGAACAGAACTCATACAGAACTAGAACTGAACTGAAATAGAACTAGAACAGAAATAAAACAGAACTCGAACAGAGCTAAACCAAAACTAGAATAGAACTGAAACAGAACTAGAACTGAAATGAAACATTACAAAAACAGAAATAGAAATACTCGAATACAACATAGCTAGAACAGGACTGGAACAGAACTCATACAGAACTAGAACTGAAATGAAACATTACTAAAACAAAAGTATAAATACTCGAATAAAACAGAGCTGGAATAGGACTGGAACAGAACTCATACAGAACTAGAACTGAACTGAACTGAAACAGAACTAGAACAGAAATAAAACAGAACTTGAACAGAGCTAAAGCAGAACTATGATAGAACTGAAACAGAACTAGAACTGAAATGAAACATTACTAAAACAAAAGTATTAATACTCGAATAAAACAGAGCTGGAATAGGACTGGAACAGAATTCATACAGAACTAGAACTGAACTGAAACAGAACTAGAACTTTAACAGAACTAGAATAGGACTAAAACAGAACTAGAACATAAATTAAAAATTTGAACAATTTGAAAAGAAAGTGAAAAGAACTAGAATTGAAAAAGAAAAAAAAAACAGAGCTAAAATTGAACTAGAATAGAACTGATAGAGAACTAGAACTGAAACAGAAAAAGAAATACTCGAATATAACATAGCTAGAACAGGACTGCAACAGAACTCGAAAATAATTCGTATGGAAATAGAACTGAACTGGAGCAAAACAAGAACAGGACTGGAACAGAACTCGAACAGAGCTAAAACAGAACTAAAACAGAACTTAAACAGAACTAAAACAGAACTAGAATAAAACTAGAACGGAACTAGAATAAAACTAGAACAGAGCTAGAACTGCACTAGATCTGCCCTGGAAGTGAACTATAACTGGAACGTCATTTGTTTAAATAGATTTTTCTTTTTTTTGCTAATAATCTGAAATATCTCTTCGAGATATATAAAAATAAACTATATATATTTTGTTTCCAACATATGGAGTGAGATCAAAAAAATTCCCAACATACATTTGTGTTAATAAAAACTAAACTAAACTTAGAATTTTAATTTTTTATTTTAATTAAAATTATCATTTTAATTTATAAAAAATATATTTCACTAGTGATGGAATTTTAAACCGTTAAAGGAAACCCTTTCATTCACGTTTTCATATTGCCTTCTAACACTTTGCTCGAACAGGTAATCCATCTCCGTTTAATATATATACCACACAATTAGACGACTTATGTGTGCTCTTTAGACCTCTTTTTACAAGGGTCCAACATCTCTATACTGGTCTTAGCTCCGGGCAGTTTCGAAGATTTGCCATTCTTGGCCTTGTTTACCATAGTGACAGGATGTTAAGTCAGGCTAAAAATAAGAGGACACATTTTAAAGACTTATGATCGATGAAGCGCTCATCAGCAACATACAATTTTTGACCAGACTTTTGCGAAAAATCTACCAGAACATACATTACGTCATCCATTATACAGTAAGAATGTTTTTTTTTTAGAAAACTAGACTTCAATTTCAAGAACATTTCGAGTCTTGTGTGTTTTAAAACTTCATTGGTTTTAATTTTTCGTACCAAATAGAACGAGCACTGAGCTAATGGGGCTGCTTTCCTACCAGATATATTGGAAACTCTTTTGAAAATGATTTCTATATTTTTGGCTTAAGCAACATCATGTGAACCATTCCTTCTATCTGAACCAAGTTTTCTATCAACGACAAGTTCCCCCGGCTTTGTTTAATAAAATTTGATACACTTTGATGGTAAAACATTAATTTGTTTGATGAAAAAATTAAATAATTCTATAGTTTAAAGTTATAATAAAAAAAACGTGTGTTAAGAATTTTTCGATCTCACTCTTTTTAAAGTAAGAATATTTTGTTGCTAATTCCTCTTATTTAACCACTTAGAAATGAAGTTAATTGCTTCTTGAACCGGAAATATTTATTGTCGAAAATAAAAAAGGATTTTAATCCTTATTTATATTCCCTTTTTTCGTAGTTGTAAATCCTTTTTAAAACCACTTCCTTAACCTTATTTAACATTAAACTTTTTTCTCTTAATGTCATTTTCATTTTTGATTTAGATAAATATTTTTCATTTTCTTCCATCCAAAATCTATTTATTTCTTTTTCAAGATAAATAAAAAGTCATAAGGAAAATAAGAAGAAAATAAAAATTCAGTCAAAACTAAGACAAATATGACGCATTTTGTATTTGAAAAATATGTTTATGATTAAGAGGAAAATGCTTTTGAGCTGAACTCATGACCGAAATACGCTAAAACACGTACGATTATTTCATTAAATATGAAAATAACGATTATTTAAAGATGATTTTCTTTTTCAGCCAAATGACAAAATAAGAAATGACTAGAATTAATCTAAAAAAGGAATAAATTCTTTTAAAAGAATTATTTAAAAATTTCATTTAATATTTTTTGTCTTTTCTTCATTTAATTCTTCTTGTTAATATAATTTTCAAATATCTGCATAAGTATATCACAGGAAAATGTCCTTAGCTTGGGAATTCCTTTGAACTTATAGATAATAATTTTAAATTAAAAACTTTTTTTACAATCTTAAGTAAGAAAACGAAAAAAAAAGAAGAAGAATGGATAAATGAATGGAAAAAAGTAATAATTTGCATACCGGAAATAAAATAAAAGAAACAGAGAAAAAACACTAGAAATTACAATTCAAAACACATTTTTCATACCTCAACACACTTATAAACTTATACAGACGACACTTATACACAAATACACACTTATACATATATTTACATGCACATACATACACACACTCAAACGATTGACATATAAACCTATTAAAGTTTTTTACCTCAATTATTTTCGCATAGACTAACAGCAGCAGCAACAACAAGAAGAACAACAAAAACAGTATGAAAACCACATATTCACAAACACAATGACATGAATTATAAAAATAGCAATAACAAATACTTACACGAGGGTAGTTTGAAAATGTTTAATGAAAATTAAATTGGATTCTAGTTCAGGTTCTAGTTCAGGTTCTACTTAAAGTTCTAGTTCAGCTTCTAGTTTAGGTTCTAGTTCAGGTTCTAGTTTAGGTTTTAGCTCAGGTTCTAGTTCAGTTCAAGTTCAGTTCTAGTTCAGTACAAGTTCAGTTCTAGTTCAGTTCTAATTCAGTTCTAGTTCAGTTCTATTTCAATTCTAGTCCAGTTCAAGTTCTAGATCAGTTCTAGTTGCAAGTTCAGTTCAAGTTCAGTTTTAATTCAGTTCTAGTTCAGTTTTAATTCAGTTCTAGTTCAGTTTTAGTTCAGTTCATGTTCAGTTCAGTTCAAGTTCAGTTCAAGTTCAGTTTAAGTTCAGTTCAAGTTCAGTTCAAGTTCAGATCAAGTTCAGTTCAAGTTCAATTCTAGTTCAGTTTTAATTCACTTCTAGTTCAGTTCAAATTCAGTTCTAGTTCAGTTCAAATTCAGTTCTAGTTCTAGTTCAGTTCAAATTCAGTTCTAGTTCAGTTCAAATTCAGTTCTAGTTCAGTTCTAGTTCTAGTTCAGTTTTAATTCAGTTCTAGTTCTAGTTCAGTTTTAATTCAGTTCTAGTTCTAGTTCAGTTCAAATTCAGTTCTAGTCCAGTTCTAGTTCTAGTTCAGTTTTAATTCAGTTCTAGTTCTAGTTCAGTTTTAATTCAGTTCTAGTTCTAGTTCAGTTCAAATTCAGTTCTAGTCCAGTTCTAGTTCAGTTCTTGTTCAGTTCTAGTTCATTTCAGGTTCTGTTCTAGTTCAGTTCTAGTTTAGTTCTAGTTCAGTTCTAGTTCAGTTCTTGTTCAGTTCTAGTTCAGTTCAAGTTCTGTTCTAGTTCAGTTCTAGTTCAGTTCTAGTTTAGTTCTAGTTCAGTTCTAATTCAGTTCTAGTTCAGTTCAAGTTCAGTTTTAATTCAGTTCTAGTTCTAGTTCAGTTTTAATTCAGTTCTAGTTCTAGTTCAGTTTTAATTCAGTTCTAGTTCTAGTTCAGTTCAAATTCAGTTCTAGTTCAGTTCTAGTTCAGTTCTTGTTCAGTTCTAGTTCATTTCAGGTTCTGTTCTAGTTCAGTTCTAGTTTAGTTCTAGTTCAGTTCTAGTTCAGTTCTTGTTCAGTTCTAGTTCAGTTCAAGTTCTGTTCTAGTTCAGTTCTAGTTCAGTTCTAGTTTAGTTCTAGTTCAGTTCTAATTCAGTTCTAGTTCAGTTCAAGTTCAGTTCAAGTTCAGTTCTAGTTCAGTTCTAGTTCAGTTCTAATTCAGTTCAAGTTCAGTTCAAGTTCAGTTCTAGTTCAGTTCTAGTTCAGTTCTAGTTTAGTTCTAGATCAGTTCAAGTTCAGTTCAAGTTCAGTTCTAGTTCAGTTCTACTTCAGTTTTAGTTCAGTTCTAGTTCCGTTCTAGTTCAGTTCTAGTTCAGTTCTTATGGGAAGTTTTAAAAAATTCACCTCCAGTTGGATATTTTCTAAAAAATTTCCTTTTGCTGGAATTTTTTAAGATCCTTTTAATCTTTATCCTCCTTAATAAAAACAGTTTTGTTCTTATTTAAAAACATATTTCGCAGTCGTTTAGTCAAGTTATATTTGTATGTGTATGACAGTTTAGCCGTCTGTCCATTCGTTCTTTCGTAAGTTTTGTTGCTGCTTTTGGTCTGTTAACTTACTTTAAGTTGAATCCATTATAATAACAACAACGACACCACAAAAACAACAGCAAAAACAAAAAAAAGTAAAAAACTTAAAGAAGAAACAGACAAAAATAGCTGCAAGATATATAAGTTTTATTCTTGTTTGTGAATGTATAAGTATTTGTGTGTGTGTGTGTGACAGGAAAAATATCAAGGAAGTTACAAGAAATAGATGAATACAAGAATATAGAAAGAAAATTTAATACTAATCATTTTACTTGAGTATGGTACTTTTTTAAATTTAGTACCAGTATTCTTAGTACTTTTATTTAATACTAAAAATTACGTAAATAATCAATTTAATTTCAAAAATCAAAGTAAAAGTAATTTACTTCAAAAAGTACTACGAGAATTTTGTACCACTCAATATTTACCCATCAGTGTGATTAAGAGCGCAAAAGAGAGCCTAAGAATTGGTTACAAAAAAATGGGTAGAAAAAAAGAGTATAAAAATTATAAAATTAAAATAAAAATGCAAACATATTTTTTCAAAATTTTCTACACAAAAACACATTTTGCAAATACACATACATTCTTATAGATCCTGTACAAATACATAGTTAGACTTTTATTTGTGTGTGTATGTATCTCCATATGTGTTTTTGTGTTTGTTAGTTATATTTTTTTTTTTTTTTGAGAACAAGAGTTTAAATGAAATTAAAAGAATTTATAATGACAATGGCGTCAAACGACAATAGCAACAACAACAACAATAATAACAAAAACAATAACAAAGTAAAAAATATTACCAGAAACATCAACAACGACAACAATAAAATAAAGTTAAAATATTTACAATTGTGTTGTTTATACCCTACACCTTCATAGGTGGTTAAAGGTGTTATGTGTTTGTATATTGATTTAGAAACGCATTCAGAATCAGACTGTCTGTCTGTCCGTCCATCTGCATATATAAGCGTTGCGCAGTGAATCCAAAAACGATTTATTTTTGAATGATACTGAATTTTTAAACCGTTAGAGAAATGTTAATTCAAAGGAGGTTCCGGGTCGATTTGTATAACTACAGTCCACAATTTGGTCAATGGGGTCTTCCATACTTGACCATCTCTCATGCCCTTTATAACAGAATGACTTTTTTCAATTTTTTTGCAAAACGTTTTAAATAGATTGGGATTTTTGATATTTCTGTATAGAAAAGTGGGAATTTGTATACCCTACACCACCAATATAGTTTTACCACCAATTTTAAGTATATCGTTCGACTCAGAATCACTTCCAGAGTCGATTAAACCATGTTCGTCTGGCTGTCCATATAAAGCTTGCTCGCGCAGTTTTGAAGATATCGTTATGAAATTTACAGTTTTGAAGATATCTTTATGAAATTTCTCAAGTGGTATTATTTTGGGCCAAGGTCATTGTCTATTGAAATTGGTTAATTATATTAAATAGACTCCATACAAATTTACCCCCAGAATGGAGGTTTTGGTCCATAAAATTTCTAAATATGAAACGATTTCAACAAAATTTCAGTTTTAATTCAGTTTTAGTTGAGTTCTAGTTCAGTCATAGTTCAATTGTAGTTCAGTTCAAGTTCAGTTCTAGTTCAATTTCAGTTCACTTCTAGTTCAGTTTTAGTTGAGTTCTGGTTCAATTGTAGTTCAGTTCTAGTTCAGTTCTTTTTTAGTTCTAGTTCAGTTCAGTTCTAGTTCAGTTGCTGTTCAGTTCTTGTTCAATTTTAGTTTTGTTCAAGTTCAAGTTTAGTTCAATTCTAGTTTAGTTCTTATTAAGTTTTAGTTCAGTTCTAGTTGAGTTCTAGTTCACTTATAGTTCAGTTCTATTTCAGTCAGAATTCAATTGTAGTTTAGTTCTAGTTTAGTGGCTGTTCAGTTCTTGTTCTAGTTCAAGTTTAGTTCTAGTTTTTCTTATTTAGTTTAGTTCTTATTAAGTTTTAGTTTAGTTCTTTTTAAGTTTTAGTTCACTTCTAGTTCAGTTCCAATTCAGTCCCTGTTCAGTTCTATTTAAATTCTAGTTCAGTTCTAGTTCAATTTCAGTTCACTTCTAGTTCAGTGTTAGTTGAGTTCTAGTTCACTTCTAGTTCAGTTCCAATTCAGTCCCTGTTCAGTTCTATTTAAATTCTAGTTCAGTTCTAGTTCATTTAACAGCAGGCAGTTTAGGGTATAATCTTGTCTGTCTTCACTGTCTTTTAGTTCTGTTAATTGTTTCTATTTGTTGTTGTTGTTCTTTAGCTCTTTCTGTTGTTGTTTTATTTTGTATAATTTTATTGTTGTTACAAAAGAATTTGTTTTGTTGTTTAAGTTTTATGTTGCTGTTGTTTTTGTTTCCAGTTTTGTTATACAAAAATGTTTGCATTATAATTAAAATGAAGTTAATTTTCTTGTTTCGTTCAAGTCCTTTTTGCTCTCTCCCTCTCTCCCTTTCTAACACTCTCCCATTATTATGCTTCTCTTTTTTCTCTCTTTTTGTTGTTGTTCCTTTGTGTAACTAATTATTTATAAAATTTTTTTCAATTAAATAATTGTTGGCTGCAGGGAAATCGAGCATAATTGAGGATAAAATGCAATTTTAAAATTGTTTTCGACAGAGCTTAAAAAGATTTTAAAACAAATAAATTAATTAAGGAGTAAATAAATTATAGAAGTAATTTTTAACAAAATTTCTAAGGGTTTCAAAAAATTGAATAAAATGTTTAGCAACATTATTGAAACATGACATAAAATGACAAAACAAATGAAATCTCAATGAAATAATTGTGAACTAATTAAAGGTGTCAACATGTTGCTAAACTTATATAAACATAAAATTTTCTTTTGTCTATTAATTAGTCTCCTATAGGAGGAATTATAGGGACTTATCAGAGGATTTAAGCAATAATTCAAATGTTTACAATTTCTTCAATAAAATGTTTAGCAACATTATTGAAACACTTGAATTTAAAAAAGACGATTTCTTTAAAAGTCTAAATCAATTAACTTATATCAATCTGCAACATGTTGCTAAGCATTTCGGATAACTTATTATATCATAAAAAATTATAAACATTTTAAATGTTGCTTTCATCATGAATTACATTTTTTCAGCCACTTTTCATAAGAAAATATCAAGTGAAACATTAAAGCAACAATTAAAATGTTTACAAGTTTCATAAAATGTTTAGCAACATTTTTTTTTGTAAGACATAAATTCCTTAAAACAACAAACCCATTTCATCTAACTAAATAACAATTAACAAATATGCATTTTCAACATGTTGCTAAACATTGTATATAACCACTAAATCTGAAACATTTTAAATGTTGCTTTATTGGGTTTGTTTCTGAATTTATTTTTAGCAAAATTTTTTTATCTCTTCAATCATATTTGGCATTTTCAAAATAAAAGTTCCTTAAAAGTTTTCTTCTATCGCCACCTTGACGATAATACAATAAATATAGATGATTACGAGCTGAATAAAAATTTGATGGCAACCATTTTTCTGAACTTAAATCATCATTTAAAGAAATTTCCCAAAATTGTGCTCTAGACATTTTCAATAAATTTATTAAGAAAATTAATAAAATTATTAAGAGGCGGCAGCGACCAGAAGTGAACATGTTTTAAAATGTTCTAAAACAATAAAAACATGAAAAATCTTTTAAGCCAAAATTCAACAAAATTTTGGAAAAAATTAAAAAAATGATTTTAATAATTTAAATAAGAAAACATGAAAAAACACAAAAGTGAGAAGAAAAAATTATTAAATAATGCTTAATTAGGCAGAATATATTTTAGTTTAATTGTAAATTGTAACTTTAGAAGGCGATAACAGTGATGTGGTTGGAAGAAGGGGAAAATTACAACCCGGAAGTTTTTGGATGGAATATTAAAAATTTGAAAAACGAATGTATTTAAATTTTCTCTTACATTTATGGAAAATTTTCTCTTAAAAATTTATTGATAATTTTCTCTTGAGAGGAAATTTATTAAAAATTTTCTCATAAAAGGGAATTTCTTGAAATTTTTCACTTAATTTAAAATTTACTAAATTTTTCTTTAGAATTCATAAAAAAAATTTTCTCTAGAGAAAAAACTTATCGAAAATTCTCTCTTAAAATTTCTTTCGAAAATTCTCTCTTAAGAAAAAATGTATCGAAAATTCTCTCTAAACAAAAAAATTTAGCGATAATTCTCTGGTACTGTTTAAGTGGAAAAAACGTAGGATGGAGCAGACCAGGGGTAGGGATATCGCCCATTCAAAGCAAATATTGATTATTGAATATCTAATGGACTATAACAGCGATAAAGTCTCAAATATGGTCCCAACAACTTTCTCAAGAAATTGTTTTACTGCTTAAAATGTAGGACAGATAATACCAGGAGGACGGGTATCGCCCACCCTAAGCAAAGTCACTATGCTCCAACAGGTAGACCATCTCCGCTTAAAATCTATCAAACTTTTGGACATAATTTTTGTACTCTTTAATTCTCTTTTAACAAGAGCCCAATATCTCTCCACTGGCCTTAGCTCCAGGCTGTTTGGAGGATTTGCAAACACCACAAACATGGTACAAACACCACATTATTGTTCTTGTACCACTCAAGCGTTTGTTTACCATAGTGACAGTATGCCAAATTAGGCCAAAAATAAGTGGACTCATTATGAAGACTTTTGAATGGAGGCAGCTTATTTATTGATGTAAATTTCGGTATTAATAGAGTCCGTGGTAAGAAATGATTGGCTTCTTTTGCCACAATTGCATATTGCTGTCCATACTAAGAATTATTTGGGAAATTTTGACTGTTTTGGGTCCTTAACTTTTCTTCAGCATTCCCTCGAACATTAGCAACATAAAATTTTTGACCAGGAAGTTACATAAAAAAATCTGCCAGAAAATAGGTTTTGTCATTCATTATGTAGCAAAAAATTTTTTTAGATCTTAATTTAGATCCTAAATTATTAGAAGCATTCCTGACAACAACTTTTTGATCCTTGTTTTTTTTAAACCTGCATTAGCTTTAACTTTTCGTACCAAATAGTCCGAGTACTGTTTTATAACATTTATGGAGAATTTCTCCTAAGTGTGAAACAGACTCTGAGTTTTCTTTATAATTTTTAAGCAACAGTTTGTACTCTCCCCCTCAAAATGTCTTTTTTTTTTGTTTTTCATAATAAATTTTGTCTTCAGGCATTTTTTCCACATTTTTCGATTTATAGTCAATATTTCGTAATTGAGTTCAATTCGTAAAATTTTTCTATGTTTGCAATTTTTTTCAAAAACTGTTCCACATCTACGATAATGCTGAAAATGCAATAGATTGAAGTGGAATACATGTAATCGAGTATAAAATGATGGTTGGCAATTTTTTTCGTTTATAGTTCATTCTGAGTTAATGATAAACGTTTTGAGAACGTCGCAAATCGGGTCTTAAAGAAAAGGAAAGATAAGAAAAGAACATTAAAAAATACAAAAAAAAAAAAATATATCAAAATGAAAATGTTTATTTCATTATTTGTGTTGGGTTTGGGATGTACAGTGGCATTGGGAGATACAATACAATTGGAACCATCGGAAGGTATTTTAATACCAGCACCTGTAGCTGAATCGTTACGATTTGCTCGTGCAGCTTATGGTGGTTTTGCAGCCGCTCCAGCATATTCACCACCACCAGCTGCTGCATATGCAGCACCAGCTGCTCCGGCTTATGCAGCTCCTGCAGCTCCAGCCCCTGCACCTTCATATGCTGCTCCAGCTTCTGCTGCATCATATTCAAAACCAGCTTCTCCTGCCCCTGCACCTTCATATGCTGCTCCGGCTGCACCAGCTGCTCCTTCTTATTCAGCTCCGGCACCAGCTGCTGCTCCTTCTTATGCAAAACCAGCGGCACCATCGTTTGCTGGCCCAGCCGCTTCCTCCTATGCAAAACCAGCAGCTCCAGCACTAGCCCCTGCATACTCAAAACCAGCAGCACCTTCATACTCAGCACCGGCAGCTCCTGCTCCTGCTGCAGCACCCTCTTATGCAAAACCAGGCGGTGCCTCCTATGCTTTGGGATCTCCTTATGCAGCACCAGCTGCACCTGCACCAGCTCCTTCATTTTCAGCACCAGCCGCTCCAGCTCCCGTTTACAAACCAGTTGGTATTCCATCACCTCCTTGTCCCAAAAACTATTTGTTCAGTTGTCAACCATCATTGGCACCAGTTCCTTGTTCTGCTCCTGCTGCTTCTCATGCTGGTGCTTACTCCCACTATGTGCCACAATATGCCATTCCCGTCGTAAAGGAATTGTATTGAACATCTTCTATTTTTGTTGAAAAGGCTTTTATCGGACAATAAACTTAAATCATTTGTAAAAAATACTCTTAATTTTTTTTAATATTTGTTGTAAGAACATGTTTATAAACATGTTGCGGGAGAAAAATCATGGTTTATATTAACTTGTCAAGAAAAGTTTGGGATGCATTAATTGAAGGAAACATTTCATAAAGAAGTTAAAATTTCGAATTTTAACTGATTTTGGAAAAAATAAGGTTAATTTTTGAATTTCGATAGAATTTAAAGAAATATTGATATTTTTTTAGAAATTTCAGTAAACTTGCTCTTGAATAAGGGAAATAGAAAATTCTAATTTTTCCATTCGAAAATACCGGAAATCCTTATCCAAATAAAAGGTGTTGAAAAATTCTACTATTTTCACTGGATCGATCAACTTGTCATTATAAGGGCCGTCCGGCATTATAGTCTTGATTATTTAAAAATCATTCCAAATTAACAATTTGAGAGCTTAATAAAAATTAAAGTAGTGATATCAAAAAATTCTCAACACACGTTTCTCATTAAAACTTAAAGAGTACTGGGACAACTTGTCCGTTGATAGAACACCTGGTTCAGGTAGATGGAATAGATGTGAATGATGTTTCTTAAGCCAAAATATACACATAATTAAACCCAGTGTTCGGACTATTTCGTACGAAAAGTTAAAACTAGACTGCCTTAAAAACATACAAGACTCAATAAGTTATGTCAGGAACGATTCTAAAATTGTAGAGGCCAAAACCGGGGCACGGAAATTGAAGCAAAGTTTTCTAAAAAAAATATTCTTGCTGCATAATAGATGTCGAGACCTGTATTCTGCCAGATTTTTCACAACTTATTGGTCAAAAACTTAATGTTGCTGATGTCCCAGAGAATGTTGAGCGAAAATTTAATGCCAAAAAGCAGTCAAAATTTCACCATTATTTCTTGGTATGAATAACAATATGCAGTTGAAACAAAAGAAGACTAATCACTTTTTAAAAGGGGCTCTACAAATACCGAAATTTATATCAAGAAATGTTTACTTTAAAGGCTTCATACATTCATAAGATTTCATGTGTCCACATATTTTTGGTGTGACTTGGTATCCTGTCACAGTGTTAAAGAAAGACTTGAATGATAAAAGAACAATAATTTTGTATTTGTACCAAGAGAGGAAAATCCTCCGAACTGCTCGGACCTAAGGCCAGTGAGAAATATTGGGCTCTTGTTAAAAGAGAACTGAAGAGCACAAAAAAGGCGTCCAAAATTGTGGTAGATTTTAAATGGAAATGGACTACTACTTGTTCGAGCAAAAAAGACAGAAAGCACTATAAAAAGGGTAATGGAAGGGATTCCCATAAAGGTTCATAATTTCATCACTAGTGATTTGAACTACAAAAATATTTTTTTTTTGTAAATTGTTGTTCTAATTTCACTCAAATAGAAAATTAAGACTGTAAATTTAGTGGTTTCGTTTTTATTAATGTTAAGAATTTTTGGATCTCACTCCTTATATTCCCTCTAGCACGTACTTTAAAATAATGTTGGACCTGTGTTAAGTTCGCTAACTTAATAAAATTTAAGAAAAAACGAAAAATTTGTTAATGAATTATTTCGATTTGAATATCTCTGAAACTATGAGAGATAATTTACATATATAAACATACTTTTATAGAGTTTTTTATGGAATTTATATCCTTTTGTCTCAAATTATTAATATTTTTTGGTGATTAAAAAAAATCACCATATTAAATGTGGACTACGTTGGAAGTTCCACCTGAGCTCCTCTAAATAAACTTAAAAACAATTCAGCTCTAATTATGAGAAATTTCATTAAATCAATCAAAATTGATAAATATTGGAGGGGGTTGTTTGTAAAAATTTTTTATTATTCTTTTCAACGAATTTTTTTTTGGCAACAGTGTTGCTAAACATTGTTTCAGACCATCAACCATGACTACCTACAAATAAAATAATAAAATTCTTTTAAATGCCGCAAATGTTTTTCTTTTTTTTTTTTTTTCAAATTTATCATTTTCCACTTGTTTTCTACATTTAATTATATAAAACATTTGCAATGATGTTGTGAAATAGTTTTATTATAAAGAAAAATTATTAACTATTTAAACATTTGTTAATGTAATTCATGGATACATATTTCAAATGTTGCTACAATCATGTTGCGAGTGTGAAAATCTGTAAATGTTTTGTTGTTTTTGTTTGATGCTCTAGTTAATGTGGGATATTTTTATGAATCTAAATAATTTTATTACAATAAAGATTAATGAAAGATGGACGGATGTAGTAAAATCTGAAATGGGACATTTGGAACATTTTTTGGAAATAATTAAATATATTAAATTAATCTGGTTATAGCTGAGACGTTCTTAATTGATTTAGAGAACTACAGATCACCGGCTGGTCTAGAGGGTAGTGGGTCTTATAAATTTGATCGTCTCCATTTTTTTTAAATTCGTCAAAAATTTAAAAGATTTCTGTTAGAGGTAAATCTCTACAAAAAATTAGGTTATCTCAACTGATTTCAGAGACATTCAAGTCAAAATAAATATTTTTTACCTAAAAAACATTTTATTTTTTCCAAAATGGTGGCAACTTTTAATAACAGATATTTTTTACTCAACTTTTTTTATTTTCTTAAAAAATATTTTGATAACAAATTTTGTCTTTTTGCAAAGTAATAAACTCTTAAAGTTGCAGTCTTATTTCAATTATCGTTATTTAGCTATTTATATGGATTTCCGCCTTATCAACCATTGTCATGTGAAATTTTATTTACATATCTTCAATGATTCAAAAGTTATAGAATTATTTCCAAAAAGTCGTTTTAAAATCACAAATTAAAAGACCACCCACTACCCTTTTTGACCGGCTGTGATCCTGTATTCCTTCAAGTAAACTTGTGAACACCTTTGCTATAACCACCTGAAATTTTATTTAAATATCTTGTATCGTTCAAAAGTTATAAAAAATTATATAAAAAATTAATTTTTGAACAAAAGTGTTACCCTAATTTTGATAACTTAAGAAGACCCCCAACTAAACTTTCCGATTAGCTGAGGTTCTGAACTTGTAAGGTTATCTCAACTATATGCATGTGAAATTTTATTTAAATATCTCGAATAGTTGAAAGGTTATAGAGTTATTTAAATAAAATATATTTTACAAGATGGGAAATTTTGGACATCACCCTTTACCCCTCTGAACTGTTAGGATCCTTAACTCCACCATTTCAATTTGAAAACATCTCAACTATAATGATGCAAAATTATTTTTTAAATATTTGAAATGATTCAAAAGTTATTGAGATAAATCTAAAAATTTGAAACCGCTGTACAGACCCGTGATTGTCTACTTTAGAAGTCCACCCACTACTATTTCTGTCCAGCTGGGATATTATATTCTTTTAAGTGAAGTTTAGAATATCTTCACTATAACCATGTGAAATTTTATGAAAATATCTCGAATGGATTAAAAGCAGAGGTACTCACCAACACTACTATACACTTGACTTTGTGTGAGTGAAACAGCAAAAAATTACATTGTATTAATGCGACAGACGTTTATAGTGTACGTGTGAAGTAAGTAGAATTTGTAGTCTAACCTCTCGAGTCAAGAAATCTGTATTTTGAGTATCTCTGTTCAAATGTTATAAAATTAATTCTATAAAAATAGTTTTGCAAAATGGCCAATTTTCGCTATTCCAACCTTTAACACCTCTGTCCAGCTGTGATCCTGAGCGACACCAAGTCAACTTAAAAAAACCTTAATTATATCCATGTGAAATTTTATACAAATATATCCAATCGTTTAAAAGTTACCGAATTGTTTCCAAAAAGTCTTCTCGAAACCACTGTGACAATAATTTTTTAACTGAATATTATTCCTCTTTTTCAATGGTCCTTTTCAAAGTATAACAGAATTAATATAAATCGATTAATAAACTATTTTCATTAAAAAAAATCCTTTTGTGGCTAATTATTTTGTTGCTCCCACCTTTTTGTTTTCTTAGATTTTTCCTCTATTTTAATTTATTCCTCCTCCTCCTTCTTCACAAAAAAAAAAAAACTAAAAATGTTAAAAATCAAAATGGCATTGACCTAGATAATTTCCTCTTTTTTTTCTAAAATGTATGTGTATTTATGTGTGTTTGTATGCTATACTAATATATTTTGGTTTTGGTATAAGAGAGATAGAAGAGAGAGAGAGAGAGAAAAGAGCTAAAGGATATGGAGTATATGAGTAAAAATGTTAAAATTTCTATACAAGGTCTTTAACAGTCATACACCTTTTTTAAACAAGAAATTGTCTCTTAATTATAATATAAATTTATATATGTATATGTAAACACATATACATACATATATAAATTCCCAAGTTATAGAATAATAAATAAATACTTGAACTAATTAACTAAACACCCGCATTTAAATGGGAAAAAAGAAAAGAAAATATTAGTTGACCAAATACAAAAGAAAAAATCCTTTTTTCACTCTCTTCTCTTCTTTTCTTTCTATAAATATGTGTATGTGTTATATACAAAAAAATACATATACGCACACATTGTCATAATTGAGCATTTTTGTCAATTAATTGTTGATGATATTAATATTACTGTTATTATTGTAACAACCCATCCCATTATGACACGACACCAGCAGCAAGAACAAGAACAATAACAACAACAGCAACAGTAGATGTAGCAGCAGTTGCAAACAACAACCCACTTACATTGATAAATTCAACTCCATAGAGATTAATTAACTTTGCGAAATTTTTTTTTAACGTAAAAATGGTTTCGAAAATAAACTGAAAAAGTGTAACAGCGAAACAGTGAAACAGTGAGTAAGAGAAGAAAGAGTAAAAGGTGTAACAAACACTAATAAATGCGTGAAACAGGGATGGGAAATAAGAATACTGTTTCACAATATTTTTATGTAGAAATTTAAAAAATATATGTAATTTCGAAATATTTCAGACTTAAAATAAATAAAAAAATTATTTATTTTTTAAAAACTTTCTTTGTGTTTTACATTATTGATTTATATCAATTTTTATTTTCGAAAATTCGAATATAATACGAAAAACAATTTCTTGAGGTTGCTTTATGATTAAACTTAAATTTTTTATGCTAAATGGGGCAGAAATTATATATTTCGAACTTTTCGAAAATTAAAAAAAATCACTTCATTTTAATGCAAAATGTTTAAATTTTTCATAATTTCGAAATTTTCGAACTTAATAAAATTTAGCGCAATACTGAGGTTTTTACTTTTTTATATATATTTTACATAAAATTTCAATATTTTGTAGATTTTTTTATTTTCGAAAATTGAAATATAATTTCGAAAATTTTCGTATTCAAAAAAGTGTAATTTTTTAAATATTTTATGATTAAAATTAAAAATTTTACTAATAAGCCAATTTTTATTTACTTTCATTTAATTTCGAATTTTTCGAACTTAATAAAAATTTGTGAATTTCTGCGATTTTTAGTTTTCAATTAAAATTATACATAAGATATAGATTTTTATTTTTGAAATTTCAAAAATTATTTTGAACATTTTTCTATATAATAATTTTTGAAATTTTCGAATTTAATAAAAATTTATTAAAATTTTCCAAAAGTTTGAAATTTATGAAAAATATATTAATATGCAGTTTTACAGTTCAATACTATATTTTTTTATAAAATTTAGAAAATTATGAATTCAAAAATTCGAATACAAGTTCGAAAATTTACGAATATTGAAAATTTAAATTTTTAAAAAACCACATTAATAATGTTAATAAATGTTTGTGATAAAACGATGTTTTATTAACAAATTTAAATACACATAAAACAATTATTCAATTTCGAAATTTTCAATCTTATTAAAATATTTTACTCTTAATATAATTAATTTATTTGTTTTAATTTTTATATTCACTAGTTCAAATATAAATTCGAACATTTCGAACTTTAAAAAAGTTAAAATTTTTGTGTTAATACAATAATGAATTGTTAATTTTGATCGTTAAATAATTTTCTTAAAAATTTTATGTGAAGATGTGTGAATAATTGAATTTCGAATTTTGTGAAATTAATTTAACAATAGCAAACTATAGTGATTTATAGTTTATAGTGTTATTTTATTTTAGTTATAATGATTTTGTAATAATTTTAGATATCCGGAAATTCGAACTTATGTTCAACAATTTTCGA
Organism: Cochliomyia hominivorax; assembly: GCA_004302925.2. Classification (NCBI taxonomy): domain Eukaryota; kingdom Metazoa; phylum Arthropoda; class Insecta; order Diptera; family Calliphoridae; genus Cochliomyia; species Cochliomyia hominivorax. The sequence continues at coordinate 14,332,864 of PYHX02000158.1, read as the reverse complement.
ACATGGTAAAAATATCTTTTTTAATATTATTTTCATAAAAATTGATGATGAAAATTTTTTTGAATTTTCGATATTGCAAATATAAGTTCGAAAATTCGAAGATAAGTTCTAAAATTTAAAACTTAGTTTAAACTTAGTTTAATTTTCGAATACAGAAATAATTGCGGTTTTTGTAATTATTAAATTAATTTAATACGAATCACTACTTTTGCAACCCTGTTGCATGCAACACATCTATATCAATCTGTTTGTGTGTGTAAACATTCATTTACAGGTTAAAGTTGAGCATAAAATTGAAAACTGGGAGTAAGAAAAATGTAAAAAACAACAACAACAACAACTATAAGTGAAAAATTTATAAAAGGATTTTTATACTTGATGTTGCTGTTGTACTTGTTGTTGTTTTCGTTATACACCCCCCAAGTTGTTGTTAATTACTTTATGACAAGGTGTTGTTGCACTATGAAGTAAGGAATGTACAAAATTGTATATGAAATGTAAAAAAAAAACAGCAACCTGGTATTTCAAATAGTTGGTTGAATTGTTGGTTAAATGGTTGACTGGCTTTTTTGTTATTTGTACTAGAAGAAATGTAGGTTTTATGGTTCCAAATCATACAACATGCACCTGAGGTTATAAAATCGAGACGAAATGAACAAAAATTGAAACAACAACAGAAATGTAGAAATTACGTATAAAAAAAATAAAAATAAAAATAAAATATTTATTACAACTGAAAGTCAGGCAGGCAATTTTAATATTGCAACACACAACATCTGCAGCAAAATAATAAGTAAACATTTGTTATCGCAAGCAATAAAAATGAAAGAAAAATTTAATTTTTAAATTTAAAAAAAATTTTGCTAACATTTTAGCAACATGTTGCTAACATTTTAGCAACATGTTGCTAATATTTTAGCAACATGTTGCTAGGGTGAAAAAAATTTTGCCTCATATTTTAAACTGAAATTAATGAAAACGAAATTCTTACAAATGTTGCTAGTATTTGAAAACATGTAACTAAACATGTTTTGTTAACACCAAGAAAGTAAAGGCTGGAATTTCAAAATCTTTTAAACATGTTTTTTGGCATTTGACAACATGTTGCTATACAGCATTATATAAACATTAAAAAAAATCTTATTTTGATTGAAGAAATTATTTAAAAAAATGTTGCATACATTCCAAATAGTTGCAAAATGTTTTTACATATTTTTTGAATTGAAAATTTGAAAATGTTTTATAAATGTTGCCGAATAATAAAGTAAGAAATTGAAGACATTTAAAATTGGAAATAAAATTATTCTAAAAAGGTTGCACACCTTTGTCAACATGTTGCTAAATTGTTGCAAAACGTTTTGAAACATCTTTAATTGATATCAATTGAAAAATCAAGGAATGTTGTCTTTATTCCGGGAGGATTTGCCTCTCTTGGTACAAATAGCACATTATTGTTCTCGCACCACTTAAATGCTTGTTTACCATAGTGACAGGATGATAAGTCAGGCCAAAAATAAGTAGATACATTTTAAACATTCCATAATGTAAATTTCGATATTTATAGAGTCCGTTGTAACAAATACATGTTGCTTGCCATACTAAGAACTTTTTGAAAAATTATGACTGCTTTTGGATCTTAAATTCTTCTTCAATATATTCTCAGGTATCAGCAACAAAAAATGTTTGATCAAGAAGTTGTTAAAAATCTGCTAGAACATACGTTTCGTCATCCATTATATAGCAGAGGAATATTTTTAAGAAAACTAAACTTCAATTTCCGTACTCTGTTTTTGTTTTTTAAGCAGATTCCTTTCAGGGACTTTTTGAGCCTTATGTGTTACGAAACCTGCCTTAGCTTTATTTTTGTACCAAATAGTCCGACCACTGAACTAACCGGGCTGAATGAACTGAAAATATTTTCAGTTTGCAAGAATCAGTTATATTTGATAAAAATAATGTTGCTGGAGAATGTAAACATGTTATTATGTTCCACTTTTTTAAATTAAAATTAATAAGAAAAAACTTAATAGTTAATAAAAGTAATAATAAAAGATTTTTTTTCAAAATGTTGCTAACATGTTGGCAACATGTTGATAATATTTCATGTTTCATATAAAAATCTTTGTTTTTATTTTCTTTATTAAAACTATCATTAAACATTAAAGAAGTTTTTTTTAAAACTTCATTTCCATCGCATGTTTCTTTAACAACATGTTGCCAAGTTCAATAAACAACATGTTGCAAAGTTGTCTATTATAAATTTCATTTTTATTTTTTATTACAATTTATATTAATCCATGTTGTTTTTTGTTTCTTAAAATTTCTTTGCAGTTTTACACACATCAGCGAGTTTAGCGTTAAATGAAAGTTGGGATCCAGACGTGAGGTAAAGTATAAATAAATAAACTTTTTAATAAATTGCTTAATTAACAATTAACAGAACTAACACGAGGGTTAATACTTATAGTTTGAGTTTGAAAATTAATAAAATTCCTCTAAAAGTATTGACTCTCCCTAATTAAATTCCTAAAAAAACATAATTATTAACAAAAACTTCCTTTAAAACAGAGACGACATGGAAATGATGTTAAATAAAATAGTTCCCGAAGGTTTACCCTATAGGCATTCATGTGAAGGACCCGATGATATGGTGACATATATTTTTTATAATATTTTTATTTTTAATTAAAAAAATTCTTTAATTTAATTTAATTTTTTCCATATTTTTATCTTTAATATATAAAAGCCTGCACATGTTAAAGCCTGCTTTCTTGGTAGTTCATTGACAATCCCCATAACGGATGGTAAATTATCGTTGGGCACCTGGCAGGGTGTTTGGTTATGTGAACATCGTGATCAAGCTGGTTCCCGCAAACTAGTTATAACCTTAAGTGGGTGTCCGCGGGAGACAGCACGTAGTCCACTGTCACCAGTATCACCAATTGCCTCCACATCCAGTTAGGGAAGGCCTCGCTCCACCCGTGATAGTCGGTAATCGCGGGGGAGCGACAATAATGAACTTATTTCGTCGTCGAGAAAATTAATTTTGTCTAGAAATTTAGCTAATACCAATTTAAATAAAAAATTCAATAATAATAAAAGACAAGTAGCAGCAATAACTACTACAACTACAACAACAACTTCTACTACTAATAATAATACAACAGCAACAACTCCAACAACTAGCGCATTATTAAAAGAAAGTAGACAATTATTATTAAAACAACAATTAAAATTAAAATTAAATCTAAATGTTAGTGAAATGATGGATAATATAAGACGTAATAATGTTGATGAACTAAGTATTCAAAATATGCCAGAACACGAACAACAACAACAACAACAACAACATGAGCAAGAACAATATAAATTATTTGGTAATAGTGGACACGATGGTGTTACATATGAAGGCCCGTTTAATGTGGAAGAAGTTGGAGATGAAGATTTTAGAAAGGGTTTAAATAAATTAGATACCGTCACAACAGTGCCTCAATTACAACAAAAATTTAATAAATTTAATATAATAGATGAAGCAGCAATTAATACTAATACAATAACAACAACAACATCATCTAAAACATGTGTAGCAGCAGCAAAAATAACAACAACATCAACGTCGTCGTCGTCATCATCCTCTATAAAACATAAAACATTAACACAACAACAACAACAACAAAATACGGCATTAGCTAAATTTAATCGAATTATTGACAATACAGTGCCGGTTACAAATACCTATAATTATCAGCAACATGTTGCTGAAACATTAGCCAAAAATTCACAACAAAGGCAGCATCCACATTATAAACAGCAACAACAACAAAAACAACAACAAAATCAAGAACTACAAGAGATGCCCATTTTAAGTGACAGTTTAAAACGTAGATTGGCCACCAAACATCATCATCAATATTATAGCAATATAAATAATATTAATAAAAATACTAGTACCGACCTAATTGTAAATAATTCTAAAATTAATTTCTCATCCTCAACAGCCGCTACTGCCGCAGTCCTAACATCCTCTGCGACAATAGCAGCTGCTAAAACAGATGATGCAATACTATTTAAACAATTAGACGTTGAAGCCTCAACATCGAAGGCTCCAACTGCTAAAGGTTTAACAATGTTGTCTTCAACTGTTTCAGCTACATCTTCACAACAAGAACAAGAACCTGAGACAGCAACAACATCAACACAAAAAATAATTGGTAGAAAGTCTTTGGTTGAAGAAGATGAGCAAATGGAACGAAATGATGTTCATTATTTGTTGAAACAATTAAATAGTTTTAGTGATATTGAAGAAATAGAAATTGTTGATATGAAGCAAAAACAGCGTCAGCTACAAGAACAGCAACAACAACCAGAATATATTAGGGAGAAACATTTTGTTAAAGCAGATAACCAACAACAACAACAACAAGAACAGCAACAATTGGAAATATCTTATGATGCTGATATATGTGATGAGCAACATGTTGAAGCATTGAAGCAGCAACATGTTGAAGAATTAAAACAAAAACAACAACATGTTTCTTCTGAACAATTGCTATCTGAACTACATGTTGCAGACACACTAGAACAGCAACAAGAACAAAATTTTGTTGATGTTGGCCTGCCAATGTATACTTCAGAAAGCAAGCAACAGCATTATCATTCAGCAACATCACCTACAGCAACATCACTTGTGATATATTCACCTTCGTCACAATCGCACAAAGGTATACGACGTTACGCTTCACAAGATGAGCAAAACGCTGAAGCCTCATATCATCAGCAACTACAACAACTACAATATTCCCATCATTATCCCTATCATCAACCACTACAACAACAACATCCTTATCCACCCCATCATCATCATTATTTACATCATCAGCCACATTATGTTCATTTACCCCAGGAACATTGTTCCGAGGAATCTATGTTAAATTATGCAGCTGCTCAGGCAGCAGCTGCATCTGCCTCTGCTGATCCTTTGATTTTACAACAATTTATGGATGATTATATTTTTCAATCTTGCCATTATTTGGAAACAAATAATTTTGTTGCCAACTATCGCACTGCCATGGTCGAATCCTCATCTCATGAATTTCGACCATCCACAACCACCACCAACACAACACGCACCTCAAATGAGGAATTCTATGAAGAGGAAGAGGCTGGCTATGTGGAAGATCATTCATCAGCCCATTCGTTTGAATTACATGAGACTGAGCCGCCCTCAGTTATATGTAAAGCACCAGCACCAGCACCAGCGCCTTTAACAGCCTCGAAACGTCAGCAACAAGAATTACAACAATTTACCATGGAGACACGTTTATGTAGCAGCGGTGTACAGACTGATTTAACGGCTTCATCTTTAGCTCAAAGTTTTAGCCTTTCATCATCATCATCCTCATCGGATAAACAAAAACGTAGACAACCATTATTCAAATGTTGCTACACTCCTTTGGATAGATGGCGTGAAAAACGCTCTCAACAATCGCAAATACAAAAACGCACAAAATCTGCCACTAACACTACAACAACAACTGTTAAATTCGCCGATAAACCTATTGAATATCATGCTCCACAAGAACCACAACACATGCAACATCAAACACAACAATTTCAGCAGATTTCAACAAAAAATACTAAAGTTGCCATAGTTGGTGGTCCCTCGAGTTCAGTATGCACTACAACTATTGTAAATAGTTGTATGACAACATCAACTAATGCTACAGCAACTGCAACATTGGTTGTACAACCTCAAACTCATCTACCACCACATCCACAATTTCATTCTCAACATACACCTCATACACATCATCACATCCATCATACCCATCATTCTCAAACTCTATCGAAAAATAATAATAATAATAATAAAAATATTAAAAATAATGCACCTTATGCAGTTTGACAAATGCCTTTAAAGCAACAATTTTTTTATGTAAAAATGTTGCTTGCTTTCTGCCATTTATACCTTAAACAAAATAATAACACTATAGTTTTCCTTTTTGTATAAAAAATAAATACCAAAAAAAAAAAAAAACAAAAACAAAAAAACAACATATGATAATGGAAATTTTTGCCGCCCACTTTAATACAACAAAAACAAAACAAAAACAAACAAAATAAAACAAATTACACAACAAACAAACAAAACAAAAAACAAAAAAATGAACGCCGCCGCTGTCTTATTTTTGTAAATCTCTTTTTCCAAAAAAAAAAAAAAAAAAAAAACAACTACAAAAAAAAAATACTAAAAAAACAAAATCTCTTTATAATTTTTTTTTGCGATGTCAACAATTTTTTGCTATTTCCTTGTCTTGTAAGAAAAGAAGAAAAAACAAAAAAAAAATCATAAACGAAAAAAATTTGTTACGAAAAAACAAAATTAACTACTTTTTTTATAAAACCTCTTTAATATAAAACAAAAACCATTTAATGAAAAAAACAAACAAACAAATTTTTAGAAAACAAATACACAACAACATTTTTTTAATTATTAACAATTTTGGCTGAGATTGTTGCTGGAAAATTTGGATTTAAAAATTTTTATTGTTGCTTAATCTTTTGAAATGTTTAGAAAGTTTTGAAACATGTTGCTGGCAACATGTTTTAATATATATATATATATATATATATATATATATATATATATATATATATATATATATATATATATATATATATATATATATATATATATATATATATATATATATATATATATATATATATATATATAGGTTCCTTTTCAATTTATAGAGCTTTTAAATCTTATATCTAACTGGCAACATGTTTCTAAACTTATTTTGTTTTATTAAGTTGCTACACTTTTTAATTTTCCAAAAAAGATTTTTGTTGTTTTCATTTCCACTTTCAAAATTTCTTTCAGTCCAATTATTGAACATTCAGTGGAGGTTAATATATGCCTATAATTATCTGCAACATTTTGCTGAAACATTTGACAAATGTTTCTAATAGCTTTTACATTATTAATGTAAAAAATGACACATTTAAGTGAATAAAAATTGTTGCAAAGCAGAGCAAAACTTTTAAGATTCTCATTTATTCATGATTGGGCAACATGTTCCTAAATTCAAATAATGTTGCAAAGCTTTTAAATGCCCATAAATCTCTAAATGATATGAATTTTTACTATCAAACGATTATATTTATTGAAATTTTTATGAAATTATCACAACTAAGACATTGTGCAAATACCTATAATTATCAGCAACATGTTGCAAAAGTTGTCCACATTAGCAACCTCTACTACTATTTGACATGATAGTTGAAAAAGAATTTTATTTAATATTGAAGCTTCACTACATTTTTGGTTTACTTAAACTAATTTTGTTGCTAAACATTTAGCAACTTTCTCTCAATTTACTTTTCTCTATTAAAAATTTAAATTTAAGAGCTTTTTTATTTTTTTAAAAAACATATTAAAATATTTTAAATAATAAAATGTTTGTATTCTAATTTTCATTAAAATGTTGCTAAACTTTATATAAAATATTTCTTAAATGTTGCAAGGCTTTAGCAACATAAACGGAAAACGGAAATTTTTAAATTATTAAATTATTAATTTTTAAATTATTAAAATATTTTATATTGCATATTGCTTTATGCCCGACATCATGTTGCTTTGTAATATAAACATGTTGCGCGACATTGTAAACATATTCCTTATGAAACTTTTTAGGTTAATTTTTCCAAACAAGAAAAATAGAAAACAAATTTTGCTGCAAGATGTTGCTGGCAAAGTTAATTGTATGAATTTTTCACAAATTCAAAATAATTAATTGTTCATTCCTCGAAATTTAAATATTTTATTTCTTTGTAAACATTTTAAGAATAAACAAAATGTTGCTAGCAATTAAAAGCATACAAATAGCTAAATAATTATTGAATAATTAAAATATGTGTATTATTTTTAGTTTAACAACATTTATGTTTATAAGGCATAAATGTTTATATGAAAATGTTGCTAATGGAAAAAGTGTCATATGTTTAGAAATACAAAAAATATTTGTAGCTAAACAAAAAATGTTACTGATGTAATATTTCAATATTGTTTCTTTACAGAAATCTTGGAAAGTTTTATAAAAAAATAAAACATTTTTCATTAGCGATTGTTGAGTAACATTTCATTCAACAACGAAAAAAATATTAATTCTGTAACTTTGGACCGGTGGTGTTAACTTAATAGAATTTGGAGTATACCAGGTCTCTGCAGTTATGAGGTTAAAAATTTTTAGAATTATTTAAAAAAATATATTTTTTTAATTGGAGAAATTTTCTTTCTATGTTGAGAAACATGAAATGTTGCTGAAATAAGGAACTTGTAGATTTGAAACAACTTTTCAATTATTTTATCTCTAAACATCCAACCAAAATTGTTAATAATTGTTAAAACTGAAAACAAACACACACACACACAAAAACACCAACAAACGACAAAAACTATTTAACTGAAAATATTAATAAATTTCTTTGATTACGTTTTTTATACCCTACACCATCATAGCGGTTTGGTGTATTATGCGTTTGTGCAAAAATTGTAGTGGGCAGAAACAATTGTGCTACCACCACTTCTAAGTAAACCGTTCGACTCAGGATCACTTTCCGAGTCATTTTAATAGTGTCCATTTGGTCGGCTGTCGGGCTTGCTGGCTGTCTGACCATGTAAACGTTGTGAAAAAATGCAGGCCTCAGCTTTAAAGATATCTTAATGAAATTTGGCATGTGTCATGTGTCAAGGACGGTGCCTATTCACCTAACTTCCATAGAAGTGTTCCTCCCGGAATGGGGATTTAAGACAGCAATAGTCATAAATATAAAGCGATTTTAATGAAATTTGTTACAGATTACAGTCCTATAATATTCTAAAATGACGAGCCAAATTCTGCTACGATCGGTTCATTATTTTTCATACAATTCCCCTTACAAATATCGCTTTGAAGGTCTTAAATCTCACTTATACGTTAGTATTGTAAGGAGAATTGATCAAATCAATACAAATATAAGCAAAAATCAATGTGCGAAATTTTACTAGGGTCGGTCCATCGATCTAGCTCTCCTATAACGCTCACAGAAAAAATTCGTTTTAGAACGCCCTTATCCCACATAGATGTGAGTACCAGTATAACATACTGTACTCTTAAGCATAAATACCTTTATACGAGGGTGGTTCATAAATTTTTGGTAGCTTACTCTCATAGCCAATCATGTGGCGACTCAATTATTAGATATTCGATTCGAAACGACCCGAGTCACACTCGTCTAAGGAATGTCGAACAAAAGTTTTTCTCTAAGGAAAAACTATTGGGTACAGCCGAACTGTTACAACAAAAACCAACCATGTGGTGTAGGGTATTAAATAGTTGGGCTTAACCGACTATAATTTCCTACTTTTGTTTTGTATTTTTAAATTATTACAAAGAAATTTTTTAATATTTTTTTTCCTTTGCAAATATACTTTTTCTCTTTTACGAAAGACTAAAAAGTTTATTGTACAACTATCGCGCTCCTAAATCTTTTCCAAAAAAAAAAAAAAAAAAAAAAAAAAAAACAAATCAACACTCTAGTTTTCTCACCATCTCTTCTTATTCTTGTTGTTATAACATTTTTTATAATAATTAACAAAAATAAATAAAATTGAAAAAAATAAACTATAAAAAATACATAAAATTGAAAAAAACATCATAAATAATTATGAAAATAAAAGCAAATAATCATCATCTCTTTCTAATCATTAAGGTCGTTAATGTTTAAAACAAAAGCGAATAAAGACCATTTAATATTGTATAGTAAAATGAAAATAAAAATAAAACTAAATAAAATTAAAAATAAAAAACACTCACACATGAAAAAAATAAAAAATTATAATATTAAATAATATCAAAGATTATAAAATAATAATAAAATTATTAATAATTTCTGTAAAATTTTTACTAACAATAATATTAATTAAAATTAATTAATTAATTTTTTTTATTTTATTTTCTAACAGCTGAAGTTAATTTTCTTATCATTTATTATTATTATTTTTTAATATTTTTTAATTTTATAATTATTTTGGGTTTACAGTGTTTTTGGGTTTATTTTATATTTATTTTTTAATTAAATAATTTCTAATTATTAACTATCTGAAATTAAATTTTAAGATATGATTTTTCTTGTTAAGTTTTGCTTTTATAAATAAAAGTTTTTTTGTTTAAACAAATTCTAAATTTTTTATTTTTTATTAACTTTTTTCAACATTTCATCCAGCAAAAGTTATATTTTTATTAAAAGATCATTTCTTAATTTTATGCAAATCCAGTTCGTAAGACCAAAATTGTTTTGTATACAACTGTCTTATATGCGGATAATGAGTCAAATGACAAGATAAAGGAAAATGTAAAAGTTTCAGACTCGAACTGAAATGTCAAAATCATTCACATGCTATTTAGATTTCGTCTGACTGTAAAATACACAACATTTTTAAAAGTTCTGTTTATCCATGATTAGAAAATTATCCTCTATCGAAATAGTAGAATTTATTTTTGAAAAAACTGTCGAAAAAATCCATTATCCCTCTTGGGAGCATATGGCATTTACAAATTATCTTCATCTTATACTGTCGTCCTATATCTTGGAATATCGCAATTCTCCAGGTGTCTCTTGGTCGACCACAACTTCTTAAACCTTGAAAATTCCATTCAAGGGTGCTTTCTGATATGGGTATAAGTTTGAGATCTAATCAAGAGATCTACATTGTTGATCTTATTAAGTCAGAATATTTTGCATATAATTCTAAACGACTTGTTGATAAGAACCGGTAAATTTGCAGAGATATTCTGGGCTTTGTTTTGTCTCTCACGTTTTATTGAACTTTTTAATTAAGTCTGTATCAGCGATGACATTTGCACTCATTATACTATTCACAAGGTTCAAATTATCTGCATATTCGACTGGTTTAGCTTGAGAGTCACGTTGGGTGACTAGAAATGGTTGGCTAACATTGCTATTTTGAAGAACTGAAAGTTCAGCATCCTCGAACATAACTCCGATGATATGTATTATTTTCTAGGGTACTCTTTTTCGTTTCAATGTGTCGTAGGCTTTCTTTCACTCTATGAACAGTTCGAGTTCCAAGAGATTTTTCTATTATAAAGATTTTGATCTCCGCAGCTCCAGTTTCGATGGAAACCAGTCTGTTCTTAATGCTACTTCCCCAACTAAAGTTTAAGGATCGATACAAGATCACTTTCTGCGATGTCCGCTGTTGTTGTAAAAGCTGCAAACAATTTTTCATAGAAACAATAACGCCCTGTAATGGGCGTTTCTAGGTACGCTATCCTCGTAGTAACTTGAAATCTGAAATTTGAGGCTATGGAAATGATTGAAATAAGTCATGTTCGTTCATGCAATTATTATATTTAAGCTTGTTTCTTTCCCCCATGGACTTATTTCCTTTATTTCTTGTTGTGTCCGAAAGTTCTTTACCATATTTCTAGAATTTAATTTCATATTGTGGTTCGAAGGACCAAAATTTATTTAAATATTTGTAATTTTCTTTCTAAAGTTCCGTAATATTTGACATTATTTTTGAAACTTGTTTTATTAATTCTGGATCGAAGGAACAACTTTTTAAAAAGTAATGCTTTCTCTTCCAAGAAACTTTATCAAGTTGTTGTGAGTTTTATCACATTTATAGTATGAAGGATCAAAGTGATATTTTCGCAAAAATAGTAGATTTTTCATTGAATCTCTTGGTCATTGTTAAACCTTTTATCTCACAATTCCAAGGAATTTGATTCTCAAATGATGTTTTGAATTAATGGTTCGAAGGACCAAATTTTTTTTCTACAGGTGTTATCTTTATATTTATTTCTTTTAATTCCTGAATTTGTTCTATTCATTTCTTTTTATTTTAGGGGAGACTTTTTTCATTGGTTCGTAGGACCAACATTATGAAGTTGGTTTTAGAATAAAAATTTTGTTTTTTGTTTTCATTTCCATTTAGAATTTGTTAAATACACCGTGTAGTTCAAAAATTCGGTAATGATGTTTTAATGTATCTTTTTTTTAAATTATGGTTCGAAGGACCAAATTTTGTTTCTGAATTTTTTATTTTTCCTTTTAAAGTTTATTTAATTATTTTTATTATTTTAATAATTTAGAATTTCTGTTGTTTTAGAGAGTCTTTTTCCATAAATATTCGTACGCAAGACCAAAATGTCTCTTACAATTTCTTAAATATTTTGCATGCTGTTCGGAAATTATGGTGTTTCAGAACCAAATTGATTTTCTGAAAGTGGGTTTTTTATTTTTTCTTTTTATTTCTTTTTAGTTTTTTTTACTTCATTAAATTTTTGCTTTTAATTAGGGACTTTCCATCAATATTGGTTCGCAGGACCAAAAATTTATAAAGTTAGATTTTGATTAAAAATTTTTATTTTTAATTTTTTAATTATGGTTCGAATGACCGAGTTTGTGTTTGAAGGTGGCGTTTTTAGTTTTTCTTTTATTTCTTTTTTTCAAGGACTTCAGCTTCAAAGCCTTTAGACTCAAAACTAAAATTTTAAAAAGAAACTTTAAAGAAAAAATAAAACTAAATGAAATATTTTATTTTTTGTTAGGAGATTTTTTTAATATTTAGATAAGAAGGCATTCAAATAATATTATTAATTAATAATGACAAAAAAGCATTTTTCACACTTCTATAAAAAGAGAAAAATACACAGCGAAAAAATTCATTATTAAATTATTAAAATAAAAAACTACATAAAATCAATCACACACATATAAAAAATAATTATTTAATAGAATAAAATAAACTCTAAGAGCCTAAAAAATAAAACTTAATTTATATGAAAAAATTATAGAAAAAAATAATAAAAAAATAAACGAAATTGAATAATAAAATAAATAAAATTTTTATTATTAAATTAAAAAAGAATAAAATAATAATTTTCTAGAATCTAGCAATATAAAATTATAAAAAAAACACAAAAAATTGCTGCAATTTAAATAAAAAATAAATATTTGTTAAAGCATGATTATATAAAAAATATATAAAATAAAAACGCTAAAAAATATTTTTTAAGAAAATAAAATAAAAAATTATTCAAATTAAAATATTGAAATATTGAGAAAAAGAAAAAGAAAAAAAAAACGCATAAATAATAAGACAAAAAACTTTATTAGAGAGCTTGTATAGTAAGTTTAATTAATTAATTAAATAAATAATAAAAAATAATAATTTTAGAAGAAAAAAACGCGAAAAAAATTAAGCTAATTAAGAAAAACTAAGCATTAAATTAATAAAAATATTAAAAAAAATAAAAAACTAGAGTAATAGATGATAATAAAAATAATAAAAAAGCTAAAAAATAAAATTTTTATTAAAAAAAATATTATTAAAAATAAAAAATCAAGGCAAAAAAAAAAAACAACAACAATTTAAATATAAAAAAATTCATATAAATATCAATAAAAAAACATTCATAAAATTTAATATTAAAAAAACAAATCAACCAACAACAACAACCTATTATTAATAAATTAATTAATAAATAATTAACAAAAAAAATACATAAATTGCAATTGTTACATATTATCCCGCAAACAAGAGAAAAATAATTAAATAATTAAAATAAAAAACAAATACCACACATTAATTAATAATAATTAAATAAACAAATTAATAAGAAAAAACTACATTAAAAAATCCAAATTGTTTTAATAAACAAAAAAATCCAAAAACAAAAAAAAACTAAATAAATAAAAATTACATTAAACAAAATCATAATTATAGTCTTTAAAAAAATACCATTAAATACAAAAAAAATTGTTAAGTTTGTACCAAAAAAAATAATTATAATTAATAATAAATTAATGAAAAAAATTAAGAAATAATTATTTGTTTAAATTAAATTAATTAATTAATAGATTGTTAATATTAATTAATTTACTACTATTGATTAATTTTAATTGATTAAATGAAAACTTTTGTTTTAATTTGAAACAAAAATATTTTAATTTTTATTATTAAATTTTTAATTATTTTTAAAAACAAGGTTCCTTTTAAATAATGCTAAGGATAAAAACAGTTAGTTTCGAGAGCCTTGTCCTATAGACATTTGGTTCAAAGTATAACCGATCTCGTTGTGTTACTATTAAAGAACAGTTAATTGATTTGGCTGCTAATCAGCGGTCTGCATAACAGCTTCTCCAAACGAACTAGTAATTGTAAGGAAAGAAAGTAGCAAACTCAGATTTACATTACAAAGATCTCCTTCCTTTTGAAAAATGTTATCACCAACTGCGAAGGACAATTGAAATTTATCAAGCAATTCGAGGAACGAAAATCTTTCCAATCACAAAAAAAAAAAAATCCTACTTATAGTAATTTGATATTTATCCGATACGAAGGACTATTTACTTTTGCAAAATGCCCAAATTCCACATTGCTTGGACCCATCAGTATACACCATATAGTTCCGAGGTCGTTCTTTACGCATCAGGAATAGTTATCGAAAATCAAATAGTTATCGAAAAAAAATCAATCTTGCTGTCTTTCAAGATCCTGATTATATTTTAATAGTTCTAAAAAAGGTCTTTTCCATTTTACCGCCTTTCAGTAATTTCAAATTCTTTATCCGGATACGTAGAGACAAAAATTCATTACCATTTTATCATTTCCTAATATTTAGAAACTTATCTTCCGGTCCGAATGATTAATTACAAAAATGAACTTAATATTTTATAGATTTCTAAGAATTTAATTATCCGATTGGAAGGACCTATTGATTTTGAATTTTTTGACAATTTAGGGCCAGTTACAGTAAGATTCCAAATTTTTATTTTAAACCCCTTAAGAATATTATTTTATTTAATTTTTATAAACACTTCTCAGTGATCCGGTTCGTGGGAGCAACTTCATCTTTGTTTAAGTAAATATATATGAATATATCCTGGTATCCTTAAGACCTCTAGTGCCAGGTAATATAATATTTCTCACATAAAATTTCTATCTTATAATCCAGTTCGCAGGACCCACATTTTATTAAAGTTATTGATAACTCAAAAATCCAACAAGAAAGGTGATCATAGAAATGATCACCATTTTAAAGATTTCATATCATCTGTATTTTGAAATCTCTAAATTTAATTTAGTTGAGCGCCCTTCTAATGGTAGCAAGCTCCGCCTGTAGGATGGTACGGTCATCTTTTATCCCTGTAACAACAAAGAAATATCAACATAGAAATTGTTTGTCCAGTTCGAAGAAGCAGTTCATATATTAATGGGAAAAATCCTGTGATTCGAAGGAACAAATATGAAATAGAAAATATAACTTTTATGGAATTGGTTAAGTTTAAATTCAATCAGGTTCATCATAAAAACGCTTTTGGAATCTATCTATGTTATTATATTTATTAAATGATCCGGTTCGAAGGACTCAAATTTCATTAAAGTCATAGATAGAAATAAAATCCATTAAGAAAGGTGATCATAATACTGATCTTCAAATTACATATTAAAGATTTTATATCATCTGTATTATAAAATAAATTTGGTTAATTTGAGATTGGAAACTCTCATTCGATCCGGTTGGAAGGACCCAAATATCATTAAAATCATTGAAAACTTAATGATGCGATAAAAGGTGTGATCATAAAAATTATCAAATTTAGTTATTTTGAGATTGAGTTTTATACATTTAGCGACTATAAAAAAAATCCGGTTCGAAGGACCAATTTTTATAAATCCTTAGTATTATTTATAAAGGAACCTTAATTTAAATTCTAAATTGTTTTTTTTATTCCATAAATAATTTCTTTAATTCCCGTTTCTTTATTCATCACAATTTTCTTGTCAAACTTGTTTCTTTAAAACTATTAAAACACATACTAAAATACATTCTAAAAAAATATTAAAAAAAGGAAACAAATACAACATTATTGCTGCTCTCACTATCATTTTCACTCACACGCCTTTCCTAACATATTTTATACATAATCACTTTTCACTTTCACATTAATTAACACGCTCACTTCACTTACCAAAAAATACTCTCTCTCACACACACACACACTCAAAACACCCTTTAACATTTTTTCTACACTCTTGTCAATTTTGTTATAAACAAATTTATTAATTATAAATTTATCTTTTTATCAAAAAGAAGAAGAAGAACAAGAAAAATAAAATAAATAAAAAAAACCTAAAAATAAATATAAATAAAATAAAAAACTCACAATTTCTTATAAAATAATTTAATAAAAAAAAACAACAAAAATACTATAAAAAACCAACAAACACCACAACAAAAACAAAACAAAAAACGGAAAAAAGTTATCAACCAAAAAATAAATAAATAATAAATGAGAAAAAGAAAAAACAACAATGATAATGATATTTCATATGGAAAAATAAATAAAAAACAAAAATAAAAAACACAATAAAAATTTAAAAATATTATAAAAAAATTAAAAAAATAAATATAAAATAGTTTTATTTCAAGGAGAAAGAAAGTTTTGAAGGGGTAAAGGAAAATTAAATAAAAGAATCTTATCGGAGGACTTAACTTTTAAAGAAATCATTTTTAAGTGAAAATTTGAATTTTTAATGAAAATTTGAATTTTTTGTGAAAATTTGAATTTTTAGTGAAAATTTGAATTTTTTGTGAAAATTTGAATTTTTTGTGAAAATTTGAATTTTTTGTGAAAATTTGAATTTTTAGTGAAAATTTGAATTTTTTGTGAAAATTTGAATTTTTAGTGAAAATTTGAATTTTTAGTGAAAATTTGAATTTTTAGTGAAAATTTGAATTTTTAGTGAAAATTTGAATTTTTAGTGAAAATTTGAATTTTTAGTGAAAATTTGAATTTTTGATGAAAATTCTAATTTTTAGTGAAAATTTGAATTTTTAATGAAAATTCTAATTTTTAGTGAAAATTTGAATTTTTAATGAAAATTCTAATTTTTAGTGAAAATTTGAATTTTTAATGAAAATTCTAATTTTTAGTGAAAATTTGAATTTTTAATGAAAATTCTAATTTTTAGTGAAAATTTGAATTTTTAATGAAAATTCTAATTTTTAGTGAAAATTTGAATTTTTAATGAAAATTCTAATTTTTAGTGAAAATTTGAATTTTTAATGAAAATTCTAATTTTTAGTGAAAATTTGAATTTTTAATGAAAATTCTAATTTTTAGTGAAAATTTGTATTTTTTGTGAAAATTTGTATTTTTAGTGAAAATTTGTATTTTTTGTGAAAATTTGTATTTTTAGTGAAAATTTGTATTTTTTGTGAAAATTTGTATTTTTTGTGAAAATTTGTATTTTTTGTGAAAATTTGAATTTTTAGTGAAAATTTGTATTTTTTGTGAAAATTTTAATTTTTAGTGAAAATTTTAATTTTTAGTGAAAATTTTAATTTTTAGTGAAAATTTGAATTTTTAGTGAAAATTTGAATTTTTAGTGAAAATTTGAATTTTTAGTGAAAATTTGAATTTTTAGTGAAAATTTGAATTTTTAGTGAAAATTTTAATTTTTAGTGAAAATTTAAATTTTTAGTGAAAATTTGAACTTTTAGTGAAAATTTTAATTTTTAGTGAAAATTTAAATTTTTAGTGAAAATTTCTTTCTTATTTCATTTTTCTCTTTTCTTTTATATTAAAATTTTTTGAAAACATATTAAAATTAAATTTTACTGGATGAGGAAATGATTTTAATCACTTTTTAGCAGGAAATAAAATTTTCGAATGGGAAACAAAATAAGTGGAAATTGCTTTGTCATGGGAGGATGTTTAAGATTAAATGAAATTATTAAGCAGCGTTGATAGCTAATCGATTAATGATTCTTGTCTGAGATATATCAAGTTCAAACACCGACTATAATACATAAAGGAAAAAGTGCAATAATGCAAAAAATTAAAAATAACCTAAATGGTGTACCGATTCAATGATCCACTTATTTATATAAAAATGGGTTAAACTGTAAATTAAATAATAACAGTTCGCCAAAATAATTTCAATAAAATTTCAGAGATTTTTAATAAAATGGAATTTTCCCAAAAAGAATTCTTTTCGGATGTGAAACAGTTTTATGAACCAAAATTCCTTAAATTTTTATGCAAAATAAAATGTTAATCGAATTCATCAAACAACTGCTAAATATTTAAAGTGGGTATGAAACTCTGATAAAGCGACTTTAGGGGAAATTCATGATATTATCTAGCTTTCTTATGTGTTTAAACACTATTTCTTGATCAATCCTCTTTACTTAGCAATTATTTATATAACTTTATGTTCGGATCATCAGTTTATATTATCACATTATTTATCAGACAATAAATTTTAGAAAAAAATTAAAAAAATTTCATGAAAAATATAAAAATAAATTAAAACTACAACACAATATTTTAGTGATGTACATATGATCAAAACAAATAAAATAAAGCTCGTTATTCGAATACCTGTCTTGTCGATAAAATTAATTCAATATATTCGATTCGTTGTACTATTGAATTCCATCTACAGACTATTTTAAAAAAAGTGAGGTTATTGTCGCTATAAAATCAAAATTGACAAATATATTTACTTTGTGATTTTGAATACGGATTTTAAATTTTGATTATTAGACGGTCTCTTCCCTCATTTCTCAGTTCAAATAACAACTCTCTTTAAAAACACTTATTTTTAGTAAAAACCTTTGAAAATCTTAACAGATTATTTTTTACTCTTTAAAAAACTCTAATTAACTTTTATTGATAACAAATCAAATTAATTTAATTTAATCAATTAAACTATGCGTACTGTTGATTAATTTATAATTTTTTATTAAAAAAAAATTTAAAAATATTCAAATTCTCTGGAAAAAATATTAAAACTTTAACTCTTCTCTCATTTCTCTGTTCAAAAAACAACTCTCTCTATTTACACTAATTTACTCGCATCAATAACATAATAAATTATACTTCTGCTAATAAAATTATTTAATTAACATTTCTCTTAACTTAACATTTCCCCAAAACCAATAATATAACACTTACTTTTAACATGCGCCATCTACTTGACACTCCTAACAAGGCATGTGCCACCTGCTTTACACTCTTAACATGACATGCGCCACCTGCTTCACACTCTTAACATGACATGCGCCATCTACTTAACACTTTTAGTATGACATGCGTCACTTACATATGACATGCGCCACCTGCTTCACACTATTAACATGACATGCGCCATCTACTTAACAGAATATGCAGTCAAAAGAATTTTTTCAACCAAAAAAAAATGCACATTCATTTTTCACAACTTTAAACACTTTTTTCTTTAAGAATTTCATTTTTTATGAAAAACTTTTAACACACACATAAACACTGCACTTTTATTTAAACGGAAACGCATTTTTATTTTTAAGAAACCGAATTTTTTCCCGTAAATTTTATTAACGAAACGAAGTTAAAGAGAAAACCGTCTAACACGCACACGAAAGGCAATAAGAACTAAATGCAACGAAAAGAGCTTTTAGTAATGACACGAAACTAATATGTAGAGATCACACTTTTCACGATAGATAAAGCTTTTACTGAGACTAATAATGTTGTTGCAATTGGAGCACAACACTAATACAAGAAAAAAGTATTGCGGAAATATAAAATGGCGAATGCTCGAGAAAAAAAATTGCAACATTTTTCTTAACTTTAAACACAATTATTTCGATAAAATTTTAAACGAAAACGAAAAACTGATTAGATTCCCAGGATTATTAAACTTTATTTTAAAGGGAGAAACAATTTTTATTACCGGAAACGAAGTTTTTTAATCGTTAAATTATTAAAAGAACACGAGCTAAGAAATTACACGTCTACCGCACACGAAAAAGGAAACAACAACTAAATGCAACGAAAAAAGCTTTTAGAAATGAGCAAAAACTATTTAATAGAGATCACATTTAATGTGATAAATAAAGCTTTTTACATAAAAGTTTTTGAATATTAACTTATATTTCTTATCAAATACAACAACCATTTGTTAAGTTATATTAAATAAGAGATAAATTTTAATTGTTTTAATCAATTGTACTTTGTATGTCACAATATATTTTAAATAAAATATAAGAGATTAATATAAGAGATTAAAAAAAATATAAGAAATTAATAAAAATGTAGTTAAATTTTAGGAAACATTTTAATTTAAATGATTATATTTTAGTTAACACTTAAATAGGTTGTTGTCTTTAATAAAAGCTTTCTTGAGATGTTATTTTATTGAATGTTTTACTTTGTAGCTTTTTTATTTAGGGAAGAACACAGTGTTGTATTCTGAATGAAAGGAAATGCAACTCTGCACAGTGGTTCAAATTGCTAGATAATTAGATAAAATCGAAGTAAAAATTACTATGAAAATGTTGCAAAATATTGTATTAGATCCTAAATATTATCTAAAATTATTCTATAAATACAGGCTCTTTTAAATTATTTCCTTAAATGGTGATGTACATTTAGGATTTCATATTCTACACCATCATGCGTGGTTTGGGTATTATGCGTTTTGCAGGTGTTTGTAACGGGCAGAAAAAATAGGGCAGGAAAAAATAGTATACCGATCAACTTTTTTGTCCCTTTGACAGGCTCTGTCCCCGTTACTTAAAGGTTAAAAGATTGAGAATTTTTTAGTCCAACTTTGAAGTTTATTGATCTCTATCTGATGAACAAGTTTGTAGACAACATATTTAAATTTTATATATCGTTATTTGTTTCAATTTAAATAAATTTTATTTATTGTTCGACATTTAATGACATTTCATTTACATTTTCTTTAAAAGTTCTAACGAAGTTACCAAATACTTGTGTTAGAAATGTAAAACTTGGATGAAAATCCAACAAAAATATATTTCCTTTAATCAGAAAATTATAAAAAGTAGTTGAATTTGATATCTATGAAATCGTTAGAACATGAATTTTGATTCCTTAATCGACTTCGTGCAGACCATACATTATAAGTGTTAAGATTTCTTTAGAACAAAACACAATTTCATCAAACTTTTTAGTTGATTTAATAAGGTTTTCCTCAAATCGTTTTAAGACCATCCACTACCTTCTTTCAATTTAGCTTAAACCATATGGAACCACAACGTGGTGAAAACCATTTTTCTCAATATTTTTTCCAAAAAAAAATTGCATTCTAAAATTGCAATCAACAAATTTATGTAGTGGTAGCAAATAATATTTTAATTAAATCAATTAAGACTTCATTTAAAAATATTATTAACTAAAAACTTCTTTTGTAATAAATCATAGATGGAATATCTTAAAAATGATGTCTGACATTGATTTCACTAATTTATTAAGAAGATCGGAATCATGTATCTCCACAAGTTCTCTATTGGACTTAGGTCCGGACTGCAAGCCAGCCAATCCAACATAAGTATGCTATGTTCGTTAAATCATGATTTAGACAATTTTGTAACATAAAGCGCAGCATTATCTTACTGGAATATCCATTCATAAAGAAGAGAACATCTTCCTGCAATTCGTTGTAAATTGTGTCATTTATTTTTGTTGGTGTAAAACAAGTTTTAGATTTGCCAACTGCAGAGAATGCTGTCCAAATTGAGTTATTGTCAGCTTAGAAATTCCGTTTGGATCACGTATGAGTATAAGTGCATTTTTTTACACTTTGCCTTCTTCCATTTAATGTTTTTATCTCTTTTTAAATTTGATCAACTTGGAGATTTCAATTTGTTATGGGTTGATTCTTGTTTCATAATATTAAATCTGAAAAAAACTTCTTTTATAATATTAAATCTGTAATACAGAATTAACTAAAAGAATTCTGTACTTCCTTTGGTAGGTTTCCGAATATCAGAAATTACGCACCACATTTTCGAAACGTTTACTTTAACGATCAGTTTATCTATTGGAACATTCTTGGCCATGAATTAAATTAATTTGGATATTTTCTTAATCGGACAGAAAAGTTCTTTTAACGTCATGAATTTTGTCGATTAAACAATGAAGTTCTGCAATAAAATTGTCCTTCAAAATAATTTTTTATTTATAAGAAATAGAAATTTATAATATTTTATTTTTGGTATTTTTTTAAACAATTTTCACGTCTGCGTTTATGGAAATATTCCACTAAAAACATTTGATCGCATGAAGACTAAGAAACAATTTTATTTAATTCAAAAAAGTATCTTTAAATAGACTCTCATTCAGGAATTTCTAATTTACTTTTGAATTAGAACAACAAAGATAAAACTAAAATATAGCAAAACATGCGTTTACAGGAATGTTCATCAGTTAATGTTATATCATATGTAATCAAAATCGATCAAATATTACAGTTACACCACATTTTTTATTATAAAATAAAATTTGTAGTTTTAATAAGATCTTTTTAGCTCCTTTTATTATAAACCAGGAGACCCGACAAACTTCATTTTGCCAGAAAATATGTTGCATTGTATGGGCGATACCGCTCCCCCTGGTTTTATCCATCCAACATTTTCTTCAGTAAAACAATTTCTTGAGAAAGTTATCGCAAACAAATTTGAGAACTCTCACAGTTATCAATATATGTTTTGTTTGGGAGGTACTTCTTCCCTTGGTCCTAGCGGAATTTTTTATAGCATATTTTATAAAAATGATCCCAAAGTAAGTAATTTCATCAAATTTGGCTCAGTCGTTTAAAAGTCATACATACATTACATACATACATACATACATACATACATACATACATACATACATACATACATACATACATTACATACATACATAAATACTTACATACATTACATACATTCATACATACATACATACATACATACATACATACATACATACATACATACATACATATATTACATACATACATACATACATACATACATACATACATACATACATACATACATACATACATAAATACATATATTACATACATACATACATACATACATACATACATACATACATACATACATACATACATATATACATACATAAATACTTACATACATACATACATACATACATACATACATACATACATACATATATTACATACATACATACATACATACATACATACATACATACATACATACATACATACATACATACATACATACATACATATATACATACATAAATACTTACATACATACATACATACATACATACATACATACATACATACATATATTACATACATACATACATACATACATACATACATACATACATACA
Source organism: Cochliomyia hominivorax (assembly GCA_004302925.2). Taxonomy (NCBI): domain Eukaryota; kingdom Metazoa; phylum Arthropoda; class Insecta; order Diptera; family Calliphoridae; genus Cochliomyia; species Cochliomyia hominivorax. Next base: position 14,309,611 of record PYHX02000158.1, on the reverse strand, counting down.
TAAATACATATATTACATACATACATACATACATACATACATACATACATACATATATACATACATAAATACTTACATACATACATACATACATACATACATACATACATACATACATACATACATACATATATACATACATATATATATACATACATAAATACTTATATATATTACATACATATATACATACATACATACATACATACATACATACATACATACATACATACATAATTTTTATAATTCTTAAAATTCTCTCTTTTTTATAATTCTATAGATTCTCCCATATAATAGTTTTTACGTACCACTGTGCTTTACTTACTCGCACTTAGTTGAACTTTCTTTTTCGTGTGCGGTAGACGTGTGATTTCTTAGCTCGTGTTTTCTTAAATAATTTTACGATTAAAAATTCCGTTTCCGGTAATAAAAAGTGTTTCTCCCATTAAAATAAAGTTTAATAATCCCGGGTATCTAATCAGTTTTTCGCTTTCGTTTAAAATTTCAGTGAGATAATTGTGTTTAAAGTTAAGAAAAATGTTGCAATTTTTTTCTCGAGCATTCGCCATTTTATATTTCCGCATTTTTTTCTTGTATTAGTGTTGTGCTCCAATTGCAACAACATTATTAGTCTCAGTAAAAGCTTTATCTATCGTGAAAAGTGTGATCTCTACATATTAGTTTCGTGTCATTACTAAAAGCTCTTTTCGTTGCATTTAGTTCTTTTTACCTTTCGTGTGCGTGTTAGACGGTTTTCTCTTTAACTTCGTTTCGTTAATAAAATTTACGGTTAAAAATTCGGTTTCTTAAAAATAAAAATGCGTTTCCGTTTAAATAAAAGTGCAGTGTTTATGTGTGTGTTAAAAGTTTTTCATAAAAAAATGAAATTCTTAGAGAAAAAAGTGTTTAAAGTTATGAAAAATGAATGTGCATTTTTTGTTGGTTGAAGCAAATACGCCATTTTCTTTTTACTGCATATTCTGTTAAGCAGGTGGCGCATGTCATGTTAAGAATGTGAAGCAGGTGGCGCATGTCATATGTAGATGACGCATGTCATACTAAAAGTGTTAAGTAGATGGCGCATGTCATGTTAAGAGTGTGAAGCAGGTGGCGCATGTCATGTTAAGAGTGTGAAGCAAGTGGTGCAAGTCTTGTTAGGAGTGTCAAGTAGATGGCGCATGTTAAAAGTAAATGTTATATTAATGGTTTGGGGAGATGTTAAGTTAAGAGAAATGTTAATTAAAGAATTTTATTAGCAGTAGAGTAATTTATTATGTTATTAATGGGAGTAAATTAATGTAAATAGAGAGAGTTGTTTTTTGAATAGAGAAATGAGAGAAGAGTTAGAGTTTTAATATTTTTTCCAGAGAATTTGAATATTTTTGAAAAATTAATAAAAAATTATAAATTAATCAACAGTACGCATAGTTTAATTGAGTAAATTAAATTAATTTGTAATGTTACCAGTAAAAGTTAATTAGAGTTTTTTAAAGAGTAAAAATAATCTGTTAAGATTTTCAATGGTTTTTACTGAAAATTAGTGTTTTTAAAGAGAGTTGTTATTTGAACTGAGAAATGAGAAAAGAGTTAGGATTTTTTTTGAGGGAATTTTGTTGGTTTTTAATTTTTTTTTAAGAGAATTCTTAATCAAGCAATTAATTTGGTTTATTAAATATTCTGTTAACTTATAATTTTATATTAACATTAAATTAAATCCCTTTAAAATAGTTACATTATGACTTCATTTAAATATCCCGATTAAAGAATTTGTTAAGAATCTTGATGTGTCTTACTCTTTAGGTGGGCACTTGGTGATTTTAATCTATAGAAAAATTTCACTATTTCGGTCGACTTAAACTGAGTTAACTTAATAAAGAACATCCTTCAAGCTCGCTGATTATCTATATTTCCCTGCACAGGTAGCAATTTTGAATATTATCACTATGAGATTCGGTTCGTATGATTTCTTTAGAGGGCAAGAAGGAGGCTCATCAATATTACAGGTGACCTCCATATAAACTGTCTTCGAGAATGGGATTTTAAGCTCATACAGCGCATAAATATGAATAATTTTAACTTTATACTTTAATATTTTAAAAATTCCAACCTTAACGCAAATTTCAAGAAGATCGATTCACTCGTGACCATTTTAATGGGCCTAAACTCAATAATTTTAGTGTTTAGATAATATTTCATTAATTTAAGACTTGGACAACTAGAAAATCGAGGATCGGTGCGTAAAGCCCTCATATATTGCCCACTTCCCAAGATCATTTCAAATCTTAAAAGAATGTGAGTTATTATGAGATTATTAGAGAAATACATATGTATTATGATAGTCAGTCCATAATTTCCTTTCAGAGCCCTGGCATATAATAGAAGCCACAATTTACACTCAGAAAATTGTTTATTCTTGATCTTTGAATATTATTAACATTTTCTTTTAATGATATGTTGAGTATGGAGTTGACATTTTTAGATTTTTTACGAAAATGAATCGGAAAACTTCTAAGAAAATTAGGAAAATTCCTAAGCTTTTTAAAAATTCTGGTCCGTATGAGTTTTATCATCTATTTAGGGATCAAAAGTAGCAAATAAAAATGTTATTTACTTTTTGTAACATTTTCGAATTCTTCTCACAAAACGGAATATTTAGTAAATTCAATTACTTTTGCAAATAGAACATTTTGTGCGGTTGTTGCATTCACTAAGTGCCTTCCTAAAGCAACAACCATGTACTTATCGAAGGAACCATATACTTGCTCAATCATAAAACGGAAAAATTTTTAGACTTTTCGGAATCCCAAATCTATTTAATGCTGTCGATTTTAATCGACAGATTTTCGCTTTTTAATCTACTCTTTCCCTTTCAACTATAATTCTTCCCTATTTAGGGTACTATTATGCGTTTTGGGCTGATTTTTGTTATATATTATGAATACTATATCATTGTAAAGCATTCTACTTAAAATCACTTACTAAGTCTAATTAACAATGTCCGTCCGTCCTTCCGTCTGTCTGTCCGTTCGGCTGACTATTTATGTGAACGTTGTGAACTCTTTTCAGGTCGTAATTTCAAAGAAAGTTTTATAAAACTTGATATATCACATTATTAAGGGCCAAGGTATTGTTCGATCTAATATTATAGGTAGCTCCCATATGAATTCATTCTTGAAATGGGAGTTTAAGCTTAGAAAACTTACAGATATGAAGATAATTTAATTAAATGTAGCACAAATACATTTTGTATCAGTCCAAATTTACATGCCTATAATCGGAAGTTTAGTCCACAATTGACCGTAGCTCCCATACACATCCACTTTATAGTATTGTGATGATATTTCGAATATTTAAGATCTAAACAACCCGAAAACACTGTACTGAAATTTACAAAAATCGGTCCATTGTGTAGGTTATTATTATCAGAACCAAAAGAATCTTTAAAGCAAATATATATTAAATCTGAGGTCATAAGGGGAAACATTTCACCTGTAAGTCTTATCAGATTTTCATTAATTATAAAAAGTTATTATAATTTTCATTGTGACATAAAACCAACACAATCGAAATGGCCAACTTTTAAAGAACTCCGATTTCTCTCCTGACCAACTCGGGGTCTGTAAACCTCCAAATCGACCCAAAAACACCTCAGCCATAATAATTTTATTTTTTATTAAGGGATCTTAAAAGGTTTAAAAGATTTTCGAATTATTGAAAAATGTTTCGGTCTCACATTTTAATTATTTTTAATCATAAAATGAAAATTTCTTTTGGAAAATTTAATTCCGATTTGTTACAGAATATGCAAAGTAAAATTATATTTGGCGATATTTGTATTTAATTAAAATTAAAAAGTAAATAAAAAGTCCATAAATATAAAAATAAAAATAAAAAAAATAAATCAGATAAAAAATATAAAAAATAAAATAAAAAAATAAATAAATAAATAAAAAAATTAAAGAAAAATAATTCCCCAAATCTCCATAGTGTTTTAATCAAGGTAAGAAATAATTCCTTTTTAATTTTTTTTAATTATTTCAAAATTATTTTTTTATTTTCAATTCAGTAAAAAAAATCATTAAACTATTTTCAATATTCAATATATCATTCATTCAATTTATTGTATGGTACGATTAACTGTATCAAATGTATCCGATTTATGATCGCTAACATTTGGTCGGGCCTCATAAGTACAAATCGTTACGCCATGATAATGAGCTTCACTAAATTCACCACGAAGACCTGAAAACACACAAAATTTATAAATTGAAAAAAAAAAACATGATAATTTGTGATCTTATGATCACAAAAGAATGAGAGAGAGAGCGAGAGAACTTACCAATATAATAGATTTTTGTATTATCATCACCAAAATTCGAAGGAAAATGTATCGATAAATGATGTACAGAAGAAAATGTTACAACTCTGAAAATATAAAATTGAAAATATTTCGGGAAGAATTAATAGATTTTGGAATTTAATTCATATTTCTAAGGAAGAAAGGAAAATGTGCTAAAATGTGAAACGACCATAGAGGTGGTTGGAATTATATACGTTTGTGTACCGCTTTCTGTTACTTTGCTCGAACTGGTAGTCCATCTCTGTTAAAAATTTGACACACTTTTGGTCATCTTTTTTGTGCTCTTCATTTCATTTTTAACAGGAGCCCAATATCTCACTACTGGCCTTAGCTCCGGATAGTTTAAGGGAACAAATACCACTTTATTGTTCTTATACCACTCAAGGGCTTGTTTGACATAGTGACAGGTTGCCAAATCAGACCAAAAATAAGTCGAAGCATTATGAATGGAAGCAGCCTTTTTTGTAAACATTCCTCATAGGGGCCCTTGTAATAAATGATTAACTCCTTTTGCGCAACTATCTATTGTTTCCAATAACAAGGAGTTTTTGAAAAATGTTGACTGATTTTGGTTACTAAATGTAGCAACATTAAATGTTTGACCAGGAAAATCTGCTAGAACATACATTTGGTTATTCATAGTGGTCTACGTTTGGCCTCAAAATATTTACCAATATTCTTGTGAGGGACTTGTTGAGCCCTGCATGTTTTTAAGTCTGCATTAACGTTAGCTTTTCGTACCTAATAGCCCGAGCACTGAGCTAATGGGACTGCTCTCTTATCGGATGTGTTGGGAGCTCTTTTGAAAATGCTTTCTATTTTTTAGGCTTAAAATACATCATGTGGAGCATTTCTTCTACCTGAACCAGGTTAAATATGAAATATTTAATCTGATTAAAATGAGTGACTAGAAAAAAGTGCGTACTAAAGTTATTTAATATTTTCAACAAAACCCAATTTGGTCTTACAAAAAGTTGGCCAATCACTTAAAGGTCTGCCGTCAAACTATTTCCAAAGAACTTGGAACATGTCCGTTGATAGAAAATCTTCCTCTGTTAGAAAAAATCGGTCACATGAAGTTTCTAAAGCCAAGAAAAATGAAAACATTTTCAAAAGAGCTTCCAACGCAACCGGTAGGGAAGCAGGATGAAGTCAAGTTTTATAAAACAATATTCTTGCTACGTAATCGATTACGAAACGTATCTACCAGTATTTTTCGCATCTTCCTGATCAAAAATTTTATGTTGCTGATGCTCGAAGGAATGTTGATGAAAAGTGTAGGACACAAAAAATTTCTCGAAAATTTCTTGGAATGTCAAACGATGTGCGGATGTGGCAAAAGAATATCGAAATTCTTTCATAAAACTTCCTAATGTGTCCACTTATTTTTGGCCTGACTTGGCATCCTGCCACATTAGTAAAGAAGGCCTTGATTGGTACAAGAACAATAATGTGGTATTTGTAACAAGAGAGGCAAATCTTCAAAACTACGCGGAGATAAGGCCAGTGGAGAGATATTGGGCTTCTGTTAAAAGAGAATTGAAGAGTACAAAAAAGGAGTACAAAAGATTGGTAGTTTTAAACGGAAATGCTCTACCTGTTCGAGCAAAGTGACAGAAAGCATAATAAAAACATTAATGGAATGGGTTTTCGAAAAAGTTTCAAAATTTCATCAGTATAAATTTATGAAAAATTTTTATAAAAATTAAATTTTTGTAAATTTTTAAAATTTTTGAAAAATCGAAAAACTATTTTTTTTATAAAAATTTCAAATTTTTTATAAAACTTTCAAATTTTTTATAAAAATTTCAAATTTTTATAAAAATTTTAAAATGTCAAGATAATTTTTATTCTTATTTTTTTAAATTTTTATTTTTTTAATTTAAAATTTTTATAAAAATTTAATTTTTGTTATAAAAATGTCAGATTTTTTATAAAAAATTCAAATTCTCAAATTGAAATGAATTTAATTCTCAAACAATTAAAATTTTATGAAAATTATTTTTAAATTCATTCAAATTATGATTTCATGATATATGAAATTCAAAATTTATAAAAAAATACATTTTCTTACAAATTTTAAACTTTAAAATTTTTTTGAAAAAATTTTAAAATTTAAAAAATTTCAGATTAAAAAAAAACAACAAATTTGGCAAAAAAAAATCTAAAAAGTTTTCTCTCAAAATTGACTTAATTTTGACTTAAATTTTTTATGAAAATTTCAATATTTTATATATAAAAATTTCAAATTTTCAAATCAGAATCGAAAAAATTGTTGAAATAAAAATTTTCACCAACTTTTCAATTTTTTTCAAATCACAATTTCTGTGATTTAAATTTCGATTAATTTGAAATTATTGAACCAAAATTTGAAAATTAAAAAAAAAAATCGGTTTCATTTATTTCGTATGTTAAAATCGCGTTAAAATAATTAAAATTTTTTAAAAAAGAAATAAATTTCCATTTTGTCAAATGGAACATTTTTACTCACTTGGGTGAATATTCAATTTCCGCACGACAATCTCTCGATAATTCAAATTCCTGATCAGCTTTAGCTTGTACATCATCAAAAGTCATGGCTGGACGATTTTTAAATCTAATTTGAATAGAAATCGGGGTAAATTAATTATTTAAAAAATTATTGAATTCAAAAAAGAAAAAGAAAAATTATTTACAATCGCATTTTATTGGGATGTGAATCATCATTGGCTCCAGCCACTATAATACCCTTTAGTTTCACATTCCCAGTAAATGGTATATTGAAGAGTAACTCCTCATCCGCATCACTTTGAACAAACTACCAAGAGATTTAGAAAAATATCAATAAAAATCTTTACTGAATTTTTAATAAATTCCCGAGTACCTCCGTTAAATCCAAACGTTTTTCATAGGGCTTAAATACTTTCTTGCCGCTACCCTCGGATTCTTCATTTAAACATTCTAGATTTTCCATATCGATCTTTTGATATAAACTATATTCGATACCCATTTCGAGAGCATGATCCACATCGGTGGCTTCATGACCGCAATCATGACCACCATGATCGTGGGAATGACCGTGAGGCATGTTCTATCGAATTTAATTAAATGATTTAAGAGAGATTTATATTTCAGCCAGCTGAAATTCGCCGATTCACTTTATTTAGAATTTGTTTACGTTTGTTTTTGTTGTTGTTGTTGTTTTGATTTTTGACAACTTTGCAAATTAGAGGTTAAGCAGCTGATTTTGACAGTTGTCGATATGGAAAAGGTGTTGCCAGTTCTAAACATTTTAATATTATAGAAGAGACTGTTAACAGGATGATTCAAATTATTAATGGTCGAATATTTTAGGCATTTCCGCTGAAAACAGGAAGTAAAAAATATAGAATTTAAATTAAAAGAAAATTGGTATAATTGTCATTCCGTGTGTAACACCAAGAGGGAATCATCTAAGACTTCATAAAGTATATATATATATATATATTCTTGCATCATATTGAAATCTGAGTCGATTTAGCTATATCCGTTTGTCCGTTTGTCTGTTGGAAATATTCTCAAGCCAAGAATAATTGTTCGAATTCAAAGAAATTTGACTCGAGTATTTGTTATTGTCCTAAACAGTTTCTTATTTAAAACCAGCTATATCGGGTCATTAACAAAAAAGTTATAGACCGATATCTGAAACAATATCTAAACAACTTTTCTAGTTTTTTTCAACAAAAAGTACTTAGAGTTGGACTTTATCATCGTACAAAAAATCATCAAAATGGGCTCAATAGCAAAAAAAGTTGTAGACTAAAATATGCAAATTTTTGATACCCCCCAAACTGTATATGTCATATAGGTCGTAATTTTGAACATGATTTTCTGAAATTTGCCATATGTATTTAGTTTGATACAACAATAAACCCCCACCCCCACAAAAAAATGCTGGGAAGGGTCCTTACATTGGACCTAGCTCTCATATAAGGCCCCTTTCCGGAATATGGTTTATAGGTTGTAAAACACTTAAATATAAACCAATTATATTTAAATATGGTATAGTTGCTTTTCTAACCATCTCATATACATGTCATTAATTTGGTCCATATTTTGCTGTAGCTCCCATATAAGGTTCTTTCCCGGAAAACGGGTTTGAGCTTATAAAACTAATAAATAAAGACCAATTCTATTGAAATTCGTCACAATCATTTTTCTAGCCGTCTTGAATATATATTATTGATTTAACAAATGTCGGTCCATATTTTACTATAGCTCCCATATCAGGCCTCTTCCCGGAAAATAGGTTTTAAGCTTATTAAACTTGTAAATAAAAACAAAATCCATTGAAATTCAGCATAATGATTTTTTAACTATCTTTAATGTATATTTTTAATATGAACGATATCGGTCCATATTTTGCTGTAGCTCCCATTTAAGGCACTTACACGGAAAATAGTTTTTAATCATCAATAAACATTTTTAAATAAACATTTTAAAACTGTCTTTAATATATGAATTTAATTTGATCATCATCTGCCATATTTGGTTATTACTCTTTTATGATCCCACTTCCCGGATTAAAATATGGACCAATTCCATAATAGATAATTGTCTTCAGTAGAGTGGTGGAGGGTATTTAAGATTCGTCATAGTCGAATATAACATTTTTACTTGTTTAAAAAAGTTTTGAATTTTTTTCTCAAAAAAATGTATAAGGAGTGAGATCGAAAAATTCTTAACATACATATATGTTAATAAAAAAGAAACCAATAAACTTACAGTTTTATTTATTATTTAATTAAAATTATTATTACAATTTACAAAAAAAATATAGTTTAAATCACTAATGATGATATTTCGAACCTTTTTCGGAAATCCTTCCATTAACGTTTTTATAGCGCTTTCCCTCGTTTTGCTCGAACAGGTAGTCCATCTCCATTTCAAATCTACTATACTTTTGGACACCTTTTTTGTGCTCTTCAATTCTTTTTTAACAAGTGCCCGATATCTCTCCACGAGCCTTAGATCCGGGCAATTTGGAAGATATAATTCTCGGCGTAAATGTCATATTATTGTTATTGTACCACTCAAGGGCTTGTTAATCATAGTGTCATGATGCCAAGTCAGGGTGAAAATAAGTCTGAAGAATGGAAACAGTACTTTTTGTAAACATTTCTTTATGTTAATTTCGCTACTTTAACTTTTCATACCAAATAATCTGAGCACTGAACCAACCAGGCTGCTTTCCTATTGTTGATGTGTTGGAAGCTTTTTTGACAATACTTTCTATTTTGTTTGGCTTTAGAAACACCATGTGGACCATTCTCTCTAGCAGAAGGAAGATTTTCTATCAACAGCCAACAACTACCGGTACTGTACCTTTGAATGATTTGCCAATTGTTTGTAGGACCAAGTTTGTTTTTTTAATATTTAATAATTTTTAGTACGCACTTTTTTCTGGTCACTCATTTGAATCAGAATAACAATATATTCATTCGTCTGATAACTTTTTGTGTTTGGTACTTTTTTGAAATTTGGACTATTTAGTATTTTTGGTACCCAACATATATTTTTAATCAGTACACATAGAAATAAAGTAAAATTCGAAAATTTACCGTAAAATAGTACTATAAGTTTGGTACTTTTTGGAAATTTGAATATTTATCGGGGTAAAATATGTACCTATATTATGTACTATTTTCATAAATATTTATAATTATGGACAAAAGTATTAAAATATTTTTACACAGATTCGAAAAATATTTTTTAAAATTTATTAAAAGAAAGAAATTTTGGTTCGGAAAAAAGTACCAATTGGGATGTAAAAATAGGAAATTTCTTTCTATTTAAAATCACGAAGACAAAATTGCCAAATTTAAAAAAAAATCATCAATTTGGTATTTGATTTAAATTTTTTTTGCTGGAAAATGGTGACCACTTCATAAATAGTACCAAATTTTAAAAATTACGTGGTACTTTTTTTTAGAGAAAATATATGTAAGAATTTAAAAAAAGATTCCATTTGTTTAGACAACGACATGGACATTTTAAATAGTGAATATTTTTAAAAATTCAGGTCAAATGGTGCTTCTTCCAGGACAGTAATAAAATTGGTACTTTTTGAATTCTTTGTAACAAATAAGTAAAATTATGAAAATACGCATAAATATTTATAAATTGTCATGTTGGAATTTATGTGGTACTTTTTAGAACTTTTATTTATATTCATGGACGTATGTTGGGTACTATTTAAATGTTCTAATGGTACTTTTTGCATTCTTTGTTATAACCTAAAATATGAAATAAAATTTATATTGAACCATAATATAGATAATAATTAATTTGAGCTATAAATATGGTACTTTTTGTATTCCTGATGGTACATTTAATTTTTTTCATAATAATTAATTTAAAAATACGAAATTTATGATTTATGGAAGAAGAATTAATAATATGGTACGTTGTGGTACTTTTCGGATTTTCAAAGGGATCTTTTTGCATTATTGGTAATAGAACCAAATTTATATACATTAAATTCCAAATGGTACTATTTGAATTCTATGACATAAATAACGACAAAATTTATATCTCCAAGGGGATAAAAATAACTTGAGGGTATTATGTGGTACTTTTGGGATCTTCTGAAAGTACTATTTGAAATTTTCATTGTAATGTCTAAAATGCTATTTTTTTCATTTCAGTATTGCGCTCATGAAGTAGCGCGTTAAATTATTTATACAATTTTAAAAAATTTTAAATTTCAAAAATTTGGAAAATTTTAGTGAAAAATTGTTAATTTTTCAATGAAAATTTTTTACTTTTTAGTCACAATTTCATAAATATTTACATAAAATTTGGATAAATATTAATGAAAATATGAAAAATCTTTAGAGAAAATTTTGTGAATTTTAAGTTAAGATTTGAAAGTTAAGAGTGAACATTTTTGAAATGAGATTGAAATTTCAGTGAAAATTTTGTGAATTTTTCAGTGAAAATTTTGTGAATTTTTCAGTGAAAATTTTGTGAATTTTTCAGTGAAAATTTTGTGAATTTTTCAGTGAAAATTTTGTGAATTTTTCAGTGAAAATTTTGAGAATTTTTCAGTGAAAATTTTGTGAATTTTTCAGTGAAAATTTTATGAATTTTTCAGTGAAAATTTTATGAATTTTCAGTGAAAATTTTATGAATTTCCATTGAAAATTTCTTTCTAGGACTTATATAAAGCCCGCTTATTTAAAAGAAAAAATAAGGGTAAAATGTCTTAAAAATTAATTTCGATTTAAATGTCTCTGAAACTATATGAGAAAACCTACACATGAGAAGGTATTTTTAAAGGGATTTACAAGGACTATTTGTACTTCTTTTGTCTAAATCATAAACGATTTTTGGCGAATTTTTTTATATATTAACATAATCGATGTGGTTAACTTTGGAGGGTTACTGACTACGGCCCTTATCATATAAGGGTTTAATCTCTTTTAAGTTAACTCGAAAATACTTCTTCTCTGATCGTGTAAAATTTCATTAACGGTTCGAAAGTTACTGAATTATTTCCTAAAATTATACCGATCAGTTAAGAAACACCTTTAAAGTTAATTTGATTATGTCCATTTATCGGCTATTCCGCTTGCATTGTAATTAAATTTTTATAAATTTTCTTTAATTTTAATTTCAAATTATTAATAACATAATTATGTGTCTTTTCTTCTGGAAAAAAGCCTTTTTGAAATGTTCTTAAAAAACGATAATTATTGGTTGTCATTCTCACATAATTTCTTCAATAATTTTTACGAAATATGTTCATCTGTATATGTGTGTGCGTTTGTGTGTATGTGAGAATAAGAATTGAAATTAAGATTTCAAAAAATAAAATTCCTAATAAAAATGATTTATAAATGTACAAATGTGAAATGATCTTAAATGCGTTTTTAATTTCATTTTTCTCACTTAAATTTTAATAACATAATTTGTAACAATTTATTTTTGCTGTTTCAAAATCCACTTCTTCCTCACCATCTTTACATTCCCTTCTGCCACCGCTTCCTCACAATTCTCTTCACTTAAGTTCATCTTAATCTTCTTCCTGTCAAGGTATCTTTTTGTAAATATTTTATTATATTTTTTCGGGTTTGAAATGCGTGTGTTTGTGTATGTGTGTGTGTGCGTGTATTAACGAGGAACGAGCGAGTGTTATTTCATTAAATGCAACAAAGTGTTTTTGTGTTGCAAATAAAACTTTGTTGCTTAAGCCCTTTTCATAGCCAAACAAATGCAACGCACCGCCGTTTGGAAACATTTTCCAAAACTAAATGGATCTTATTTTACGCAATTAAATAAGAAAACAAAATCTTCTTTCACCTCACTTCACTCCACTCGATATCGTTGACTTAAGTGAACAATCACCATTCGATTGCCACCTCTAACATTCATATACAAAATTGGAAAGAAAGATTCACTTTAAATACAAAACTGAAGATGAAATAAAATTTTTTAAATCAAAAAAATCTTTTTAAATCTTATTTTAACCCCTCCGGGCCATTTTGTTATGTAAAAATCTTCTCTTGCGGCCACAAAACGTAAAAAAATTCAAATAAATTCATTCCGTGTTTTTTGTGTTGCTTTTCTTGTTGCTGTTCAAATTGTGTGAATACAATTCCTTTGGTCGAATTCTGAAATTCCCATTTGTTTTCATAACAATGCAAAAATGACGATAAAGTCATCATGGTGAACTAATTTCGCGCAAGGTGCCAAATTAATGACAGCAAATAAATTTAAATTTTTAACACATTTCAAATGAAAAAAAAAAGAAAACAAATTCAGAGATATAGTCGTTTTTAAAGATATTTGAGTTTTCAAACATTTTTGTACAAATTTTGAATTAATAATTGAGAAAAGTTATGAGTGAAGACGAATCCGAAAAGAACTTTTTTGTCAACAAAAATTTATGTAAAAATATTCAAAATTTTACCAAAAAATATTAAGAATTTTTAGAAAATAAAAATTATTACAAATTTAAATTTTTTAGAAATTTTAAATTTTTAAGAAAATTTCAAATTTCTGTAAAAATTTCAAATTTCTATGAAAATTTCAAATTTTAATGAAAATTTAAAATTTTTATGAAAATTTCAAATTTTTTATGAAAATTTCAATCTTTTTATGAAAATTTCAAATTTTTATGAAAATGTCAAATATTTTTGAAAATTTCAAATTTCTTTAAAAGTTTCAAATTTCTGTGAAAATTTCAAATTTTTATAAAAATTTTAAATTTCTATAAAAATTTCAAAGTTTTATGAAAATTTCAAATTTCTATAAAAATTTCAAATTTCTATGAAAATTTCAAATTTCTATGAAAATTTCAAATTTTATGAAAATTTCAAATTTTTATGAAAATTTCAAATATTTATGAATATTTCAAATTTTTATGAAAATTTCAAATTTTTATGAAAATTTCAAATTTTTTATGAAAATTTCAAATTTTTTATGAAAATTTCAAATTTTTTATGAAAATTTCAAATTTTTTATGAAAATTTCAAATTTTTTATGAAAATTTCAAATTTTTTATGAAAATTTCAAATTTTTTATGAAAATTTCAAATTTTTTATGAAAATTTAAAATTTTTTATGAAAATTTAAAATTTTTTATGAAAATTTAAAATTTTTTATGAAAATTTCAAATTTTTTATGAAAATTTAAAATTTTTTATGAAAATTTAAAATTTTTTATGAAAATTTCAAATTTTTTATGAAAATTTCAAATTTTTATGAAAATTTCAAATTTTTATGAAAATTTCAAATTTTTATGAAAATTTCAAATTTTTATGAAAATTTCAAATATCTATGAATATTTCAAATTTTTATGAATATTTCAAATTTTTATGAAAATTTCAAATTTTTATGAAAATTTCAAATTTTTATGAAAATTTCAAATTTTTTATGAAAATTTCAAATTTTTTATGAAAATTTCAAATTTTTTATGAAAATTTCAAATTTTTTATGAAAATTTCAAATTTTTTATGAAAATTTCAAATTTTTTATGAAAATTTCAAATTTTTATGAAAATTTCAAATTTTTATGAAAATTTCAAATTTTTATGAAAATTTCAAATTTTTTATGAAAATTTCAAATTTTTTATGAAAATTTCAAATTTTTTATGAAAATTTCAAATTTTTTATGAAAATTTCAAATTTTTTATGAAAATTTCAAATTTTTTATGAAAATTTCAAATTTTTCATGAAAATTTCAAATTTTTTATGAAAATTTCAAATTTTTTATGAAAATTTCAAATTTTTTATGAAAATTTCAAATTTTTTATGAAAATTTCAAATTTTTTATGAAAATTTCAAATTTTTTATGAAAATTTCAAATTTTTATGAAAATTTCAAACTTGAATAAAAATTTTAAAATTTTACGAAAATTTTAATTTTTATCAAAATTTTAATTTTTCTTTGATCGGAAAAATTTTAATTTTATATAAAAATTTAAATTTTATATAAAAAATTAAATTTTATATAAAAATTTAAATTTTATATAAAAATTTAAATTTTATATAAAAAATTAAATTTAATAAAAAATATTTTTTTTTTTATAAAAATTTAAATATTTTATGAAAAATTAAAATTTTTTACAAAATTTTTATAAAAAAATTGATGGAAATTTAAAATTTAACATTAAATATTTTTATAAAAAATGGTTGAAAAATTAAAAAAGTTTAAACACTTTAAAGTTTTTCCAAATTTCACCAAAAATAATGAATTCACATTTATTAAATCTTTAAGGAAAACTTTCTATATTTTTTAGAAGTCGATTCGAAAAAAACTCGATTCGAAAAAAAATTACCGAAGTCACATAAATGACATTGGATTCGAAGGACCATAAAAAAATCAGGAGTTTATAATTTTAATTCAAGTAAAACTCAAGAAGAGAGAGTAAAAATTAAAAGCTGGGGTTTGGAATTGTTTGTTAATGTTTTGAAGGTAGCAAATTTCTTGATACTGGTATTCAGACATACGGTTCGAAGGACCATAAATTTAAGAACAGCCTAACACTTTATTACGAATTAGGGCTCAAAAGAAGATAGAAAAACGTTTGCAAAAGGTTAACTTCAGGATTGTTTCTTATCATAAGGAATTTTACAAATTGATCCTAATTTAATTTTAAGATATTCGGTTCGTAAGACCATAAATCAAATGAAAGCGTTAATAACTTTACACCTAGAAATATTCAAAAGAATAAAGTGGATTTAAGTATCTCTCTTTTGGAATTTTTTTCTTTATATTACAAAAGTAGTAAACCTTGATATTGATATTCTGATATTTGGTTCGAAGGACCAAAAAAATTCCTCTATTTTAACACGATTAAGAGCTTAATCTAAGATGAGATAAGTTTTAGCATTATTTCATTCAAATATTCACCTTCCATTCTGAAACTTACACTACCTTCAATTCCAGCTGTAGTTCCTCATAACCAAATTTTATAAAATACTTTTCATATTAAGGAATCGACCGTTAAATGGAATAAAATATACAAAACTAAAAATAAAGTCGTTGGTTGTTGTTCATCTCTTTAACAAATGAAATCGAGCATTCAACTCTTTCGATTTTATTTGCTCTTGTTTTTTTTGTTTTTGAACATTTAAAATTATTTTTTTATATTTAAACCGAAATCTGGCAAAAGAGTTTAAGCGTTGATTTTTAAAGTTAATGACCAAAAAAAAATAACTTTTTTTAACTGCAACAATTATTTTCAAGTTAAAGTTTTTTGTGATTTTTCTGTTTAGTTTTTTTCGGGAAAAAAACCTTAAGAGAAATAAATACAACAACATCTTTTTCACAGATTTTTAGTTTTAAAGTCTTTTTTCTCTTGTTCGTCTATATTTTTTTGGAAACCACGAAATATGAATTTAATATATGACCACACATTAATCATAACCATGTTAATACCCTCAAAAGTTTTATACGAGTTTATAACTTCAAGTATTATTACATCTTTTGCACTCTAAACCATTGAAAGTGTTGAATGGAGAATCTATTAAGTTAATCAGTTTATTGGTAACAAGAAGAAAAAATGTAGGGTTTAGGATAATCGCTCGTCCTTATAGCGAGTAAGTGGATGACGTGTTGTAGTATTAGTGATTTTTCAAATATTACAAAAAAATTTGCTGTATTCAAATACCTTCGTAGAAGCCCTTTGGTCAACCCCACTTTGTTTCGACACGTAAAACGTCAACAAACGCACTTCAAATGATGATCGCCACCCCACCTCTTTAGTATGGTGAGAAAATGAAAATTAGCAATGTTCCTCACTACTATATCACACATAGAGGGCGCTGTTCAAGGTAACAATAGATACGGAACTACATTATCCTAGAACTTGGCTATAGCACCTAATTTAGAAGGAATTAAAAAACAAAGCAGAACATTAAAACTTCTACTTCAATAAAAATGTTGACTTGCTTCCCCTCCCCTTGAAGAATAAAAACGTTGGCTTGCTTGCTTCCCCTCCCCTTGAAGAAGGCTTGATTTTGCTTTGAATGCAAAGCTTCTCACTACCACTACATTATGTTTATAAAAAAACCCAGATAATGGACTCCATTCCATCTCCTGAGGATATTGAGATAATTAGAAATTATCAAAGTTCCCCATCAATACATCACGCAAAGAGGGCGTTGTTCCCTATTAATTTTCCTTTTTTCCATGCGAAAATACCCAAAATTTCAATTCGAACAAATCAAGTTAAAAATGTGACTTTTATCACAGAAATGATCATGTCGTCACTATAATGGTCGCCCGGTCCTTATGAGTATTTAGCTTATAAACTAACGATAATTTAAAGATGATTCCAGCTTTGTAATTTTTTAATTGACCAAATTGGGATAGGACTTGTGGGCACATCTTTGCCCCGAGTTCATTCTAATTAGCGTTCATGCATTTCCGTAAAGATTTCTTTATATAACAAAAAAATGATTGGCAAAATGGGTTCAATGGATCCAATAAAAATATAAAACGATTTTAACGAGTCAAATTTGACAAGTATCGGATCATTACATCCATATAAGAAGTACAAATCTGGTTTCAATAAAATACAACTGATTTTTGAAATTTTACGAGGGTCAGTTCATAAATTTCCCATAGCTTCCATATAACCCTCCCTAAAATATATCATTTTAAAATGCATAAATTTTGTATGAAATAGAACACAGAAAACCAAATGATACGAGGGTCATGCTATAATTTTTCATAGGTACTATTTACAATAAACAATGTGGTGTAGGGTGTAGCATAGTCGGACTTAAACTTTATTACTTTTGTGTTTTATTTTTTGGAAATGTTAACAATTCCATTTCATCTTCATTAGCGGGAGACATATGACTTGACTTATAATGCTACATAATGTCGAATGCATCGAGTCGTATTGTTCATGATTTTATATATATTTATATCCCTGCATATGTATAAGTATACATATGTGTATGTTGATTTCTTTAAATGGTAGATGAATTTTATTTTCGTTAAATATTTTTGTAAAAAAAAGTTTTTCTCCTTTTAATTCATTTTGTTCGTTACTCTTCATCATCACTTCAAATACAAATCCACCATTTAGTCTATAACTCCAGTTTTACAGAAATATCCCTTTTTTGTTGGGGGGGAGGGGGATTATTTAAGTTTTATGTGAAAGAGTTTTTCTCTTGTAGAAATTTTTTAACAGATAAATAATTTTGTTGTCTTATAAGTTCATCATCATCATCATCATCGTCATCATCATCTTATTTGCAAACGTTTGTTTCATTTTTCTTTGGAAATTTCCTGGTTTTATTTTTACTACATTTTTTTTTGTTGGTTTCCACTCATAAATTGTTCGTTTAAAAGTTTAGTTTTTTGCTTAAGGAATTAGTACGAAATAGGGTTTAAGGCATTTTGTTCTATAAATGTTAACGCTTAATTGATGAGATCTATTTTATGTTATTTTATTACAGTTATGTTCAAAGAAATTTTGAAAGTATTTATGAGATACAGTGATATTTTCTTCTCATATGAAGGTTCCATTTTATCTCATCAGAAGGTCTTAAGTACAAGAAAAAAAACTGATCAATATTTCAGGGAGTGTGACGCTATAAACGCTATTAAAGAAAAATCATTTTCTCTGTGGCAAATGTTTATTCCCATAAGAACTTTTATATTTTCTATGCTTTAATTAAATACCAACTTTTATTCAATGGAATTTTCACCGTTATAACTAAAATTAAAACGAGTTAGCAAAAAGGGAAGAATCTGAAAAACATTGTTCAAAATTAAAAAAATTAATGCTAAAATTACCAAGACGTTCCCTGAGGCAATTAAAAATACATAATAAGAAGAATTCAATTTAAAATCAAATGTATTTCCAGCCTTGAATTCAATTACAACATTCATTTTCCAGCAAAATTTAAAAAAAATATAGCTAAAAAGGAAAGATTTAGAAAAACAGTATAAAATAGTTGTCCGTGCAAAGATTTATACCCAAGAGGAACTTTTGTTGAAATTCAAGCTAAAATCAAATGTATTTCCAGCCTTGAATTCAATTCCAACGTTAATTTTCCAGCAAAATTAAAAAAATATTGCTAAAAAGGAAAGATTTAGAAAAACAGTATAAAATAGTTGACTGTGGCAAAGATTAATACCCAAGAGGAACTTTTGTTGGAATTCAAGCTAAAATCAAATGTATTTCCAGCCTTACATTTTAAGCTACAATAAAGACATTTTTTTTGAAATTTTGCTTAAAAGTTACAAAATATTTCAATCATATTTTGTTAACAATTCAAAGATTGTAAATTATGTCCCATTCCAGTCAATTTTCCAACCCAAAAAAGTTAGTAAATATGACGAAAAAGAGTGTAGAATTGAAGAAAAGTAGGTTAAATATCAGCCAATGAAACCTTTATTCATCAATATGAAAATTTTCGTTAATTAAAATCATCAATATGACAATTTGAATTTGTTAATAAAAATATTATTCAATTTGAATAATACATTATTCAAATTGACAAAAATAAATTCTTTATATTGATGAATATTTATTCAATTTAAATACCATATTTATGTTAAATTTTACGAAATGTTAAGTTGAATTAAGAAAATAATCACTTTAAATTGTTGTAATAAATTAATACACAAACTATTGAGGACCAAGGAAAGAAGTACTCCAGATACAATAAAATATACGTCGATTTGTGAAATTCTTTCGATATGTGGGACTGAGCAGAATTTTTGTGCAGCAAAGCGCACCGGTTAAAGTTACTATTAAATAAACTATTTTTACCTTTGATTTCTTTGCCATTTTTCATTTAATGTGACAAAAAAATAATAATAAAAAATTATTTGACGGAGAAAAATATTTAAATTAAATAGATCGTTAGGAACAACAATAAAATGGTTTTATCAATAAAAAAAGGTTACCATTACTTTGGAAAAAATCCCAGAATAAATATATATTATTTTAAGTCCAATTTTATATTAATATAACTTTTTTAATGGATTCGTATAGTTTTATAATTATTTAGAAATTAATGGGATTTCTGGCACATTTTTGAAAAAATTAAAATATATTAAGCACACTGACTTAAGGAGACTTAAAAAAGAAAAGGTTTACAGGTCGAGAATTTATTTTGTCTTGAATATCTCTAAAACTATAAGAGATAGTCTACAAAAGAGAGATTTAGTAGGACTATCTGTATACAAAATTCCTTTTGTCTCAATTCATAAGTTAATATGACCAACTTTGGAGGGTCACCAATTACTCTCCTGACCAGATAGGGGCTCCCACTCAACTAAATCAACTCAAAAAATATCTTAGCTAGGACCATGTGAAATTTCAATAACATAACTTTGCAAGCGTATTTGTTATAGACATTGCAAGGACTTTCTGCACTTAAAATTTCTATTGAAAATGTAGAAAATTTATTTTTTGCTGAATTCATAACTGAATGAAATTCTGGCGAATTAAAAAAAAATCTACATACCCGAGATGTCCAACTTTGGAAGACTATCGACTACGCTTCTGACCTCAAAGACTCTTGAGGACCTTAGAATCAACTGGAAAACACCACAGCTCTAACCAAGTAAAATTTTATTGAGATAAATATGACGCTTTAAAAGTTACAGAATTATTTCCGAAAAAAATTTAAATGGACTTTAATTATTTATCACTCTTAAAGAAAATCTCTATAAAATTTCTTCAACAATAATAATTCACATGAATTTCATAAATATCTGAATTAACAGAAGGATGTTCTCAAACACACTTAAGTCTGTGTGTGTGTGTGAATTCGCTTAAGTTATACAAGCGAATTAATAGAGTGAAATAAAATCCAATAAACATTAAATATTCCCAACAACAGCAACAACAAAATCAAAATAAAGCTACTTTGCATATATTTAAACACACACGCACACACTTACATTTGCATGTGTATTGTTATGTGTGAGAAGGTCTTTTAACAAAAACAACAAATGATGACCAAAAAAAAGTATAGAATTTTTATTGAAATGCAAGTACATACAACAACTACAACAATAACAATACAAGAAAATCTGCATTAAATATCAATATGGCGTCTTGACATGCAACATGCCAGTCAGTCACTCAGTCAAGCTACAGACCAACAACACAACATATCAACAATTTGATGATGTCTTAACTTGAAGCAGCAACAACAACAACAGCAGCAGCAGCAAACACAACAACCAACAGCATAAAGAAGCTTCTTCAAGAATGTTTGTATGGACAAGAAACAAAAAAGAAAAAAATGAAGTGCTGAGAACAAAAAAAATAATAATAGTAAAAAAAATTGTGGCAACAACAAGAACAACAACATTATCAGAGTAATAACAACAATATTTAATTGTGTAGTTTTTTCTCTGTTAAATATGCAAAAAAAACAAAGAAAATAATTTTACACTTGTATGTGTGAAATCTCATCAGTTTTTTTTGGTTTTGTTTGTATTAAATGAAAGTAAATTCTTTGTCATGTTACAGGTTGATACAAATTATGATGGTTCCATAACGCACACATACACACACATAAACTCATACTAATAAACACTCCCCTTTAATTAGAGTTTATTACATAAAAAATATGATGATGAAGAAGAAGAATAAAATATATATTCATACATTTATTTTAAGAATTATGAATATACGCAAAGAAGACAAGGAACAACAAACAAAAAAAATATGGAGTTACGAATAGTTTTAAAAGATAATATGTCAGCCATTTTTAATATTTCCTTAATGAGACCCTACGATCATAAAAGGAATTTTAATGTTTTATGGAATTTGTAACAGGAAGAAAAGGATTAATACGATTATCATAAGACGGAAGATGTGAAACTCTTAAAGGACACTGTGAATAAGTCCTTTTTGTAAGGAAGTAAATATGTGAGTTTTTTATAAAAGACTTCAAGAAACAGTTACTCATAATGCTCTTAAAATGGACTTTTCATAGCCGCTGTAAAATCTTTTTCCATTTTGAATTTTTTCTAAAGCCTGAAAAAGAAAAGGATATGAAAAACACTGAAAAATATTTAATTTTTTAATTCTTTTTTTTAATCTTTATCTTTACATTTGTATTGCTCTACAGCTCTGGTCCTTCAAACCAGATATCACTTTTTATTAAGGATTCTTCCATTTCTTTTTTATTTATAAAAATATAAATAGATTTTATATTGTTATAAAATCCTTTGGACCTTGTAATATTTCCTATGCCTCAACATTTGTTTCATTAAGATCCAATTCGATATCAAGAACTAAAATTGTTTTTAATATTGAAAAAGCAATTGTTTAAGGTGCTGTTTAAGTAATCAATTTCACATAAAAGTAACATGTTTTATTTCACATTAGTATAGCAAAGTCTTTGGTCCTTCGAACTGAACATTAGTTAAGTATTTCATGCTTTTCCCATTGGAATCTTTAAAATTACGTTAAAAATGGTTCTTCCAACTAAATTCTTCTAGATAATAAAATTTTCTGAATAATTTGTCTCTGTCTCTGTCTCTATTTCCTTTATAGAAATAAGTATTCTAAAACATTTGTTATTGGTCCTTCGAACCGGCCATTAATTTTCCATGTTTTAATATTTGTATAATTTGCTTGATTCCAAGTCCTTCCAACTGCATTCTGCTAAATGAAACCATTTTTGTTCTGTTTTATTGCTATAAAAAGTTTTCTAAAACATTTCTGACTGTTTCCTCGAACTGGTCATTATTTGTCGATGTTTCAATATTTTTATGATCCACTCCAATATTGATAAGTTTCTGTCAGAAATTTAAATTATTAAAATCGTGAACTTTATTTTAGATTTGTATAAGAAACGAATTGAATCTTGATTCTTTTTGATCTTTCGAACTAGACATTTTTTTTTAATTGAATTTATTCACGTCCTTCCAGCGAAAGGATACTGTTTGAAGGACGATTTATAGAATAGTTCGGAATCAGTATTTCATAATTTTTCAAATCGGATTCTGTTGGACGAAAATTTTTCGAATAATCCGTCAGGTTTGAGGGAACCTTTCGAATCAATTTTTACTGGAGTATGAGTATGAAATAAAAAATGTAAATTCGTTTTTTTTAAGTGTGAAAACAAATAATTGTTAAAGATCCTTAAAAGATCCTTGCTGAGAATCAATTGAAATTAAAAATCTCTGACAATTTTAACGTCACGACATATTTTGTCCTTCAAACTGGATATTATTTTAAAGTCTTTCATTAGTTTATTAAAATTTTTCAGATTTTAATGTTGAAAATTTAATATAAAATGATTGGATGATGGTCCATCCGATCGGACACATTTTATCAATGCCTTTTTCTCTATGACAATTTATTTTCTATAAATCGAAAACTTATTATGTTTTCAATATTATAAATTGGATCTAAAAACTGAATAAGATTATTTTGGAAAATGCAATATGAAAGTTTTGGTTCATCCGATTTATAGGTTAGATCTTGTCAGTTTCGATTCCAAGAAAAATTCTTGATATGATCGATCAGTAGACTTCATCTCTAAGTCTAAGATTTCGGTTCTAATTTTTTTCTCAAAAAGTGTATATCATTATAAAGAAAAAGAGATTTTAATATTGGACGATATGGGTTTTTTGGGGATATATATTTATTTTCGAAATCTAATCACGTTACTAATATTTTGAAATATAAACACGAAGTTAGTAATCTAAAACTATTTGGTATGCGAATTATAGACTAGATCTTTTGGTTACCGTTCTGCAATACGATTAAGCCAGAACAGAGATGACAGAAATTTGGTTTGATTTATTCTTTACTAAATTGTCAGTGGGCTTTAGTTCCAAACCTAAGACTTCAGTTATATCTTTCTTTAAATCGAACAGTACGGATCAATATTATCTAAAAATCTTTTAAAAAATATATGTGTATTTCGGAGATGTTTATGTCCATTAATCCTAATTGATCAATATTGACTCTTCATCCGTTGATGATCTCAATTTGATTTTGTTGCATTGTAGTTCTTACAAAATTCGCTCTAAATCATCTCTTACTTTTTTTCATACTCATTTTTTTTCTGTTAATAATTATAACTGACTCTTTACTTGCTACTTTTTCATTTTATTTTATGACAGATCAGTAATATTTGTGTGTCTCAGTATGTGTGTGTGTGTATTAAATTTACATGTGAGTTTGCAATTTTTTTTGTATTTAGTATTCATCATCATCATTAAACATTAATAGTTATGATGGCTGAGTATTTTTTTTTTTTTAATTTTTTTCTCTCTTTATTTTAAGCAACAACAACAAATAGTTGAGATGACAGTTCGCAATTCACTTGCACGGTTATACGATTACGTATATGAGAGTGTGTGTGTGTATGTGTTTGTGTGACAGTTTGTGGCACTTGCATTAGTTGTTTTGCACTTGTAGTGAGTGCATGATTGCAAGAGTGTCTTGTGCACTTGTTGCTTGTTGCTGTTAAATTAAACATGATTTGTTTTTGTTACACACGTTCTTTTATTTTAATTTTTATGTTATTTTTTTTCTTCTTATTTTCTCATTGCATTTTTTCCATTTTTCTGTTTTTGCTTTCTTTGGACTTAAAACTTTGAGGCTAAAGTAAAAGGAGGCGGAGTTCTTTTTGTACAGAGAAAACACGAGGATGGAAGAGAGTGACACGGGGAGAGAGAGAGAGGGAAATTATCATATAACTGCCACCAAGTTTGAAATGTAAGATGAAAGAAAATTAAAATGAAAATTACATCAATGAAAAACGTAATGAAAATGTTACTTTCTCTTTGTTTTTCAAATTCAAAGTTGGTGAAAAAAAGTGTTTTGTAGCCAAAGTATCTGTTCAAATAGTAGACGTTAATGACACCCTCTGTCTGTCCATCACTATTTTACTACTTTTCTCCCCATTTTTTCTCTTGTGGCCACAATGGAAATAAAAATTAATTGTCATTGTTAAACATTTTCATTTTCAATTAAATGAAAGGTTTCCATTTAACTATAAAATTGCAAAAGATCTCTTAATTGTCTTGCAACGGTTGAAATGTTTGCAATGTGCAATATGAAAGAGTTGAAACAAATTTACAGAGATGGAAAATTTTCCAGGAAAATGAATAAAAATTTGAGATTTTAAAGGAAAAGTAAAGAATCGAAATCAGTTATATAAAATAAAGCTTTCGATTTGTAATAAATGCAATTGATAGAGAGAGATTTATTTTGTTTTTTTATTAAACCACAAATTTGATCCGGTTCACGGGACCATTAAAGCCTGAACAAATCTAGTTCATACAATACCAACGGTTATCTTAAAAATTTTAACTTAAAAAATATCTGTTGCATAGCATAAAGCTATAAAGAAATATGTTTCATTAAAAATTAAATGGATCCTTCACAGATTAGTTAAACAGTATTCAAGTGAAAGGACCATGAACAAATTATTGAACTTACAATAAACAATAACATTAAATTCATGAATTAGACAAAACTGATGGCAAATTGCCAGAAATAAATAAACTAAAATTAGCAACCATTTCGAAGGACCAAACGTTGATGACACTTATGTTAAATACAAACTTCGGCTTGTATTTACTTAAATTTCAAAAAGAAGTTCTACCGTCAAGTATGATCCAGTTCGTAAGACCATAAAAATTGTTTTCAATATTAAAGAAAATTTTGGTTTTTGAATTAATAATGAGCAAGAACAGAGCATGAATTCTATTTTTCTACAAATCAACAGATCATACAAATATTAATGAATCGTCTGGGAATGGATCGTTCTAAGGAACAGAGGACTTGTTTTATACAATATTAATTTTCCATTCGTTATAATAAAATTTAAGGTTTGTTTTTATTCCAACTTCTAGGAAGAAAATAACTCTTTTTTGTGATCACTAAATTAAAGTTGTATTCTCAAGTAAAATCCAGTTCGAAAGACTATGAAAAATTAATTTTCATAATGAAGAAAATTTTTCTCTTTAGAAACCAATGGATCATGTAGATCTTAAAATAATGTTCAAATTTCCAATGACAAAATGAAACCTTTTTATGAATCATATCGTTGGATCTATTACATAAGTAGAATCCGGTTCGAAAAACCATAAAAAAATAATTTTAATAAGCAGAATCCAGTTCGAAGAACCCTAAAAATTATTGTCAATACCAATACTGAATCTACATTTTTTTGAGGTCTCACAATAAGTATAGAAAATTACAAAACTTAATTTAAATTTTATTATCTAGAAAGATTACATCTCTCCATCTCCCATGTCTTTTATATTAACATGGAGGTAAATCATTCCGAAGGAGTCATGAATCTGTCTGTACAGCTGTAAGACGTCTGGCAAGCTGATTTGATTGAGTACATAGCATTGTAATCTATTCTAAGTATTCTTCGGTTAGAAAGACCAATTGCTTCCGGATACAATATAAATAATTAATTTAGTTAGCAGAGCCGTCTGTTAATGTTATATTTTGAACCGATGTATTATTCAAATAAGTTTATGTCAAGTAAAAGCTGGTTCGAAGGATCATAAAGAATTATTATTCAATTACAAAAATCTTTTTAATTGAATTTGCGAAGAATTGCAAGTGTATGATGTATAAACTGTTGCAGAAAATTTGTGTTTATAGATTACACCAGAGGATTCTCTAAATAAGATCCGGTTCGAAGGACCATTTAAAAAATGTTTTGTATTATTAAGTTGAACTAATTTTCAATGTTTTTTGTTGTTTAATCCTACAATATTTATTATAATCCTACAGTATTTATTATAATTAACTTTGCAGAGAAAACAAAAACTAAAAATTCTTTAAATAAAATTTCACCTTTAAGATGTATCCGGTTCGAAGGACCATTTAAATAAATTTGCAGTTACAAATGATATGGGTTTTGTTTTCTGTATAAAATCGTGCAAACTTAACTGGACTTTGAATTAATAAAGACAACATCAACAAAGAAATACCAAAGAATACTAGACAAATTTGCTAATTTCTTGCACTATCTGAGTTTGTTGATGTTGTCTTTATTCATCAAAAGTGTAGTTAAGCAATGTGTATCTTCGGGATGAGATGAAACAAGTCATATTTTATTTTTTTACCTACAAGTGGATTCAAAAATCACACCTAGAGGGCGTTGCTCAGTGTTTCCAAATTGTTATTTTTGGAAATAATTCTGTATCTTCTGAACTGTAAGAGATATCTAAATGAAACGTCACATGATTAGAATTGTGTAGTGTTTTCGAGATAATTTAGAGGAGTATATACCCTAATCTGTTCCAGGGAATAGTCGGAAAACCATTAAAGTCAGCCATCTCTACTAATTTTAAAAGCATAAATCCTTTTTAGAGGTTTTTATGGTTCGAAGGACCATATGGATGAAAACTTTATAATTATTTGTATGATTATCAAAGTCATCCCATCCCTGCTTTTAGTCTTATATAAAAAAAAAACAATTTTCTCCATTTCCGTTTTATTTATAACTTAATTTTTCTTTTAATTTTCCTTTTATTTTCCTCAAATAAAGTCATTTTTGTTTAACAATTTTTTTGTTCAATTTTTATTTGCAGGTGTCGTGAAATGATTTATTGAGCTGTTAACTTAAATAAGGTAAGTTTCCTTTAGTTTTTCTTTAAATTTTTATTTATTTCTTTAATTTTTTTGTCAATATTATTTTATTGTTTGAGTCAAATAGAAAGGTCAATTGTTTTAGTGCAAAACCTTTTGTCTTATTTTTAAACAAAATTGTTGTCATTTCAATGAAATTTTTATTTCTTTTTTATTTTCCTTAACGAAAATAGTAAAAGTAGTTTCGTGATCCAAAAAAAATTAAGAAAAATAAACTTTATTTTTCATGATTCTAAAAAAATAATAAAAGTTCTTTTCTTTTAATTTAAAGTTCATTCTTTTGAGAAAATTTGGTTATTAAAAGTTTTGTCAAAGATTTTTTTTATTGGAGATAATAAATATTATCAGGGTGTATTTAACATTATTTTGGAATAAATTTTATTTTCATAACACCTGTTTTTTAAATACGGCGTGTAATGGAGATCAGTTGAATAAAAAGACTTTCTTTAATTTCTCTAAATGGACTGTTTTTGTGTCTCAACATTTTCTAAAAATGATCATATTAAATAATCACTGTTAATTAACATTGATCAAATGTTTAAAAATAAAATTGTGGCAAAAATCCAATAAACGCCTTCAATACTCCACAGGCGAAATTATATAAACACTCGCTTACGTATTTCAATCAACAATTAATAATATGGCTTATACAAGGGCTGCCAGATTTCTAAAAAACTTTATATTTTGTAAAGGTTCGAAGGACCTCATTTGATGTACACATCATTAAACTGTAGGACCCCAAAGAAATGACCATTTATATCTTAAGATTCTCCACCGTCGGGTTACTCAAATCGTATTTTTATCCAGTTTGAAGAACTACAAACTCAATTTTTTACAATGCGCAAATATCGCGATTAATAGAGTTTGTTAATATCAGTTTCTTTTTTAATTTACGAAAACGCTAATTCTAAGTGTAAAATTTTTTAATTTCTGTGAACTAAAAATTCTTCACAAACTTTCTTTAAAGAAAACTTTCTCAAAAAATGTATTTTAGGGGAAATTTTCTCTTAATTTTTGAAGTGAAAAATTTACCACAAATTTTCTTTGAAGAGAAAATTTATCATAATTTTTCTTTGAAGAGAAAATTTCTCATACTTTTTCATTGAAGAAAAATTTTTCATAAATTTTTTTGAAAAGTAAATTTTCATAATTTTTCTTTGAAGAGGAAATTTTCCAAACATTTTCTTTCTAGAGGAATTTCTCATCAAATTTCTTTGAAGAGAAAATTACTTACAAAGTTTCTTTGAAGAGAAAATTACTTACAAATTTTCTTTGAAGAGAAAATTTCTCATAAATTTTCTTTGAAGAGAAAATTTCTTATGAATTTCCTCTATAGAAAAAATTTCTCATAAATTTTCTTTGAAGAAATTTACGTATAAATTTTTTTAGAAGAGAAAATTTCTCATAAATTTTCTTTGAATAGAAAATTTCTCATAAATTTTCTTTGAAGAGACAATTTCTCATAAATTTTCTTTGAAGAGAAAATTTCTTATAAATTTTCTTTGAAGAGAAAATTTCTTATAAATTTTCTTTGAAGAGAAAATTTTACGTAAATTTTCTTTAAAGAGAAAATTTCTCATAAATTTTCTTTGAAGAGAAAATTTCTCATAAACTTTTTTTGAAGAGAAAATTTCTCATAAATTTTTTTTGAAGAGAAAATTTCTCATAAATTTTTTTTGAAGGGAAAATTTCTCTAAATTTTCTTTGAAGAGAAAATTTCTCATAAATTTTCTTTGAAGAGAAAATTTCTCATAAATTTTCTTTGAAGAGAAAATTTCTCATAAATTTTCTTTGAAGAGAAAATTTCTCATAAATTTTCTTTAAAGAGAAAATTTCTCATAAATTTCCTTTTAAGAAAACATTTCTCATATTTTTTTTTTGAAGATAAAATTTCTTATAAATTTTTTGAAGGAAAACTTTTTTTGGAGAGAAAAATTCTCATAAATTTTCTTTAAAGACAAAAATTCTCATACCTTTTTAAAGAAAAATTTTTCATAATTTTTTCAAAAAACAAAAAAAAAAAAAAAAAAATTAAGAGAAATTTTCTTATAAATTTTGTTGAGAAAATTCAAAATAAATTTTTGTTGAATAGAAAATCGATCAATATTTTTTGTTAAAAGTCTTAAATTTTTATTAAATAGAAAAGTGATCATAAATTTTGATAAATAACAAAATTTCTCTTAAATTTCTTCAATGTGAAAATTGCTTGTAAGTTTTTGTTGAATAGAAAATTTATCGTAGAGTTTACTTATTGTTGAATAGAAAATTATCCCAAAATTGATCGTAAATTTTTTAAACTTCTTAAAATTCAAATATTCTTCAACAGTTTTGTGCATAACGTATTTTTCTAAAATTTCATTTATGTTTTATAATCTGGCAACTCTGTTCATTAGCTAATGTTGCAGCAACATTGTTAATCAAACTTTTAGAAAAAAATTTCATATGAAATTGTAAACAAACTATTAAAAAGAGTCAGCACAACAACAAAAGCAATAATATTTTATATTAAAAGTAGAACACTTAACCTCCCACTGTTTGAATCGGGTATAAAAGAAACAACAACAACAGCAATAATAAACAATGGGTTTGAGATACTTTCCACACAAAATGCCATAATGTTTTGGCATGCAACTGTCGTATCTATTGCAAAAGATACAAACGATGTGTAAGAAATACTACATTAAAATAAGTGAGAAGTTAAAGTCGGTCATGCTCGACTATTACGATGGTATAGGAAATAATTATAAAAAATATCAAGGAAAAACTATGAACAGACCCAGACTCCTAAGAATCAAATGTTTATGGAACATGCACGATGGAAATTTAAAAAAAAAACACAAATATTTACTTAATTCGAGTTTCCAATAAAAAACGACTTTAATGTTAGAAACTCTACAGTTTTTATCACAAGAATTTAAACAAAAACTTTAATAGATTTTTATCTAAAAATAATATTTAAAACGATCAAAATCTTTTAATTTAACTCGTGATCAGAACTGTTGGTTAAGTATTCGATTTTCTTTATATATATTTTGCTACTAACACATATACAGATTCAATGTCATTTACTATTTGTCGTTTGTCACTTTAAGTCAGCACAACAAAAACACAACAACAACACAATAAAAATATCAGCAACATAGTGGTTCCAGTAACAAAAAAGTATAAAACCTCCAAACAACACGCCACAAGCAACACTTTGTTGCTGTCAAATGTCTGGAAAAAGCGTTTGTGGAAGGAAAAAAAGAAACGAATTTTTATAAACTTTTAAACTCGAATATGAATTTTTATTTAATAAAATTATTAACACTCAATTGTTGTGTGGGGGTTTTTAGGTGAACATAATCGAAAGATTTTGATTGTAATTAAAATTAAATTTTAATAATCAATATTTGTTTAATATTCTAATTAGTTACCTATTTTGACTGTTCTAAATAGATTATTAGTAATTTTAATTTGCTTTGTATGAAGGGTACCTCTTCCCTTAACCCTACCCTACCCTATATTTTTTCCAGTGATGGTGTCTCACATTAGTAAAACTCCTTCAACATTTTTAAACTCTCGCTGTAATGTTCTTTAGATATTAATTTATTTATATTTGATTGGTATGGGAGGTACATCTCCCCCTGAAATATCGGTCCTATGAAATGCACAGTAAAACAGATTTTTAAGAAAATAATTGGTTGCTAAGTTTAAAATTCTCGCTGTAAATATTAAATAATTAATTAATGAGGGCTACCTCTCCCCATGATCCGATCCGACCTACATTTTGTGCAATTTAACATTTTTTAAGAAAGTAGTTGGAAATGAATATGAGAACTCTCGCTGTTATGGTTCTTTAAATATTTGATAATCTATATTTGCTTTGTATAGGGTACCCCTATACATCAGGTCCGTTCCGTCCTACCTTTTTTCCAGTAAAATAGTTCCTTAAGGAAGTAGTTGAGACCAAATTTGGGAACTTTCGCTGTTATAGTTTTATAGATATTCGCAAAATATTTGCAAAGATTATATGGGAAATTTTCTCTTTAACATTTTATGAGAAATTTTATGAGAAAAATTTTTTGAAAAATTTTCTTTTAAAACAACATTTTTGGAAATTTTCTTTTTAAAGAACGTTTTTCGAGAAATTCTCTCTTAAAAGAACATATTTTGGGAAATTTTCTCTTTAAAGAAAGTTTTTTGAAAAATTTTTTCTTAAAAGATAATTTTTTGAGAACTTTTCTCTTTAAAGGACGTTTATTGAGAAATTTTCTCTTTAAAGAACATATTTTGAGAAATTTTCTCTTAAAAGAAAATATTTTGAGAAATTTTCTCTTAAAATAACATTTTTTGAGAATTTTTTTCTTAAAAGAACATTTTTTGAGAATTTTTTTCTTAAAAGAACATTTTTTGAGAAATTTTCTCATAAAAGAAAATTTATAAAAAAGTTCTCTTAAAATAAAATTAATGAAATTTTTCCCTTAAAAGAAAATTATTGAGAAATTTTCTCTTAAAAGAAAATTAATGAGAAATTTTCTCTGAAAAGAAAAATAATGAGAACTTTTCTCTTAAAGGAAAATGAATGAGAAAAATTATAAGAAATTTTTTCCTAAAAGAAAATGTATGAGAAAAATTATAAGAAATTTTCTCTTAAAAGAAAATGTATGAAAAATTTAATGCTAAAATTATCAGAAATGTTTATTAAAAATTTTTTCTAATATAAAATTTATAAGAAATTTTCTCTTTAAAAAAAAAAAAATTATAAGAAATTTTCCCTTACAAGAAAATTTATGAGAATTTTTCTCTTTAAAGAAGATTTGTTTAAAATTTACTTCTAAAAAATTGTGAAAAATTTTCTAAAGAAATTTTCCTATAAAAAAAGTTTATGAGAATATTTTCTCATAAAAGAAAGAATTTTTCTCTTTAAAGAAAATTGTAAAACTTACTTTTAAAGAAAATTGTGAAAATTTTTTCTTTTTAAAGAAAATTTTAAGAGTTAATTTATGAGGCATTTTTTCTTTTTAAATTCAAAAAAAAAATCAGTTTCTTTTTATTGAAAATTTTATGAAGGTTTTTCCCTTAAAAGAACATTTTAACGAGAAATTTCCACTGACAAAAAATTTCTAGAATAATTTTTCCAGGGAATAAGAAAATTAGGAGAAATGTTTTATTTAAAGAAAAATTTCAGTTACAGAAGATTGAAGCATTAAAAAAAATATTAAAAGTAATTATTTATGAATAATTGAGAGACTGATATTCAGAAGGAATTTTTTCTAAATTTATATAAGGAGATTTTTATTTAAAGAAAATTTTAACAACATGTGACTTATGCTGTTAATGAGAACAGATGCTTTGACATATTTATAACCTTCTCTTGTTTACATTTGCCCCAAAAAGGTTTAATATAAAATTTTACCATAAAAACAAAATCTCCAAGAAACTCTCTTCTGGCATTTTAACATTTTCATATATTTTTTTTGGGTGCTGAGTGAAATAGAAGCAACAAACCGACAAGTAACCGAGAGTATAAAAATAAAATAAAAAATTGTAACAAAGTGCCTTTAAGCACGCGTACAATTAGCTACTAATGGCATGTAGCGTATTTGTTGCATCCAGTAGTAGCAGTAGAGGTAATAGAGCGACGCAAAGGGGACTGAGTATTCCTCTCTCTTATGAATAAGAAGGAATAATGCATTAAAAATTCCACTTACTTTAGTCATTAAAATGTGTGGTGCATTGGAGATATTTTGTGGCCAGAGTATGAGTAAATAAATTTTTCTAAATGCGTTGTCATCTTAAATGCATGTTGACTGCGTATCCAAATATTTCATTTTAATTAGTTGTAAACCATCGACAGCAAATCCAAACAGGCAGCAGGCATCACTAAAGTCAATACAATATATATATTTTTATTTATGTGTAACACACTCGCAGTAAGAGAGAGGGAGCATATACAATGTCATATAGAAAGAGCTTCATGGCTTAAAGTTTAGTTGAGATTTAAAACTTTAATCAAAGCGCCATACGATATACACTTGGGATTAAAGAATGAGCAGAGACCAGGTAACAATTTGATGTATATTTCTCGGATGTGTGCGATGAATTGATTGTACGAGGGTATCACTTAGGACGCAATGAATGAGGGATCATTATTGGACGTGCGTTATTGATACACAGATGAGACACACAAGACATAAGTATGTCGAAATAATCGCTGCAGACTTGAGAAGAACCCTAAGAGAACTAATTGTGTAGGTGAGAGGCAAACCAGTTATTTAGGGAACTTATCGCATGATTCTCGGCTACGGGAACGAGTGTGCAAGAAACACTTTTTGAATATTTATCAGCAATTTTCTCCTAAAATAAATTTAAGACAAGTTTTTCTTTTAATAAAATTTATGAGAAATTTTCTCTTAAAAAGATTAATTTATATGAAATTTTCTCTTAAAAAAAATTTTTTCTCCTTAAAAAACATTATGAAATTTTCTCTTAAAGAAAATTTAAATTCTCTTAAAAAGAAAATTTATGTAAAATTCTCTCTTAAAAGAAAATTTATGTAAAATTCTCTCTTAAAAGAAAATTTATGTAAAATTTTCTCTTAAAAGAAAATTTATGTGAAATTTTCTCTTAAAAGAAAATTTATGTGAAATTCTCTCTCTAAAAGAAAATTTATGTGAAATTTCTCTAAAAGAAAATTTATGTGAAATTTCTCTCTAAAAGAAAATTTATGTGAAATTTTCTCTAAAAGAAAATTTATGTGAAATTTTCTCTAAAAGAAAATTTCTCTTAAAAGAAAATGTGAAAGTTTCTCTTAAAAGAAAATGTTTTTGTGAAATGTTTCTCTTAAAAGAAAATTTATGTGAAATTTTCTCCTTAAAAGAAAAATGAAATATGTGAAATTTTCTCCTAAAAGAAAATGAAATTTTCTCTTTAAATAGAAATTTGTTTGTGTAAAAAGTTCGGACTGCAGTGATAGACTACAGTTGCACACACAACTGTAATGCTCACATATCCAGCGTTATGTGTCCCAGTGTGTAAGATACAACTATTTACTGCCCCATTGTAATACCATTCGTTTAAAGTTGTTATTGTAATTTAAATTGTGAGTGAAGTGTTTGAATGAGTTCGATCGTTCGTTCGTTCAAATTTTTTAAGTTGCAATATCTCAAAGTGAGCAAGAGTATGTGTGTGTGTATGTATGTTTTGCATTTATGCAACTAACTTGTGTGGTTGACTTTATATATTCACATATGTATACACACACACATATCGTATGCTCGTATGTTTCTTAACATATTTACAAGAAATTGTGCTTAATTTTTTGTTTGTTTCTCCTTTTAGCAAGTGATTTAATGAGAAGTGAATGACATAAATTAGCACCTATTCTAACGCTTGTATTGGTCACGATTCCAATTGCTGTACTGTTGCTGCTGCAGTTGTTGTTCTTGTTGGTGCTTGTAAAAATGTTTTTGTTGTTTTTATTTGTTGTTATTTTTGCTGCTGATTTTCATCTCCGTTTGTTGTTTTTTTCTCAAAGTTGTTAAAAATTTGTTGTTTATGTTAATTTATTGGTAGAACAACAGCAATAACAACAACAGCAACTACTTGTTGCAAACATATAAAAATGCATCTGAAACAACAAAATTTAAATTATTTCATTCAATTGTGAATTGACATTATTAATTTGTTTAAAAAGGTTGTTTGTAATCGGGAAGCTGAAAATTAATCAAAGTTTTTATTTAATTTGTTGTTGTGGGAAAAGGAGGGGAAGGAGACTTAAAGGAATTTTTAAGGAAATAGTTTTTTGTGAGGAATAAAATAAAAATAAATTTATTAAAAGTTTAATTAAAGAAAAATAATTTAAAAATAAATTTATTAAAAATTGATTTTTCATAAAAATTAAATTTTTCACTAAAAATTGAAATTTTCACTAAAAATTCAATTTTTCACTAAAAATTCAATTTTTCACTAAAAATTCAATTTTTCACTAAAAATTCAATTTTTCACTAAAAATTCAATTTTTCACTAAAAATTCAATTTTTCACTAAAAATTCAATTTTTCACTAAAAATTCAATTTTTCACTAAAAATTCAATTTTTCACTAAAATTCAATTTCACTAAATTCATTTTCACTAAAAATTCAATTTTTCACTAAAAATTCAATTTTTCACTAAAAATTCAATTTTTCACTAAAATTCAATTTTTCACTAAAAATTCAATTTTTCACTAAAAATTCAATTTTTCACTAAAAATTCAATTTTTCACTAAAAAATCAATTTTTCACTAAAAAATCATTTTTTCACTAAAAATTCTATTTTTCACTAAAAATTCAATTTTTCACTAAAAATTCAAATTTTTCACTAAAAATTCAAATTTTTAACTCAATTTCGCAAATTTATTACTAAGGAAAATTTTCAGTAACTTAGATTCTTATGTATTTTAAAAACAATATGGTCATCTAGGATATTTGAATGATTGCCATAAACATATCATGATTATAATCTTAAGTCTGATATCATGTTATGGTTGCTCTCTATATCCTGATATGATATAAATAAAACTTAAAATTAAAAATTGTAAGTATTTGATATATTTGCCATGATCTCATTTAACATCTGTGCTTACTGATCACAAATTATAATTTAAATTATTTTTTGAAAAAAATATTCGCAATTTAAATGCCTTAATTAAAATTAAATTTTATATGTAAACTATTGTTAATTATAATCATATTTCAGTGCAGATTATCTTTAAAGCTTAATCAACATTTGGAAGCCGATGTCATCAGTACATTTTTAATCTTGTATTTTATACTCCCCACATTTACAAGTTATAATCTAGTTTTGCTCATTTATAATAACCCTCTTTAATACTGCTACCGCCCCCCCCCCTTACACACTCTCATGCATATCATTATCACCTTCGTTTAATAGGCTGATCATTAACTGATCTTAAGATCTGTTGAAAACAAGAAAACAATAACGAAACATAACCAAGAAGGTATTTAGTCAGTCATTCACTCATTCCTTCCTTCCTCCATTCACTCACTAAGATCTGCAGTTTAGCAGTTAAGATCACATGTTATTCGTATTTTGAAAATTTATTTATTTATTTTATTTCTTATTTATTTATCTCATTTCGGTGTACATTTATCGCATTCTTTAAAATTAGTGCATGAACAATGAAAAAATTCACTTTCAATTACAACAATTAAAATCGGAGACGATAATAACTTATTTAGAAAAAAAATAAAATAAAGAAAAGAAAATAAATGCCCCCAAACAGAGAACTGGTCGTTGAAGTTAAAGTTGCTGTTGTTGCTAATATGAGCATAAACACACTTATCCATACAAACACATGGACAAGGTCTTAGCTTCAGCTCTATAAAGCATATGAAAACCCGACCAGACAAAACAAGACGGCGACAACGAGAAATTCGAGACGCTAAAGGATGACAAAACAGACAGACGCCGGTCTATATGGAATAAATAAGTTTAATATATTAACAAAACAACAACAACAAACAATAAGGATGAGGTTTTTGATGATGATGATGATGACGACGACAATGACAACAACAATTTCAATAATAATATTAACAACAGCAACAAACTACAACAAACAATGAAAAACTAGTTCAGTTAAATAACGATCGTAACGAAACGCTTTACTCTTTGCTGCACTCTTTCATTCACTCACTCCACTGTTGGTGATCAAGAAATACAGAATGACAACAACTACAACAAAAATGCTTTAGTATATAATTTTTATATTATATATCATGTGTTTAATTTTTTTATATCAAGATCAGAAGAAAATTGTGGGTGATATTTGCGTTTGGTGATTGTTAAGAAATTTTCGGATTTAAAATCAAATGTTTATTAGATTTCATGAAAAATTCTTAGGGCATAATTATAGAAGAGTTAAGGGATGATGCTGATTCCCACTTTTGAACGGTAAATATTTTGTATTGTGAACAAATATCCAGTTCGAAGGACCAAATAACAAGATGTGTAATTTAAGTTTAATTTAAAGAAGATTAATTTATTATTACGTAATCAAATCTGGCAGAAAATAAACTGGACTCAAATTGGAATTATTTAGTGGAGGATAGAAGGTCCTTAAGGATAGAAGTGGGGTGGTCTCCGATACATTCCTTATAGATTCTTCAAATGTTATATGAGACAACAAATTTTCGCGAACTAATTTGAGGTTATGAATAGACGTGAAAGTCTGTTGTTTAACTTAGAATAGAATCTTAATCTTTTCTAAAATTTAAAAGGCTAAAATGGAAAGGACCGAAATGAAGTGAAACGCCAAAATGGAAAGACTGAAATGAAAGTAGTAAAATTAAAATACAGAAATAAAAAGACTAAAATAGAATTTGAAGTACTAAAATGGAAGACTAAAAAGGAAAGACCAAAATGGATAGATCAAACTGGAAGGACAGAAATTGTAGAACAAGAGTGATAAAACCAATATGGAAAGGAGAAATACGAAAGACCAAAGTTGAAGGACGAAAATGGAAGGACCAAAATTGAAAGACCAAATTGATGACTAAAATTAAAAGACCAAGATTAAAAGAGCGAAATAGAAGGGCGAAAATAGAACGACCAATATTGAAAGACGCAGGACCAAAATGGAAGTACCAAAACGAAAACATAAATGAAAGTATCCAAAAGCCCAAACTGGAATGGATGGGCGAAAATGAAAGGACCGAAAAGAAGACACTAAAATGGAAGGACAAAAATGGAAATACCAAATTTAAAATATCAAAATAGAAGAACGAAATTTCAAATGCCCAAAAATATTGGAACTTATTTAAAATACCAAAATGGCAAGATCCAAATGAAAGGATCTATATAAAGAAATTAAAATGGAAGGACGAAAATGGAAGGTCTATAATTTTAATGCCAGAATGGAGGACCCAATATGGAAGTACCAAAACTGTACGTCCGTTAATATTCTTAATAATATTAATACTTGAGCCATAATCTACTATTAATCCGTTGGTATCCTCTTCCTTTACTTGCGAGTTGAACTCAATGGTTATTCTAGGAAAGTCCTCGATCAAAAATTAGCTTTATCTTTGAAATTTTCGCCTCTTTTTTGCAATATTCTTGAGTTCATTCAATTAAATTTTTTTGGTAGGTGTTTGGCCAAAGAGTGGTCGAACCATCATCATTTTGTGGAGCGCAAAAACAACACGTATTAAAGTCAGAACCTAAATTGAAAAGCCAGAAGTTAGGTCGCATATGAATTGAAGCCAAAAGATATTGGAAGGTGATTTTGCATGTCAGAAATTATGCTTAAACATTACTAAAAGAGTTAGATTTGTACCGTTTTGTTCCATGAGATGAAATATGCTGTTCACCCGATCACAGCGTATAAGCACCGGCTACATAGGCTTTTCAACCAAATATGGCCAGAATATTTAATTAGATACTGGACAATATCTTCCATTATAACAGTGCTGGAACCCAAGTTACAAGACCGATTTAAATGTCCGGATGTCGAGCTCTCTAATATACATTTCAATTTAGAACATTTCACTCTTTACCTCTAAATTGGAGCAATTCCTTTTCCAAGAATTTGAATTAAAAGAAAACCACGTTATTCTTACATGTATTACATTGATAAATCAACTAGTATCCATATTAATTTAACATTATAAAATGTTAATTGCCTTCGAATGCAATAAAATGTTGAATTTGTGACTTTTATCTTTTTATAGATTCTGATTCTGATCAAATTTAATTAAGGTAATTTCTATTCGTTATAAACTATTATTTCATAACCTCATTTTCAACCATATTTTTTTATACGTTTTCTGTTATCAACTTCTTATTGAGCTTTAATAAAATATTCCCAGACCAAAGATGGAAAAAAAGGAACATGCTGCAAATAAAAACCTAAAACATAATCTAAAGAAGGTAAAGGCCACAGCTACCGGCTAATAAAAAATGCAACAAAAAACAATCAAAAGAATTAAAACAATACAAAAAAAAATCATAGTGGGACGAAAAGGATGGAGAGGAGAAGAGGGGGAAAACACTACAATAAAATACATACAGTAATGTCAATATTTGATGTTGATTTAAACGTAATCCAGCTGCGTTTGTGCTCCATTTAGATGTAAGAGACAATAATAACAAGAACAACAACAAAAAGATTCTATTTTATACATACACAAACATACTTTGCAATGACATAAAACAGTGACAATACTAAAAAGTACTCATCATCTTAGAGACTAAACGTCATCATGTTTTTCGTTTTTTTTTTGACGTTTGTTTGTTTTTTTGTTTAAGATGTTTATGTTTACCTGATGATCAGCAGATCATGATCATTATTATGATCATTTTGTGGTTGGGGAAATACTTAAGGATGCAATACATAAACGTTTAACATTATTACGTTGTTGTTGGTAGTACAATATCAGCAGAATATTTCGGGTAATTGTGGTTTGTTTTTTTAAAGCTCAATAGAGGAACGCGAAGGTATGATTAGCTTGCTATGCTGGAAGTAACACTAAAAGAAACACTTAATGTGCGATCATTCAAGAGCTGATCCAGTTTGGAATTACATAATGTATTAAGACAATTTCTGATATCAAGCTTTAGAGTAAAGCGTATTCGAATAGAGGATAATTGTAACGATCAAAACCAATGGTACTCAAAAGGCTCAAGATCTAGCGTATATTTTAAGTAACCTTTAAGGATGTTCGACTTTGGTCGACCTTAAAAGAGTATTAATTATTGGATTGAGAAAATCTCCAAATCCATTTTTTCCAGGTAGCTTTTGGTCTGCCTTGCAACATGGTGATAGTCATGTTGGAAGACTATGCTTTGTATTATTAATTGACCACTCTAAACTAAATAGATCTCAGCAGAGATCTCCTATGATCGTACAAAACCTTGATGACTTCTCTTTTAACTGTTCGGGGCTCATCACCAGGAATTGATTTCACTCTTAAACGTTCCTCAAAAACACACATCTGATTCACCAAATCGTGGCATGATAATTATTCGGGTTTGGTGTTAATATGACTGGTGAGTCGGTCGTTACATACAACTTTTTACCGGTATGTGTACCACCAGTAAGAATGACTTCTCTGTTAAGCGCTTGAAAGTCACTTCCAAGAATTATAAAAATCACTTTTTAAAGTAAATAAGGGAATCAATTTCCTTGATGGAAATAAACTTTGCCTCCCTTGTTTTTCCAATCGTTGGAAGGTAACGGCTTCGTATATGTTCGTTTTTGATTGATGGATCATTCCAAAGGAAACAATTGTCTTCAGTAGATCGTCTGATTCGATTTTAATGGCTCTATAATCTAAAATGGTATCTGATCCCATCAAATTAGGAGTATATCCTTGTCTTTATAGAAATTCGGTTTCGGCGTTGATTTGACTGGTGATTTGCATTACATATGACCTTTAATGTTTTTCGATTTTTATTCATATGAAACTAAATTTCCTTGGATCCTTATCGTCGTAATAATACCAACTTCAGCAAATTTGAAACGCGCGAATCATCGCTTTTTGAGTTTGATGCATGTTGATCGTACTTCCCTTAATGATCATCTGATCCGATTTTATATTATAAAACCCAACAGATCTCACGAAATACGGACTATTACTTTGGCGTGATGAAAATTCGTCTTCGGGTGAATTGTTTAGCCATGCACTACATTAGGCTTCCAATTCCTGACTTTTTAACTTGTACGGCAACTTCTAGTTTTTATCAATATTTAAATAATTTTCCACAGCAGATTTGTTCAGACGAAGTAAGGTTATCGGACTTTTTGTGAAATACATTTTTACAAAAAAAAAAAAAAAATTATATAAAATATATGTGTGTTTACATTTTGGGATCTATCAAGATCTATCTACCCTTCAAAATACCACATTCATTATTGATACTATCAATGTGTAGAGCATTTAAGAAACGACTTAGTCCTTTAAATTTTGTTTTATTTTTTGCTGATTATTTAATTCAATTTTTTGTGAAGCTAAAACAAAGCTCTATAAGCCGCTTTCGTTGTTGGCTTCGTAATTTGACAACGCTTAAGAATATTATTGACATTGTATGAGTGATCGAGTATGCGTGTGTGTCCTTTTCATTAGTATTGGTGAGTATTTTAT
The DNA here is from genome assembly GCA_004302925.2 of Cochliomyia hominivorax. Taxonomy (NCBI): domain Eukaryota; kingdom Metazoa; phylum Arthropoda; class Insecta; order Diptera; family Calliphoridae; genus Cochliomyia; species Cochliomyia hominivorax. Next base: position 14,268,040 of record PYHX02000158.1, on the reverse strand, counting down.
TTAAGCTCTTTTTTCTCCTTGACATTTTAAAACACAAAAGGTGCATTGAATATATGTCGAAAATTTTGAACATGCGTACACGCTTCATTGGCTTTGTTATCATTGTCTTTGTGACCGTGTTCGTCGCTGCGGCCAGTTTTTTCATTGGACTAAATTGAATTTTCTTTAGGTATTTTGAAACAACACTTAATTCACAATTGTAATTGTTGGTTGCAAAAAAAATTTACACAAAAGTTAAGAGCATCCGATGAAATAGTTTATTTTTGTTAATTATTAAAGAATTTTTATATGTGTCAAAGGGCCAACACTTATTGTTATCTGAAAATTGAGAATATTATCTGTAACGACCGATGATGTTGGTAATTTACTGGTGTTGTAAGTGTAATTTCCAGCTGAGAATGTTGCTTTGTAGAATAAGATCAGGTTTTGGGATCTTTAAAGAAAGCTATTATAATTCCAATTTTTGTGTATGTCACATGATATAAAAAAGCTATAAATTTGGGATATGAAGGTTATGGATTACTAGCAGGGTAATATGTAATCAAAATAAAAAGTAGAATTAAAAGAATCAGAAAATGGATCCTTAATCACACTACTGATCGTTACAGAAAGAGTTTTTATATATCAGGATAAGGGATAATATTATTCTGCTTTTACTGTGCCACCATTTTTAATGAAATTTTGAATTTTAGTGAAAATTTGAATTTTTAGTAAAAATTTGAATTTTTAGTGAAAATTTGAATTTTCAGTGAAAATTTCAATTTTTAGTGAAAATTTGATTTTTTTAGTAAAAATTTCAATTTTTGGTGAAAATTTGATTTTTTTAGTGAAAATTTGAATTTTTAGTGAAAATTTGAATTTTTAGTCAAAATTTGAATTTTTAGTCAAAATTAGAATTTTTTGGTGAAAATTTGAATTTTTAGTGAAAATTTGAATTTTTAGTGAAAATTTGAATTTTTAGTAAAAATTTGAATTTTTGGTGAAAATTTGAATTTTTGGTGAAAATTTGAATTTTTAGTGAAATTTTTTTTTTTTTTTTTAGTGAAAATTTGAATTTTTAGTAAAAATTTGATTTTTTATAGTGAAAATTTGAATTTTTAGTACAAATTTTAATTTTTAGTGAAAATATGAAATTTTGGTGAAAATTTTAATTATGGGTGAAATTCAATTTTTTTTTTAAATTTGAATTTTTGGTGAAAAATTAATTTTTTGGTGAAAATTTGAATTTATGGTGAAAATTTGAATTTTTTGTGAAAATTTTAATTTTTTGGTGAAAATTTGAATTTTTTGTGAAAATTTGAATTTTTAGTAAAAATTTAAATTTTTAGTGAAAATTTGAATTTTTTGTGAAAATTTGAATTTTTTGTGAAAATTTGAATTTTTTGTGAAAATTTGATTTTTTTGTGAAAATTTGAATTTTTTGGTAGAAATTTGAATTTTTTGGTAAAAATTTGAATTTTTAGTGAAAATTTGAAATTTTTTGGTGAAATTATGAAATTTTTTGGTGAAAATTTGAAATTTTTTGGTGAAAATTTGAAATTTTTTGGTGAAAATTTAAATATTTTGGTGAAAATTTGAATTTTTGGTGAAAATTTGAATTTTTTGGTGAAAATTTGAAATTTTTGGTGAAAATTCGAAATTTTTGGTGAAAATTTGAATTTTTTGGTGAAAACATATAAGTTTCATTTGAAAACGTTCTTTAATTTCAATGTTATTGCGATATTTGTGAACACTTTTTCTTGTTTTATCTTTAAAGCAAAAGTCTCAAATTATCGTATATTTTCCTTTTTCCAAGAATAAAGAACTTTCCATGTTGTTAACGTTGCCACCGCGATGTAACCACAACTTTTCAATTTTATTATTGTTGTTTTGCGGTTCGAATAATCACCAGAATTTTTTTTAACTCTTTTAAGTTTAAGGCCACTACTTGCTCTAGCTACTGCTTAGAGTTAACTCAAATCGTTATATTGTTTGGTTCATCCTTTATGGGATCCTGTGCTGTTTAATAGTAAATGTTTTGGTGAGCAAAAGATCACAGACGAAAAGAAAATTAAATGAAAATAAACATTTTTATTTGTTTCTTCTTCTCCAGTGGCTCGTAAATAACCTCATTTTTGTGGAGTTTTTTTTTCTTGAAGTCTATTTGGTCTATTTTGTTGAACATAGTTTTATGGAACAGTGTGTTATTGAAGTTTTTTCTATAAGTGAAGGGAAGAAGTAATTTCTTGACCCTTAAAGAAATGACGCTATTGGATATCGAAAATACCTTCATTTAACAGAAAACAGCAATCACTGCATCTCAGTAAGTATGTAAACAGCTGGCGAATCTTCCAATGCAGTTATTATTCCAGTTACTTTGACGTGGACGCATCAATGAACCGTTTTATGTTGTTTTATCATCAAAATATTTCAAAATAACGTGATCGAAGATGTTGGCATTTAAAGCCACGATTCTGAGAACTTTCCACGAACTCGATTTTACTGCATAATATAATCCATCATATAAAGATGTTTTAGTAAATTATTTACTGTTATTGAATTTTTCTTCAACGAGTTTTCACCAAGCGGAACCAATTAAGAAATTTATTCCGCTTCTCGAAAAAATTCGACATTATTTCGGTTTCTGTAAAAAATCATTTCATACAAAATTGTATTTTCTACTTCTGTCTTTAAAATAGTCGAATCATTCAGGATATATTTTTGGGTGCACATTCTAGCGCGTTTCCGGTTTGTTACTTTGTTATTGGTTTTACTTCCAGTAATCAGTTTTTTTGTTGCTACTAAGCAGGTAATTTGTCTCTTGTAGCAGGCTCTATGCAGATGGGTCTGCCATTTATCGTTATCTAGAAACAAAATTTTCCTAGTGGGGATCTTTGGTAATCGTTAAGGTACCTTCCATTCTCTCAGCTTGGTTATCGGCAAAACTTCCTAATCTGGTTTTCCTTCCATGGAGTGAAGAAATTTTGAATTCCAAAAATAATGAATGAAAATTTGTTGTTTGTGCAATATTTCGGTTGCTTTAATAAGAGCAACATACTCTTAATGCCTTCAAGATTTTTATGCATTCTTTTCCCAGAAGTTGTCAAGCTCTTAAGGTGATAAAACTTTTATTTCCTTTAAATGAATAGAGAATATCACTCAGATTTTCTAGTGTTGTTTTTGAATTTTAGGAGCCAATTAAAAAAACTGTTTGGTTCGTAAAGCATTTTTGATGACTAAATCCCGAAAAAACAACAAATGTTTTCAACCACTTCAATGCCACCAGGAAAACAGTAAACGATTTATGGAACACACACGATACAGTTCATAGCAACCAAGTGCATCGTAAGGAGACATCGATGAAATTGTGTGCACAATTGTTTGCCACATCCACAATATATCGAAAAAGATACAATGCGTTAAATCTCTTCTGCACTTGCCATAAGGTATATCATATGGAGACAGTGATAAGTGAGTCGACTATAGAAAAGTCAATAGGTTTCCACCTAGAATAAGTTCATGTTAATACAAGAAAGAAAGGGCGTTATAGTCGGTCAGCCGTTATGTAATACCCTAAATTGTAGTTACAAAAAATTAATGAACGACCCTCGTATGAATAGAAATTCGTAAAATTGCATACATCGATTTTTGCTTATATTTATCTTCATTTGAACAAATCTTATTAAAAAACCAACGCATATATCAGATTTAAGCCCTTCAAACTGATATTTAGGAGAGGGATTGTGTGAGCTCTATGAGAAATCATGAACCGATCCTCGTTTTAGAATATCACACCACTTAATTATGACAAATTTTGTTAAAATCGTTTTATATGAGGACTTCAAGGATTAAAACTTAATTCCGGAAGAGAGATTTTTGTGGGGCCTGGTTGAAATAATGGACTAATTTCAATAGGCATCTTCCTAAAATCAAAATAATGAATCATGTCAATTTTATTCAAGATATTTAAAACTATGAACTGTATTTTGTTGACACGGTTTATATGGGCAGCCAAACCAGGTGGACTGACAGACGGACATTATTAGATCGACCGCAAAAAATTGAGGCATTAGAATTTCAACATATCTTTTGAGGACTTAAAATGGTTGTTAAAGAAAATCTGACAGATATTGGAAACAAAATATAAAATACTTTTGAAAAAGTCTTTCCCCTGTGGTAACCTTTGCCATTCTGCTTGTGAGACCAAGAATAAAATATCTGAGATCGCATGAAGTGAGTTGATTTACCTTTGACCGCTTTTTTGTTGCCACGAAATTTGATGTGAGCAGTTATCATTGTCCTAAGAAGTTTCATATTTATAACGGGACAAAGGTATATGAAGTTTTTTCCATGTGTAATGCCAAGAAGGACTTATCTAAGACCCCAAAAAGTATGTTGATTCTTGCGTTAAATTAAAATCTGAGTCGATTTTTTTTGTTTTCGTCTGTCTGTGTATTTGTCTCCGTCAATTGACAGAGCTCATTGAAGGTTGAGCTAAAGAATTGTTACTGTAAAAATTATATAAATAAGTCTTACTCCGATATCTGAGTTTATTTTCTTGAACTGAAGAATTTGGCCAACGATGAGAACTAAACTACTTATGGAATTTTTATGAAATTTGGCACGCTGATATCGCCTTTAGTGAAAAACGCTACACACTACACAAATTTTAGAAATGACACTGGGGAGGCGTATCCCCTTTTCAAACGAAAAATTGAATTTCACACATCTTTATAACTTTTGCAGGAAATCTTACAGAATTCAGATTAAGAAATATAAATAGTGCTTTGAACAGGCATAATTGTGGGCTTCAAAATTTACGGGTTGGATAGGGGGAATGATGGGGCATTTCTCTGAAACTTTTAAAGCAAATTTATTAACAAAAACAAAAAAATTCAGGGGTGTTGTATCCTCCTTAAATACGATATTTTTACTATCGCAAATCGTTGAAAATGTTAAAGGAACTTTTGAGAAATTTGGCGCATGAATGAAGCGATAATGGTAAATATTATATATAATGCAGGAATGGGGCTTGATGGAGTTGTTCTTCTACCAATATGTTTCTAAAAAAATTTCTAAAACGATCATGGTGGAGTGTTAAAAATTGTGGCATAACATGTTGCACTCCCACTTGTTTGCTTTTTCTCTTACCTTTTCACCCAATAAAAATCCCTTTACCATAATATATAGTGGGTTTTAATATTATAGTTGTTAACTGCTACTCTGCCTTCCTCCATGAGTTATTCTTTTTTCCTCTTCTTTATTCCTAAATAGAGACACCCTGTTGTTTTAAGTTTCCTCACTAGTTTTGTGCAAATCAATCAGTTTACGTTGGCATAATTTGTGTAACTCGTTTATGACGATAATAAAACAATTTTTAATACCATTTTTTTTGTGCGAATAAATTTTCACGGTTTTAACTCCCTTTTGTAACATAAATTATTTTTTTTAACCAAAAAATGTGTTATGATTTTCTAATAAAGTAAATTTAACTGTTGGTTAAATTCCTAATTCAAAGATTTATTTTTTCAAGTTCAGGATCTACGGAAAAAAACTCCTAAACTTGACAGCAGGTTGTTTTTGTTTTTTTTTTTTGTTAGTTGCAACTTGCAACTCCTGCTGTTTGTGTACAGACAAGTTTTTATTACATTTTTGAATGGTAAAAATTGTTTATGTTTTTGTTTGTGGCGGTAAATCGATTTATCAGTTTTTTTTATATATTTTTCTATATATTTTGAGGTTTTTGTTGTTGCCCTTATTTGGAGTTTTGAATTTTTTGTTTAATGTAAATTTTTAATGTTCAAGCAAGAAAGAATGAAAAGGAGTTTTCTAGAAAATAAAGTCTGAGAAGTAATAATTCCTGAATTATATGAAATTATATAGTTTAGAGGTTTAATATCAGCACACGTGTATTTAGTAATAAATTAAAACAAACAATTCTTAATTGGTTGTAATGTAAATTTTAATTGTTATAAACAACGTTCAGTGGTGCCAAAACTTTTTTTTTGGAAATAATTCTATAACATTGGAACTGCTGAATATTTTTTAAGAAAACTTTACATTAATATTCTAGAGGTGTTTTCGAATTGATTTGGAGATGGACATATTTTAAGTGGGTTCGAGAGACGGTATCTGGACCTTCAAATTGAGTCACTTCGAGTACGAATTTTTATTAAAAAAATGCCAAAATTTCATTAAAGTTTTCATTGAAAAATAAAAAAAGTTATGGTTACATAAGTGGGGTATCTCTTGTTGTTTAAGAGATATTTAGAGCAAAGCAAACTTTTGACACTTCTTTTGATATGTTTTGTTTTTAGTATTTTGATCTTAGTACTTCTATTTTAATCTAAATTCTGTACAAAATTCTGAATAATTTTTGATAACTGATGTGGATCCACTGAAAAAGTTGTGTATTTTCGCCTTAAATCCAAAACTCTTGACATAAAAGCGGATAAAGTAAATTCGAAGACATTAAGAGAGAAACTTTTCTCGCCAGGCCGATCGAAATTTTTAATTTTAAATTTTTATTTATCTCAAACCTAGAACCGAGAAAAAAGTGCACTTAATATATACCCACATACATATATATGTTATGTACCCTAAAAAGCAATAATGGACCATAATTTCCTATAACAACAGAGTTACTAATTTTTCTGTTAAAATCAAATTTTTGAAATAAGTTTTTTTTCCGATTTGGAATTTTGGGTATTTTGCAGTAAAAAAATTTGATTCTGAATACTGAATGAAGGATATTTTTGTCCATATTATACTGAAATTTGATCATAATATTTTTATTAATGTAGATTTTTTTAAGATCAAATATCCAAAATGGTTTGAAAACTTTGCTTCTTCAGAAAATTAGTCTCGTTGTTATTATAAAGATCTTGGACCCTAATTTTTCATATATAGCAAACATATGTTTATATATAAAGAGGTACTTTTATTTAATTTTAACTAATCAATTTTAGTTAATTAAAAAAATTCAAGTCAAGAAAGTTTTTTAAAATGAGTAAATTTTGATAGGGTTTGTAGGTAAAGTACTTCCCTTAATGTACTCGATTTTGAAGAAAAATTATAGAAAAATTGAAATTTTGTTTTATTGGGTTCTTATTGATATATAATTCGTGCAGCAAAATTGTGAAAAATTTATGAATAAACCAGATAATATTCCCAACAGCTTTTTACATCCAAATTAATCTCACAAGTAAGAAAAATCAAGTCTAAAAATTATGTTTTTTTTTCAAAATATCTCTTCAATTACACTGACGCATATTCTTATAAACGCATTAATTTTTTCCCTATTTTTATTGTTCTCGACCAAAAGTAAAGTTAGAGTCTTTTAATGAGGGGCATCTTACCGGTACTTAGTTAAAAAAAAAAAAACAAGATTTTTTATTAGTCTTGTTGGCCTTCTTTATGCGATCAAATATTTTTGGTTCCATTTTATGTAGAATATTTCTGTAAAAGCAGATGTGAAAATTGCTTTAAAAAAATTACAATAAATTTCAAAGTTTAAAGATGCTCAAGGGAACTTTTCTGTATGATCAGGAATAGAGACAAATTAAATTGTTTTAAGACCAAAAATGTCCCAATAGAGAAATTGTTTGTGAACTTAAAAGTTCTCAGAATGTGGTTTGTAATTTCTTTAAGAAAGGAAAGAATTATGATGCTCAGAAAACTACCAAGGGAAATTTAGAATTCTTTTTGATAATTCTGAAATTCGGCTTGCAATCCGCACTTATAACCAATAAAGAACTTGTGGGGATATATGGCTCGTAACGTTTATTTAAATAGTGCACAAAACAAAAGCAAATTTGGGAGGAAATCAACACCAATCTTCTTAAAAAATGTATAGAATCAATGTCACATGATGTACTGAAGTAATCCACAATAAAGGATCATCCATTCATTATTAATAATGCTATAGGGATTGATAAACTTAAGTGCGTTTATAGTAAAATACCATTAAAAGACGGTGTTTAAACTATAAAATATAATATATATGAAATTAGATGTGTATATGTGCATAACGTTTGGATTCCAAAATGTTTGGGCCAATTTTGATGAAATTTTCTCAGAATGATCCCAGTATACCCGAAAGTAACATAAACTAAAAAGTTCTGATAGGACCAGGGTGAGGGAATTCCCATACAAAGCAAATAATGATTATCGAATATTTTAAGCTCTCAAATTTGGCTGTTAACACTTTCTCAAGGATCTGTTGTACCAGGTATGACGTAAAACGGATAGGACTAATGGGAGGGTTACACCGCCCCCCCCCCTTACAAAACAAATATATATTACTGAATATCTAAAGAACTATTACAGCGAGAGTCTTAAAATTTGGTAGTATTTAAGCTACTGTGGTGGTGTCTCACTGGAAAATAATAAGACGATTGGGATCAGGGTTACTAATACTCTATTTAAATAGGTTGATTATACAACCTTTGCTTAGGGCCAGCAATGCCTTAAAATTTGTTTGGCAAAGAGGTTACGTTTAAAAGAAATCATAATTGATTTAATAAAAATATTATTTGCCACCACTAAATATTTTCTTATATAAGTATTTGCGCTTTTAGGAATTTTACCCTCTATGGCGTATAATTAATATAAATTATTTCAATACCTTCTATGCAATTCTCATAAACATAAAATACTAGTTAATTGACAAAATATGTAAACAACCATTTTAAATTTATATTTATTTAACACAAATGACTTGAATTAATGTCCAAACTCTGTTCTCATTCTTAACTTAATTTTCAAACAAATTTTTATTTATTTAAAATACTCTTAATTTTTCTTGAACATTTATTGTTATAATAAAAATTTCAAGTTATTTTTCTCTGTTTATTTTTGTATATTTGCGATACAATCACTTTGTGATCTAACTTAATGCCGACATAAATTTGTCAATTGTGTAAACATGAAATGAACAACAAAATATTTACTTAATTCACTCAATACCTTTTTTAATGAAAAATTGAACAACAGCAACAACAACAACAATAATAACAACAATTACAATAGAAACTTAAATAGAATTCTCTTAACTCTCAACTCAAATGGAAAAAAAAGCTTTTAAATGAAGAAAATTGCCAACATGATTGTGTATGTGTGTGTGTTGTGTCTGCCACCATAACTAAAATTCTAAACAACATTTTTAGGTATTTAAAGACACGTTTATTGGCCAAAAGAGGGACTGGAAAAAAATTAAGAATGTACCGCTCATGTAATCAGTTTCGAAAAGGAATTAAAATTACAAAAACAAAAAAAAAAAAAAAACAACTACAACACAACATATGGACAACAAGCAATTGTTTATAAGAATGAGACCTTAAATTTAACAAAAATTAAATAAAAATAATATTAAGACTATAACTACAAGTTTTTTTTGGGGGCATTTTTTGGCCAAAAGGCAGCAGCCATTCGGGCCAAAAGGAAAAATAAGAAACAAAATTATCATAAAAAAATACTTAAACATTAAAATGACCTTCGAGAATTAAAATACTAGAGAGCAAAAATGTTAAATGAAAAAAAACTACTACAACAACAACAATTTTAATTTTTTGTTCATAATAAAAATTTTGTTAATGTTGTTGCTTTTTTTCGCTAAGGAAAAAAAATAGACTTAAAAGTCTTTCAGACAACGAATAACAAAGATGAAAATGTTAACAATAAAAATATTTAGACCTCTTTTGTCAGGTAAAGCACAGTGGGGCAAAATATGTGAAATTTGGTAATGACAAAGTCAGAAGTGTATCATTATGATTGAGGAAGAAAAATTCCCAAAGATACTTCTGCAACAGAGCTACAAATGCTTAAAAGGGGATCATCTTGCACAATGGTCTGAAAAATATGTAGTTTTCAAAAATAATTCAATAACTTTGGAACCTAAGGAGAATTTAAAATTAACCTGTCTATAGGTGACATGTATTTAAGTTTATTTCAAGAACCATAAGCTTCCAGCTGCTCCGGAAGGAACCAACCAAACTTGGTTGTCATAGTAGTTCTCATAAACGTTAAGTTTACAGTTTTTATTTTTTTTAATATTGATTTCTGTCACTTTGCTCGAACGGGTTTCCATATTTTTGGACACTTTTTTGTGCTCTTCAATTCTCTTTTAATAAGAGCCAAATAATGCCTTACTGGCCTTTGTTCTAGGCAGTTTGGAAGATTTGTCTCTCTTGGTACCAATACCACATTATTGTTCTTGTATCATCCAGGGTCCGCTTATTATAGTGACAATAACGATAGGAAGCCAAGTCAGGCCATAAATTAATGGACACATTATGAAGCAGCCTTTTCGTGCCTGTTGTAAAAAATAATGGGCTGCAACCGCATATTACTTGCAATACCAGGAATTTTTACTTTTACTTTTACTCGAGCATTAGCAAAATAGTTTTTTACCAAGAAGCTACGAAAAATCTGCCAGATCATACGTTTCGTCATCCATTTCGTAGCAAAATTTTTTTAGAAAACTGAAATTCAATAGTTCGAGCACTGAGCTAAACATGCCACTTTCTTACCGGATGTCTTGGTAAATCTTTTGGAAACGCTTTTAATTTTTAAGTTTTTGAAACATCATGTGGACCGTTCCTTATACCTGTTTGATAACATTTAAAACAGTTTGACGTCAGACCTTTGATTGCTTGATTCTACGCAATCAGTTTAATCAGATTAACAATGTATTCATTTGTTTGACACTAAATTTAAGTAACTGACATATTTTAAAAAGGTAACTGGATCAAAAAAAATTTTAATGAAAAATGTGTGTTAAAATTTTTTCGATCTCACTCCTTAATGTTTTTCCAAAAATGTGATAACATTTATTTGATAATAAAATTGGATTTATAAAGAAATGATAGCAAAAATATCAGAAAAGCTAATCTGTACAGGAGAGGGGTGAAGATCTGCTCAGAAATTTTTTGAATTTCAGAAAAAAATATAAAATAGAATAAAGATCTTCCAAAGCTTGAAACAATTTTATTTTATCTTTATTATATAGCAACACATATTGAAAAATACCAAATACCTAATTCCGCCGATCAGCTATTTAAGCGACAGAAAAATCATTTTAATGGAAGAGTCATTTTTTTAATATATTTTCTTTGATTTGGGATTTTGGGCTTTTCGGTATGAAAAAGTTTGAATTCCTTTAGTTCCTTGAATTAAAATTTTTTTGAAGGAATTATATTGAAACCTCAAATTAATGTCATTTTTTCTTTAAGTGTTATTAAAGATTAAATATTAACTTTACTTTTTTCAAAATGAGAAATTTTTAGTTCATATTGAAATTTTGTCACTAAATAACATTCCACTTAGTTTTCTAAACAATATATGAATCTTCATATTCTAAGGTATTCCAAGATGCTAAATGCTTGTGTAAAAAACTTAAAACTTCCCCTGAAATCCAACCAAAATTAGGCCAAATTATATAATAGCAGTTTTCAACTCATTTAATACGTTTTGGTATTTTGGGTATTTCTTGATGAAAAAATGGGAATATACTTACTTCCCTGATTTAAGCATTACATTGTACTATTTATATATAAATAACAAGTTAATATATTTTTTTCCAATATTATTAAAGTTATGAATGAAAATTTTAAAATGAATGTTTTAAATAAAACATAACAAGATTTAAAAATTTAAAGTTCTTCATGAAATTTCATCATTATGTAACATTTCCTCAACTTGTTTTTAAGAAATTATGAATCTCAAGGTACTACCATATTCTAAGATACCAAATACTTGTATAAAAGGTTTATATTTTGGGTGAAAATCCAACCTAAACTGAGCTTCCTCTGGAAAAATTCTGGTTTATTCCATAAATTTTTACAACAACTGTTTTTTTCGGTCTCATTCCTTATTTAATATTTTTAAATAAATTTTCGCTTTTTTTTCTAACCCACTGTTTAATATTAACAATAAATTTACATATGTATGGGTGAGTGTATGTTTAACAAAAATTGTGTATTTGAAATTATTTAAAACAAAAGACTTAAGAGAGCAACTTGATGTTTAAAGTGCCAGCTTCTTGTTGTTATTTTTTTATTTAGTTTTTTTTTGTTAAACAGATGACAACAATAACAACAATAATGATGTAGATGATGATAATAATCACAAAAATCATTATGATGCTGGTTGTAGTTGTTGTTGCGGCTGCTGTTGCAGATGATGATGATGATGACGATAATGATTGTATTATAAACAATTATTTATTGCTGTTTTATTCTTTTTCGACTGTTTGAATTTCCATCCAAATGTTTGTCTGTCCTTTTTTCCCTCCATCTTTTATTTTCATTTTTTATTTTTTTCCATAAACATGTATTTGTATAAGTGTAAGTTTGTGTTCATATGAGTTCATATGATGATTGTCTTAATATAATTTTTTTATTATTGTTTTTGCTGTGTTTTTTTTGCTGTTATGTATGTGGCACCATCAAGGTGTCCATCATTTATATAAATTTGCATTTTATGTTATGCCTTTCAACATCAGGATGAATCTGAAATAAAAAAATTACAACAATTGCTTGTTTTGTATTTAGTTTTTTTGTTATTTTCTTTTCTTTATACCATCAAATCGATCTATGTGACATTTTCAGAATGAGAGAGAGACAAAAAAATTAACTGCTTATTGTTGTTGTTTTTTATTTTTTAAATTTGAAAATGGTTTTTGTAAGGCGAACATCAATTTGTTGGGTGAGAGAAAAAGTAGCTCGAAAAATGGTTTTGAAATACAATTGCTACTCTTTATAAGAGGAATAGACTACATAGCAAGATTTGCTTAAAACTTTAGACTGTATTAAAAGGATAGATTTAAGGCTTGTTTATCTATATCTTGAATTTTATATCTTGAATTTAAAAGAGTTAAATATATATAAATATAATTCTTTATAGTTGGACTCCTAAGTCCTCTCTCCTTTTTATATATGAAAAATATTTCTTCTTGGTTTGTTTAAATATTATGGACTGCTAAACTGCTGGACCCAAAATAATATAATATATAACAATATACGGTTGAACTGGGGGTAGAGCTTAGCGTACGTCGCAAGTAATAATTATGTTGAATTGTTGTATCGAATGTGAATTATTTTAATCACTTTATTTAAGACCTAATTTAATAAGAATTATTAAAGGGGTAGAACCAACCATCTCCTTCAGTCCTATTACCCATATTACGCCTATCAAAGGAAAAATTTTAGCACAACTTTTAAAACTTCAGTTTCAGATTTTTGCTGATGAACTGATTTGCTGGTAAGAGGTTACTGGCTAGAGATTTCACTGTGTAAATCTTTAAGGTTTGAAAAGCAACATTAGAAATGTATTAGGGTTTTATCCGCTTCGAATGACCATAGAAATGTCATATATTTCCCGAAGCTATAAAATATTTTGAACAGAAAAATAACTAAAATTCGCCATTCGTTTTAAAGATTAAGGTTTATTTTTAATATCTGTTGTTAAGAGATTAAGGTTTTAGAGTTTATGGAACCAATATTAGGAATATATTAGAGTTTCATTCGGTTCGAAGGACCATAGAAATGTTATATATTTCCGCTTGTGGTTCAAAGCACAAACACTTCATATATACGAAATTTTAGAATATTATCTGGTTCGAAAAGTCAAAAACAAATTCATTAATTAATATTTCGAACGACCAACAATAAATCTTCTAGAGTTTTATACAGTTCGAAGGACCATAAAACAATCTGATGTTCTCAAAGCCTTAAAAATCCATTACAACTGGAAAAGAATTAAAATTCATCAGGTAATTTTTCTCAATGTTTTAAGCAGAATAACTGTTGCATTTTTGGTTCGTAGGACCTAAAATTGATGCAAATATACATTTTATGTTTTAAATGACCTACAAAAGGAACGTATTAGAATTTCATCTGTTAAAAATGTTTCGAAACTGAAATTTTAGTGTAGTAAATTTTCTAAATATTATTCAGCTTAAAATGTTATAATTTAGACATGTTTGGCAAACTTTAAAATTTTTCTAGCTGCGCATTTGTTGGATTTATGTTTCGAAGGGTCAATAATTTATAAAAATATCACTAGTCATCTGGCTCGATGATCCATTTTTGATTAGTGATGGTAAATTTATGGTTCGCAGAACAATAAGACTGTATTTGAGTTTTATTTAGTTCGAAATACCACACACACATAATTGTTAGATTTACGGTTCGAAGGATCAATAATAGATAAAAATATAATTTTTCAACAAATCAAAAGTTTATAAAAAATCTATAAAGTAAAAAATGATTTTAATAATTTTAATTTCAATTTTTTATAATAATTTTAAATATAATTAAATTAATTAATTTGAACACATATCATTTTCGATTTTTCCTGGATCGAAGGATAAAAAATGTTTATATTTCCAAAAGTAATATTTTAATATTAAAGTAAATACTTCCACTTTAGTTTTATATGTTTGAAACATGTATGTTTCGAAGAACAAACTATAGAAAACACCAATTTTATCCGGTTCGAAGGACCATATTAAGGTTCCACTTTTCGCTTTTCCTCTAATACTTTTGCTCGTTACTATGTTTCTCTCCTTACATACAAATAAAACTGTTATTGTTCAGAATTATATTATTTCGAAAATAGTAACTATAAAAATCTAACAAAAATAATGCAAAAGATGTTGAATTTTTAACAAACCAAAAGAATAGAGAATAAAATGCAAAAACAAAAAAACAAAAATCATGCAACATCAAATTTAAAAGAAACATATCGAAAAATGTTCTAACTGAATCGATTAAAACTGAACATTTAAAATAATTTTTCAATTCTAAACATTTTTTCTGTTTTGTTGTGTTTGAGAACAACTTCCTCTTTTGTTTGCAGCAACATTTTAAAAATAAATATTCTCAACTTACTTGTCATTCATTTCATATGACTTTGTAAGTGTTTGTGTGTTTCTTGGTTGTCTGAGAAAAATAGTTTCAAGATGCAATTTAGATTTGTAGCACACACAAGCTATTGAAATCTTTTTGTTGAAGATGCTACAGTAACGTAAATAATCATTGAGGATAGAAATTACGGTTCGAAGGACCAAAATTCTCTTTTTTTGCAAATTATCTAGTTCAAAGAATCATAAGCATGTGTTTATACCCTACACCACTTTAGGTTGTAAGGGTATGCCGTTCGAATTTTAAGTACTGAGTCGATTTAACGGAATCAGTTCGTCTGTCTGTTCGACTGGCTGTTCCAACGTTGCAAACACTCTACTGTTATATATGTTATTTTTTGATTAGGAAGCGATTTAGGCTTAAATGTTATCAAATTTACCCGGTTCGAAGGGCCACAAAAAGTTGAATTTTATTAAAGCAAAAAATTATAGGATTTAATATTCGAAGAATCAAATTTTTCTTTTGCTTCAAAGTTACCAGACTAATGGAATGTTAAGAAACACCTTGTGAAGGTATTTATGATTCGATTACACTGTATCAATATTTCTTTCCTATTTTCATGATTAATTTAACTTTTATTTGTTCGCAACTACAAACGTCAAAAACTTCACTGTCACAATTTCATAAAACGAAATGAAGAACAAGGAGAAAAAAAATCATAACTTTTATATGAACTTGAGCAAGAAAAAAATGTTAAATCGTGTGTTTTCTTTAAGCTTTCAACTCAATCAAGATAAAAATTGTTTGTATGTTTGAATTTTGGTTAAAAAGACAAAAAACACTCACTCTCATACCGCCAAGTATTCATCACTTTTTTCTCTACGCTTAATTGAAATACCAATGCGTTGCCTAGATCTAAAAGCAAAAAAAGAGGCAACAACTTGGTCCATCTTAGTGGTAGTTTTTTTTCTATTCGGATTTTTTATTTTTTATGTTTCTTATGTTGTACATGATTTTCAGTAATGCAACTTATATGTTTCTTTCTTTTAAAGTTGCAAGTACAAGTACTTTGGATTTGTGTATGTGTTGGTTTGTTCTTGGCTTCAACCCAGCAGTTTTTGTTGAATGTTGTCAGTCATTCAATGCAATGAGAGTGTTGAAATCGATTTTTGGAATATAATTTTGCAATTATTGAATCGTTGGAGGTGTTTTAAAGAAATTTTACGTGGTAAGATTGAGCGTCTCTGATCACCTACGATATTTTTCGACAGAATAAATAGCCTTAATGATATTCTTCTCTCTACATAAGTTGTAGTTCATTTTTAATTCAGTTATAGTTCAATTCCAGTTCAGTTCCAGTTCAGTTCAAGTTCAATTCCAGTTCAGTTCAAGTTCAGTTCTAGTTAATTTTTAGTTCAGTTCAAGTTCATTTCCAGTTCATTTCTAGTTCAGTTCCAGTTCAATTCGAGTTCAGTTCTAGTTCAGTTCAAGTTCAGTTTTAGTTCACTTCTAGTTCAGTTCCAGTTCAGTTCCAGTTCAATTCAAGTTCAGTTCTAGTTCATTTCTAGTTCATTTCAAGTTCATTTCTAGTTCAGTTCAAATTAATTTCTAGTTCAGTTCAAGTTCATTTCTAGTTAATTTCTAATTCAGTTTCAGTTCATTTCTAGTTCAGTTCCAGTTCAATTGGAGTTTAGTTCTGGTTCAGTTCAAGTTCAGTTTTAGTTCACTTCTAGTTCAGTTCAGTTCAGTTCAGTTCCAGTTCAGTTCAAGTTCAGTTCTAGTTCATTTCTAGTTCAGTTCAAGTTCATTTCTAGTTCAGTTCAAGTTCATTTCTAGTTTAGTTCCAGTTCATTTCTAGTTCAGTTCTAGTTCAATTCCAGTTCATTTCTAGTTTACTTCTAGTTCAGTTCTTTTTCAGTTCTTCTTCAATTCTAGTTTAGTTTTATTTCATTGTAGAACGATTGGTTGCGATAACAAATGCATTACTTCCTCCTCAATATACACTTAATTGCGATAAAGTGTGTAGAAAAGTTTTTTTAACTGTCTTCCTTCTATAAAAATGTACAGTAACCAAAGATCATTTTTCGGGAGCTTTTTTTTATTCATCAAAAAAGTTGTGGGGGAAAATTTTTCTTTATGCCATCACGTCTAATTTTTATATATAGAAGAACATGTATATGTTGGTGTTGTCTTGCAACATGTATAAATATTGTTAAAAGTTAATATGTCTGACGAGCGCTATTTTGCTATTATTGCTCTTTTTTCTGTGATTTTCTTTTATTTTTCCCTTTAATTTCATTCGGCTTGTTTTCTGACTATTTTTTTTCTACTTTTAAAAGCTCAAGTGTGTGGCATGTTCTCAAGTGTGAATTTAATGTAGCTGCTAGTTTTTTGATGACTACTTGTGTGGTAACAAGAATATTTATGCATGAATCTATATAACAATATGCCACATGCAACATAAGTAACAATCAGCAGCAGCAGCAACAGTTACATTAACAAAAAAACTTCATTGACTCACAAATGTCATAACGCTTGAGTGAATCAACAATAAATTGAGATGGAAAAAAAGTTAAATGATAAAATAATGCGAAATAAAAATTTAATTTAATATTTTTCTTATTTTCACAATTGGAGTCTAATTTAAGAAATTATAGTTAATTTTGTTTTTTTATAAAAAATAATTTATAAATATTCAAAAATGTATGAGTTAAAAGATTTTTATAATTTTTAGTGTTTGTGTGTTTAAGAATACCGATCGAATCAGAATCATTTTCTTTCTACTGCCCATATGGTTAGTTGTCTATGTATATGTTGTAAACACTGCATAGGTCGCGATTTCAAGGATATCGCGACATGACACAAATTATCATTATTTAGAATAAAGTGCTGATGAAAGGTCTTGTATTTTAAGTGCATTTCCGCCCAATTAACTCAAAATAAGTGAACCATGTCCGTCCGACTGTCTATAAAAACGTTATGAATAAAATATATTTCAACAAGTATCGGTTCATTAATTTGCTAAATGCTTCATTTAACCTTAAACACCAGATACACAAATATGTAAATCAACGAAATTAAAATAGGGCTTGTTCCCCTAATAACGTCCGATTTGCTTTACATTCATATGTTTTAAGAATTCTTTCAGAATTGTGAAAATTATAGCCAAGAGAAACATTGTATGGAACCCATTTCATAGAATTTCAAGTTCTATACCGCATTCCCCGGATCCAGTAAAAACTAATGCTCATCATAATTAACTGCAAGATGTCTGAAATTTCATGAAGAAGTATTTGGTAGTTTCAAAATTATGAAATTATTAAAAAAAGGACTATTTAATAATAATAATAATAATAATAATAATAATAATAATAATAATAATAATAATAATAATAATAATAATAATATCTAATACTCGAGGTAACCAACCTTGGAGATCCACACCATGTCCACTAAAAATTTTTGGAATTGTTACAAAAAAATTTAAGAAAATTTTGAATATTTTTTCATAAAAATATATACGGAATTGTTCCAAAAGAAAAGACCTTTGTGCCTAGAGAATATATAATTTCCACCTAATTTCCATTTGTATAACCCAGAGGGTATCTTCTAAGACCCTCAAGCATGTATATTATTGCATAACATGAAAATCTGAGTCGATTTAGCTCTGTCTGTCTGTACACTTAATGTTTATATTCAATGAAATTTTTCCTCATTTTTTATTATAGTACTTAGCAATATCCTAACGTTTCAGTAGGGAAAAGGATTTAGACCGATATCTGAAGCAACCTCAAAATTCAGACAAAAAACTTTTCTTAATTTTTAGTAAAAAGTAATTCACTTACTTCATTAATATTCCAAAAAAAAAAAATTTGATACTCCTAGAAATCAGCGTGTCATATAAGTTGAATTGGATTATACTGGGATCTCACATAAGTCCCCTTTCCGGTGGGATAATTCCCTTTCAATCCATATATATCTATTTATAACAAAATTAATCTGTTTGTTTTGGACTTATGGACAGATAAATTACTGCAGCAATTTTGCTGAAATTTTCATACAATGATTCCAATATATAGAAAGTAACAGGTTATTAAAAATTCCGATAGGACCAGGGGAAGGGATACCCATCATACAAAGCAAATATTGATTATGGAATACATAAACCACTATTACAGCGAGAATTTTAAAATTTGGTTCGAATATTTTTCTCAAGCATCAAGGGAAGAGGTTGCCCCGATAAAATTCAAACATACTTTATCGATTGTCTGAAGTACTACCAGAGTCCATACCGATTCTCAAGGAACTCTTAAATATAGTTCAAAGCCATATAAATGTGGTAAATAATTTATTAAGTCATATTTGGTTTAAGGTTTCTTAATTTGAAGAATATTATTTCTTATTTGGGTTATATATAAGGCCCTTTCCGAAATATCGTTCTGAGCTCATAAGACTCTTACATATGGACCAATTATTTTGAAATTCTGTACAATTATTTTTCTAACTGCCTTTTATGTATAACTAATTTCATAAATATCGGTCCAAATTTTGTTTTTACTTCTCTATAACGAAACATACCGGAATGCGGTTTTAAGATTTAAATTATATTGAATATGGGCCCCATTAAATAAAGGACCTCAATCCGGGAACTCAATCCGGGAATAGTGTATCAAGATGCAAATAATGATTTTATATATTCACAGAAAAAGGTATAAGGGAAGTGATGGAGGGTATATAAGATTCGACTTAGCGAAAAATAGAATTCGTAAATATTTCATATGTATCAATTTGACATTTGAATGACAACTCAACATCCTTATGTTTTTTGTTTTTATTGTCTGATTGTCACTTTAAAAAAAAACTCACATTGAGTAATTAACACAGGGCTCAATTACAAAACAATTCGTGTCCTCTACAAAAGTCTTCATCATTTTGAGACAAACCAACAGATACAGACAGACGGAAGGAAAGAGGTAGAGAGAAAGAGACAACATAAAAAATACATTTGTAATTTTTTTTTGTATTTTTATTGTTGTTTTATTGTATTTTAGAAACCATACTTTGGTAGCTTTAAAGCACGTGCGTAACTTGGGCATACCATACAACATACCAGGTAGCATGCAACAAAGGAAAATGTTACAGCAAATAGTCTCCACTAACTATGAACCAGAGACACACACATCACAACAGCAATACTAAAACTAGTGCGAAAATATTATTAAATATGAAATATTGTCATGAGATCTGCCAGCAACAAATAAACCTTTATAGAGAGAAAGGAAAAAATATTAACAGCTACAGCAACATTGACACATGGAACAACTTTATGTTGTAAGGGTACAACAACAATACCAAACAAACAACCTGTAGCAACAATTGTAAAATGAAAAGAGTATCAATATTACTTATTGCCACTAAATGTTGGGCATAAATAACAAGTTGCTAACAATTGTCACGTCCAAAAGATACAAAAATAAAATATCAATAAAAAACAACAATACATCACACTCACACACACATATACATACACAAACGTTAACCAATTCATACAGTATTTATGCATTATCGAAGAGCTGCAACATTGTTGAGAAAATATTTTTATTTTCCGGTTTGAATGATTTTTTGTCAATCTTATTAAGCGCCCTACAATCGGCAGAAGTTAATTCACATTTAAAAAAAGTTTAATTTAAAATTCAAATTTTTACTAAAAAATTCAAATTTTCACTAAAAATTTAAATTTTCACTAAAAATTCACATTTTCACTAAAAATTCACATTTTCACTAAAAATTCACATTTTCACTAAAAATTCACATTTTCACTAAAAATTCACATTTTCACTAAAAATTCACATTTTCACTAAAAATTCACATTTTCACTAAAAATTCACATTTTCACTAAAAATTCACATTTTCACTAAAAATTCACATTTTCACTAAAAATTCACATTTTCACTAAAAATTCAAATTTTCACTAAAAATTCAAATTTTCACTAAAAATTCAAATTTTCACTAAAAATTCAATTTTCACTAAAAATTCAAATTTTCACTAAAAATTCAAATTTTCACTAAAAATTCAAATTTTCACTAAAATTCAAATTTTCACTAAAAATTCAAATTTTAACGAAAAATTCAAATTTTAACGAAAATTCAAATTTTCACTAAAAATTCAAATTTTCACTAAAAATTCGAATTTTCACTAAAAATTCAAATTTTCACTAAAAATTCAAATTTCACTAAAAATTCAAATTTTCACTAAAAATTCAAATTTTCACTAAAATTCAAATTTTCACTAAAAATTCAAATTTTCACTAAAAATTGAAATTTTCACTAAAAATTTTAATTTTCACTAAAAATTTTAATTTTTCACTAAAATTCAAATTTTCACTAAAATTCAAATTTTCACTAAAAATTCAAATTTTCACTAAAAATTCAAATTTTCACTAAAATTCAAATTTTTCACTAAAAATTCAAATTTTCACTAAAAATTGAAATTTTCACTAAAATAAATTTGCACTAAAATTGAAATTTTCACTAAAAATTGAAATTTCACTAAAAATTTAAATTTTCACTAAAAATTGAAATTTTCACTAAAAATTGAAATTTTCACTAAAAATTGAAATTTTCACTAAAAATTCAAATTTTCACTAAAAATTCACATTTTTACTAAAAATTCCCATTTTCACTAAAAATTCACATTTTCACTAAAAATTCACATTTTCACTAAAAATTCACATTTTCACTAAAAATTCACATTTTCACTAAAAATTCACATTTTCACTAAAAATTCACATTTTCACTAAAAATTCACATTTTCACTAAAAACTTACATTTTCACTAAAAATTCACATTTTCAGTAAAAATTCACATTTTCACTAAAAATTCACATTTTCACTAAAAATTCACATTTCACTAAAATTCACAGATATAATATGTCAGAATAGGTGAGGTATTTAACCGTTATATTACGGTTCATTTATAGCATTTTAGAATTCAAATATGTTTATTCAGCGTGTGGCTGAAGGGTACTTAAAATTCACCTTAAACGAATGTGTCAATACAACTAAATATTTCTCCCTCTTCTTTTCTTCCCTTTTAATAATATTTCACATTAATTTCATCAGAAAATAATTTAAATGTTTTCGACTTTTACATTGAATAATTACTAAATAAAATACAACGACTTTTTTGTTATTCTTCCTTCCTCATCATCATCTTCTAATTAAGTAATTTATTGTTTTATGAAATTTTCTTTTGAAAGATATTTTGAATCCAAAAAATTCCTTTCCTCTGAACTCCATTTTTCATTTCATCATAAAAGAAGAAAATTCTTTTCAGAATACAAAAAGAATCTGTTACCGCTTTTGTATGAAAATTCTTCTTTTTTTAAGTATTTCATTTTCTTCTAAAACTATATCACGTATGTTTTCTCTATTAAATAATATGCCAAGTCTCAATCAAAATACTTCAGATGTCAATTATAGATTGCAATGGTTTCAATACTCATACAGATTGTCAATGTAAGATAACAAAAAATGCAACAAAACATTTTGCAGACAGACGGACAGATGGACAGACATTGGTACATATCTATAATAACAGCAACAACAACAACAACAACAACAACAGTCATATACAATATATGTTAGCAACTTTATGTTTAATATATATAAGATATGACATATGATGAGAACTGGAAAACGTTAACAAGTTGAGGCCAATTGAAAATAGAGAAGTAGAAGTGCAAAAGACACAAAAAGAAAGAAAAAAAATAGAAATTGTTGAACTATCTGGAGTTATAGCAACAAAATCATTAAGAGTTACTTTAAGAACGTCAAAGGAATTAAATACAAATCATAGTTAAAGAATCAGAGCAACTGGGGAAGGAGATCTATGAGTTTTATCTCAAAACAAAAATATATTTAAAGTATTTTCATAGGAAATGTTAAAAATGTTTTGGAAAATGTTATGATTGTAATGAAATGTTGTGTATTGCAATGACTTTTAATCTTTAAATCTTTATGCTGTTCAATCCGATGGATGGAGAAAATTATCTAAGACGTCATCAATGGGAATGAGAGCTTAATAGAGAAAAGACTAAAAAGAGAGAATTAGATGGAGGATATAATCATATCAAAAATACCATATGAATTTCCGTTTTCATTTTGATATTCCTATTCCTCCAAATAAGAGGTTTCTGCGAGATGACTCTATTCAATTAATAAATTTGCTGTTCCCATTGAAAGCATGACATTTGATTGGTTTTTTTATGTATATGAAAGTTTTTTGTTTTTTAACGATCGTGTAATTGCTGGAAGGTCCACTAGAAACATGCTATGAGATCGATTTATTTGATGGAAAGATCACTGGAATGATGCTAATGATAATCTATTTGATTGCTAATGATAATCTACTTCTTGGAAGGATTAAAAAATGTTAAAATTAATTTTGGTTGTTAACGATCATCTGCTTGATAAAAGTATCAAGTATGAAAGCCTTGTTGAAGTTATTTACGATTATGAAGGATACCAAGAAATATCCAAATATTGGACTAAATTAAAGATCGCTTATTTTCATTTAAGTGTTTAAGTTCTCTGCGATGTATCTTTGTTGCGATATATCTTGATGAAAGGATCAAAGTAAAGATCTCTTATATTGATTACTAACGATTATCGGTTTGATGGAATTATCAAATTGGTTTCAACCGATCTTCATTTAAGTGGGTTATGATCCTCTACTTGATGAAAGATCAAAGTAAAGATCGCTTCTTTTCATGTAAGTGTTTTTGTGTTTGGCAGATGGAAGGATCAAAGAAATATTCCGTATTTTCCTTGTTGCTACTAAAAAGAAAGTTTAATGCCAAATCTCATTTATTTTGGCGGTAGCTGATCATCTGCTTGATGGAGGATCAAACGATGCCTTATTTTTTTACTAATGATCGTCTGCTTGATAGAAAATCAACCATTATTTACATGAAAGTGTTTTATTTGTCTAAGATGATTAATCTTTTCATCATGCACTTGGATCGATAGATTAGAATCTTAATTGTATTGGGAATAATATGAGATCCACGTTATTTGTTCTAAGTAATTGACCTAAATTAATCACGGTAGCGTGTTAGTGATCTGCAATTATATACAATTTAATACAATTTTAATAGAATCACAAAAAAAATAATCTATTATATGATAAAAATCACTATCAATTTGTTGTTATATCCTGCGAAAGTCCCCTTTTTGTAACGTCATTGATGCATCTTTATCTCATTTGATAAGAGCAGACAAAAAACGCTGAATGGTTGCTTTCACAGAGCAAATACTTTAAAAACACTTTAATCTTTGGCTTGTGTTAGTGACAAATCGTCAATGAGTTTCAAGTCCGCATCAAGTTTACTTGACTTTATCAAATCGATTATAGTTAAGTATAACTGTTCATATATTTATGGAGGATCAGTTATGGGCAGAGGATAATTTCTTGAGGGCTATTGTATTACTTCCCATGATGTATTTCTTGTTTAGTCTCTTAAACCATAACAATGGCTTCATTTAACATTGGAATCGCTATTTCAATTACATTATTCATCGATCGTGATTTCCATATTCCGTACTCCCGTACTTTAGCATTATGAAAGCGCAGAATTTCCTGTTTGATTCATTGCATTCATAGGATATAATACATACAAAGAATAGGTGTAACATATATCCTTTGAAATCTTATTGCTAATTTGAGAGGTCTTCTCTTAACCTCTTAAATTAGCTACACAATCTTAGAGGACAGAAGTAAGAAAACAATTATCGTCAGAAAAATACTCTTTGCTTTCTCGAAGAATTATTTATAAAATGTTTCTAAAACAATGCTTTCGAAGTATATAATTTTTTCTAAAATCCCTCAATCTTAAACTGATATTTGGAAATCTTATAATGAGACTTTTAACTCTTCAATCAAAAGTTTAAGTTGTAACAAATCGTTATACTTCCCTTGTACTCCAAACTCCAATTGATTTGATTTTTCTAATGTCAACATTGTTTTCCATAACCATAATTTCTATGTTTTTGCTATAAAAAAAGAACTGTAATAAAAAAGCGAGAAGAAAGATGGAATAAAAAAAATGCGCAAACAACAATTGACAGAAATTGCATTCTAACCAAAGATGACAAAACAGCGTTAGAACAATTACTTATAACAACTAGAAAAATGTTGCACACACTTTCATACCATTTTCACTCTATCTCTCTCTCTCTCTATTTTAAGACTCAAATCAAACATACACTTATTTATAACTTCAATAATGATGAGATGATGAACTTCAGATGTTTTGTGGTGGATGGATGGATGGATGGATGGTGGTTTAGTTTTGTTTTTTTCCCAATATTTTCCTAATAATAAAAGTTTTTATGATGGCAAACAAAATGATAAAAGTAATAATAACGCTGATGTTGTCGTCGATGATGATGGAAATGATGATGGTGATTTCAAATGACAATCTTGAGGAAATGTTAAGGAAAGAAAGTTGATTGATTTTTAAAGGCTCTAACATATTTTTATGCCATTTTAAGTTAAGTTTAGGAAAAAATGATAATTACCACAATTTCTTGAAGAAACATTTCATTTAGCTGTATAAAAACCTTAACGCATATTTCAAAATCCTTAAATAGAATTTAATGAGTTTTCAATCACCATCATTGCCATTAACATTAATACCAACCAGAAATAATTTTTCAATGGCAAATGAAACGGTAGTTTATGATTTTAAATTTGGGTGTGTTGTAAATTCCCTTCTCACACATATCGCAACGGATCAAAAACTACACTAAGAAAAATAATTGATAAAATTCTCCTTTATTAAAAGCATATATCAACTTCAATTTGTTCGGTGTATTGTTTTGTTGTATATTACACACATCATTAGGCCCGTTCAAGTTGTTGGCATTTTTAGCTTTTCAGACATCAATTTTGAATGTTAATTTTTTCTATATATAAATATACTTATATTCATGTCGGTTTATATTGTATATGTTGTCTTCATTTTCTTTAGTTCTTACTTATATTGTGTCATGATTAAGCGTGTGGCATTAATTTTAATCCTTTAACAAAAAGGATAATAAGCTTTAGTCGTCGTCAAAGTCATCGTCATCGTCAACATCATCATCACCATCATCATCTGCATCGGCCACAACAGCAATTTTTATATGTATTTATTTTAAATCAAAACCATTTCTTGAATTCACTCACCAAATACACTAACCATAACATGCAACTTCATCATAATACTCGTCATTATTGTCTACTACAACTGCTACAACAACTATTTAGAGTATAAATATTATAAACCAGCTATGGGCTACTATTTGACCAACCAACCAACCAATATCCAACCATAAGTTTAGATGCTTTATGGGAGATGATAAACTCATTTTGCCATTCTTTTCTAAAGAATTACATTACGACAACTGACAGACTAGTTGGTGAAAATAAGCGAAAACCCAGCAAAGTGTAGACAATTTGCTTTAAGACGGATTGAAATCTGCTCTCACTTCTTGACAATCTTATTTTTATAATCTACTTCAGTTCTAGTTCACTACTAGTTTAGGTCTCATTCACTTCTAGTTCAGTGACAACTCCACATCTTAGGCTTCGACTGCCAAGACTTAGGGAGTTTATTAAAAAATTAGGAAGTTGTATAACAAAACGTTAGCGGAGAATTGAAACTCTTATACAAAGATTCTAAAGTCTTATACTTGACCACAAAGTGTTACACTGAGGCTTCCAATACAAAAACAAAATTTAATATAACGCTTAGTAAGTTATATATATAAAAACTTTTAGGTATTACCCCGAGATCTTTAAATCTTATATGGAGGTTATAAAGTCTTATACTGAAACATTAGTGCATATACTGAGACATTAAAGTCTTATGATTTGAAAATTTAATACTGAAAAATTATATTTAAACATAAAAACCGTTAACTTTCATATACTCAGTGAAGATTTTTAAGTCATGTAATAAGAGCTTAAGTCTTATACTGAGAACTGTAAGTCTCAAACAGAGATTAATTACAAATTTTAGTAAAATACTCTGGAAGATGTATAACAATATTTTGAAGCATATACTCTTTGTAAAGATGTTCTTTTACTAGGACTTCAAACTCTTATACTTGGTGAAGTCTTAAAACTCTTATAATTTATGATGTCTTAGTTATTGAAAAAAAAACTCGTTGTAGAGATTTTTACTGCTTGCAAGCTGTAATACGATCTTCTTTATTGAAGGATGTTTGTAATAAGAGAGAACTAAAAGTTGATGTTTTTAATGCAAGACAGTCCCAGTGTTGCCATCTGCGATATTGTGTTGATTTTTTCCTATTTTTTGTATGTTTTACTTGAATATATGTGAATATCTTCCGGGACAAGCCTTAGAGGACTTCTTCATTGTATAATATTGAAGTTTGGGCACTTTAACACTCCTTTGTTTTGAAAATTGAAAACTTTTGGAAACAATCTGGTAATAACCAGATTTAACTAGTAGCGAAGATCACAAATTGAACTATTCGGAAAACTATTCATTGCAATTTGGTAGAACAATTTTTTTTTCGGGGTTTTCCCTAGAGACTTCAACTTTAAAGCATGAATAAAAATCTCGCTGGGTTTAAAGAGTTTAACAAAATATTCCTTTAAAAAATCGACTGGTCCGTCTGTCTGTCTGTCTGTATTTCCATCTGTTTATTTGTTATTACTACGTTGTTTTGCTGCTAAATAAAAATAAAAATAAAAATATTTTTTTCATCGCAGCATTTTAACTTGATGCTGCTGCATCTGACGAGTTAATTTACGCGCATCACATTCCTTTCAGTTTAAATACCCATATTCCTTCCTACCCATCTACCTACCCACTTAACTAAATGATTACCTTTATGCAGAGGGACCCTTCTCCTCTTCTCTACCAATTTAGCAATACACACTGTTTCTATCACTGGTAATTTGCTTCGTTTTTTTTTCTTGTAGCTCTTCCCTGATTTTTGCGAAATCTTTTCTTTTTTGACTTTTTTTCTCATTTTATTTTTAAATTTTATTTGTAATTTAGTTGAAGGTTGGTTTTATTTGATTCCATTTAGTTGTAGCATTATTATGTATCCATTTATACTGATGCTTTCAGAGGAGTAGTGGAGTAGTTTTATAAGGTAAACTTTTATAATTGGAAAGTTCTTCATTATTAACATCATAATTAGTTTGAGGATTTTAACCAAAAGATTTTAAGTCTTTGAATATAAAGAATTTGGAATGGTATGATTTGTAATCGTGGGAAGAGCAGGGAAGAGAAGAGGACGGTAGGGGAAAGAATGAATGAATGAATGAATGAATGAAAATCAATTGAATTTTTAAAATGACATTAAATTAGTGATTTTAATTGTATTGATTTTAAATAAAGCATAAATTTTAATGTTAAGTATCGTGTGTAAACGATTTGTGTATTAAAGACTTAAGTTGTTGGTAGAAAATCATGTGATATTGTGGCAGATCCAGATATTACAGAGAAAAGTTCCATATGTAATAAAATAATAAATACTGATGGGTTGCATGAGACGTTAGAAAATAATAAGCATAAGTTATTGAATTATACTTTTAGTTTTTATCACTAATGTAACCAAACGGCACCTGGTTGTCCATATTGAATGCAGCACTTGGAATAACACAGTTTCACAGTAATGTTATTTAGTCTAGTAAATAATGATTCGTTTAAGATATTGTTTACTTGTCCAAGGCCTATTCAAAGTTAACTATAATTTCCGTTAACTACAAATGTTAAGTAAAAATACCTTCGTTTGCTGTAAGATTGTCATAACTCCAAAAATTCCATTTTCGAATTAACATCAGTAAATGAAATCTTAAATTAATTAATGAAGGATTATGAAAGCACAAAACGTATTATCTCAATTAGATAATTATTTGCTTATTACATAAAATAGCATTATTCCAGTTAAGTGATATACACAATCGCTAATATAAATTTTATTTAATGATTCTCACAGTCAAATATACATTTCCTGAAAATATGACTTTTTGTGTTATCACTATGTTGCTGCAAATGGAATATTCTTATCACATAAAGGACATGTTGTTGATTCTAGTGTTGTTATTTCCGTAGAAAAAACCAACTATAACTCCGGTAATTCCGGAACAGAGATCAAATGTTAATGATTAAAACAGAATTCATTTAATCAATTAATCCCAAATACGAAACGTCTGATAAACTCTATAATCAGACTGAGGAAAACTTTGCTTCGAAATTTCCACTGGTAGGTTTGGTTCTCTTAATACAGCAAGTTTGATTCGTTGCCTGTTCAGCAAGTTTGGACTACTGTTATATCAATACAATAACATCAAAATTCGCAACAATCATTGTAACATATTGATTCAGTTCCTGCTAATCGACCCATCCAGGAAGGTTGAATTGGTTTTCGGTACCTGCTTTAACACAACAACTTCGTATTCTAGTTTCAAAGTTCCTGCCAATCGACCCATCCAGGAAGGTTAAATTGGTTTTCGGTCGCCTGCTTTAACACAACAACTTCGTATTCTAGTTTAAAAACCCGATGTTAATTTTTTAAATTTTAAAAGTAAATAAAAGTAAATGAAAGCGATCTTAAATATATTTTCTTAGTTTAGAATTTAGATGTATTTTGTAGTTCTCTTTCAAGTAAATAAGTAAATAATATAGTAAACGATTCAGATATTCTTTAACCAACTAGCAGCCAGTATATGAGAATGAAGTATACGACTGAATCCCTGCGAAGACTCCTTCAGTTTCTTTTATCCATAAAGAATAAATTGATCGTGTTCATGGATGATCAAAAGTCGACCGAAGACGCAACCGTAAGTTTTTGGAGATGTTTGATTGTGAAGTGGTTAATATTTACTTAACAACATTCTCAAGATCTCTAGAGATCATTCATACCTTAGAGATTAAGATAGTTTTTCTTCTAAATCATCATTATAACGATGAATATTTATATCAACCAAGCAAGTGAACTCTCTCTATGATCAAGTAATATCATGTGTAACATTGGCTTTGGAAACTCTATTCCTAGATAGGCATCTAATGAATGATTATAATGCTAGACAGAGACCTCATGAATTCTTCTACATCGACATTTTCCATTTCTATTAAGAAATTTAAATTTTTGTTTAAAGTCGGTGCAAGAGGTAAAGAAAATATCAAAAAATGCTGGTAATTCTGCTGACTCCATAATATCTGTAGTACATAGTGTATAAATATAAACACCATTTGGAGATCACTAATAAATCACTTTGAGAATCAATGCAATAATTCAGCAAGAAAAATGCGAAAATGGTTCTCGATAGACTTTGAAGGAACATCAGTGTCGTTATTTGGCAAGATCCTACTGGTCTAGAACTGTGTCTAATCAAAAACTCTCGTGAAGGAAAAAATTCTCAAAATTAAAATAATGACCAGAAACAGTGCTGGATTGGCCACAAACAGAAATCAAGAGAAGGCAAAAACAGAAGGAAAGTTAGAAGTAAGTTAAAAAGTTAGAGAGAAGTGGAAGCATCAGTTCAGTATATATCAAGGTGTTGAATCTTAATCTTTAGCCACTTTGGAATATGGAAGATAATACTCTGAGCCGGGAATAACAAAATAATATTTATTTTGTTATTCTCATTAACAAAATCCCAATAGGAAAAGAAGATGAAATGAAACAAATATATTAGGATTTAGGATATAAAGAAAGTTTATTGGACAGATTACCTCTTTATCGTTTTACAGCAAGTTCAAGAAGAAGGAAAAATTATCTTACGTAGAACGGAAGCGACATTTTAGGCTATGTCACCAGAATGACGTTTGTTTTAGGCGTTATGAGGAAAAGAGAAAGTGTGATTTTCATAAAATTCAGCTTAAATATAGGTACTCAGAAAGGGGAAAAACTTTACTCATCACAATATTAATGTCAAAGGGAGTTTAGGCCCTTTTGGCATTAACATTGCCGCCCGCCTTGCAGGATTTATGCAAAGAAAAAACTGTAAGATATAGTTCTGGTTCAGCCTAAGATGCAGCTTCTAGTATAGAAAGGAAAATAAAATAGTAAATTAATTTAATGAATTTCAGTTACAATTAATTCATGTTATTCAAATTATATACAAAAGTATGATAATGTTTAAGGAAATTGGCATGCAACTTAAATCTAGTATATTAACAATTCATTTATAATAATGTATATTATGCATTTTTTATTAGGACAAAGATAGGTTTTGTATTTTGCTTGCTATTTAGTGCATTTTTTTACGAAATATTTTATTGAAAATTTATAAAGTACAAGTACCATATATAACCCAGCCAAAAATGGTGCTTTGGGCTGTTGGAAAACCGATTCTGGAAAATACTCCTGGACATATTACCTTTGGATATAGGTCTACACCAATTACGATATCGATCGATGCCGATTCATAAAATTTGGAATCCGCCAGGAATAAATCGCGGAAGTGTTTTTTATAGGATTCGGGAAGGGATTGTGAGGGTGTTCTAAGAGCGATGCGATTGTCGACTCGAAAAGTACCTTCTATCTTCGAAGTTGAATCAAATCGAGATTTTATAATCAAAGGACAAATGGTTTCTTCCTTGAGCGTATAGCCGGTTAGATCCAACTGATCTACGAGCTTTTTGGAAACACGACTGTATGCAGAACCAGAATCTAATAAACATCGAGCATGTGCGGTAGAGGAACCTACTTTTACGAGGACGGTAGGAAGCAAAATAACCGAATTCTGGCGAATAATGGATGTTAAAGATGTAGTTTTCGTAGTGGAAGGAATTGGCTCTTTGTGATGAAAATATGACGTTGTTGTACTGCGTTCAGTGGGAGAAAGAATTGGATTTGAATCTCGAGAAGAATGTGGGATAGAATCGATAGAAGAGGTTTCACATCGACCGCAGGAACGAATTATACCTTCTGGATCTAGAAAAGGATTTAAGCTTAAAATGATACTGCATTTGGAAATGTATTGTCCATTTGATAAAGCTTTGTATTCATTTGGATACCAAGCCTTTTGGTAAATGATAACGAATTTAGTTTGCACATCAACAATCTCACACGTTGAAAGAATGGTCGTAGTTTTGGAAAAAGTGGAACGGTGACGAGGATGAGTACGATGGAAAAATCTGTAAACATATGCCATGACTCGCATTGCTCTATGAAATGAAGAAAATCGTTCTAGTGGATCATCGAAATTTTTGAAGTAGGAAAAATGAACTTGAATAGACTTCGCTTCTGGAATATTTTTTAAGACTGTTGAATATTCAACGTAAGGCCATTGGGATTCCGGTTTTTCAAGCCACTTTGGTCCATACCACCAAAGTTCATTGTCCAATAACTCCTGTGGGGTAACGCCTTTACTTGCGAGATCAGCAGGATTAGATCCAGAACTTACATGATTCCACTGAGAATAATTAATTATTTGTGTGATTTTGGAAACTCTGTTAGCAACGAACGTTTGCCAGCAGCATGGTGGTTTAGCCAGCCAAGATAAGACAATAGTCGAGTCGGTCCAACAAAAAATATAATATTTTTCAACATTTAACCTTGGAATTAAATTGTCGAGCATTTCAGATAAGAGAACTGCCCCGCATAACTCTAGCCTTGGAATCGAAATGGTTTTGATAGGAGCTACTTTAGTTTTCGAGGATATAAGGAAAGTCGATATAGACGATACATTTTCGACACGCACATACAATGCAGCTGCATAAGCCTTTTCAGATGCGTCGCAAAATCCATGAAACTGGAGTTTGGACTGTGGACAATATCGAATCCATCGAGGAATGCGAATGGAATTAATAGAAGAATAATTGGATTGAAAATTTTTCCATTGGATAAGTGCTTCTGAAGAAATTATTTCATCCCAACCAGTACCATCCGTCCAAATTCTTTGCATTAGAATTTTAGCTGTAATTATACATGGTGCTAACCAACCTGCTGGATCAAATAATTTGGCAATTTGGGACAAGACTTCCCGTTTCGTATAATTTACTGTCTCGTCCAATGGATGTGCAACGAAATAGAAATTATCAAAGCACGCATTCCATCTAATGCCTAATGTCTTTGCCGAACTAGTTTCTTCGAGCTTTAAAAAGTCTTCATGTAATAGATGATCTGGAGGAATATCATCTAAAATATCTTTGGAGTTCGACGTCCATTTTCTTAGGGAAAATCCAGCGGATTTCAAAGCTTGGATTAGCTGTTCTTTGGCTTTAATTGATTCTTCCCCAGTGTGAAAACCGGCAAGGACATCATCGACATACATGGAATTGCGTAATATGGAACTTGCTAACGGATAAATAGCTTCTACGTCATCAGCTAGTTTTAAAAGAGTACGAATGGCTAAGTATGGCGCACAATTAACTCCGAAAGTAACAGTATTAAGTTCATAATCTGTTATTGGAGTATGAGGATCGCTTCGGAATAATATTCTTTGAAAAGGAGTATGGTCAGGATGGACCAAAATCTGTCTGTACATTTTTTGAATGTCAGCATTAATTACAAATTTAAAAAAGCGCCATTTTAGAATAAGAATTGTAAGGTCGTTTTGTAGTATCGGACCTGTGTGTAGGAGAGAATTTAGACTTTGTCCATTAGATGACGGAGCAGAAGCATTGAACACTACACGAACTTTCGTAGTTACACTATCCGGCTTTAAAACGGCGTGATGTGGTAAATAAAAAGTTCTTTGATAGTCTGATTCGTTATACGAACCGACTCTAGACATATGACCCAGATCTTCATATTCCTGAATCACATTATCGTATTCGGATTTCAATTCTCGATTTCGCATCAGTCTTCTTTAAAAGGAAGCGATACTATGAATCTTCCATTGGAATTCCTTTTCGTAGTTCTTAGGTAAAGATCCTCACAAAACTTATCGGAAGAAGACAAAAGATTCGTTCTTGGAAGATTCTCCACCTCCCAAAAACGTGAAATTTCCTTGTCTAAGGAAATTTCACAGAAATATGAAACTATTGTGGATCTTGTACTGAGGTTACTACGAATTGGACCTGTAAGAATCCATCCAAAAATGGTTTCTTGAGCAATGAGTGATTTACATATATTATGTCGTATCCCTGGACAAATAATGGAAGGGAAAATATCACCACCAAGTAAAATGTCAATCTTAGAACTGCTATAAAATTTTGGATCTGCTAGTGGAATGTCAGGAAGAGTATCAAACTGATCCTTAGGAATTGTACGTGATGGAAGACTATTCGAAAGATGAGGAACCACAAGAGCAGTGACTGGAATTGAGATATCACTGTTCAGCGGTGAACCCAATATTAAGAAGCATTCATGTTGAACTTTGGCTGAAACTGAATTGTTCAAACCAGATATCTGAGCATTAGTAGATTCAGATGGAAGTTTTAAGAGATTGAATATACGTTGGGAAATAAAGGTACCTTCAGAACCCGAATCTATCAAGGCACGTACTTTATATTCCAAACCTAAATGACAAATATTAACCCAAGCTGTTCCCAGCAAGACCCCTTTCGAATTAGTAGCAAAACATGATTGTATTTGCCCTGAACTTGTGGTAGAAGTGGACTGTATTTTGTTTTTGTTTGGTCGAATATAAGGAGCCGAGTTAGGATTAAGTGATGAGTTCACATTTGTTGTTGAAATTTGGGTATTATCGATTGGAATATCAATCTCTTTGTGTAAAAGTGTATTGTGTCGTTTCTGGCATTTAAAACAACTGTGTTTGCTTGTACAATTTCTGACACTATGGGTTTTCGAAAAACAGTTTAGACATAAACCTTCCTTTTTTATTTCATCTAATCTGGATTTATAGGACATTTTTAGGAATTTGGGACACTTGCGGATGATGTGATTTTCTTTTGGACATAACTGGCAAACTGGACTATTGACATTTACCTGAAAACTATGTACCTTTTGTTTGATACTAGTATTCGAATTACTTCCTCGTTTTAAATCTGTGGCTTTATGACCATTTGTACTACGAATTTCGGAAACGGATTCTAACGTTCTGTAGCGATTGGTCAAGAATTCGTCTAGTTCAGACCACTTTGGAATAGATGTTTTGTCCCTTAATTGATGCTCCCATAACGTCAGAGTAGTCTCAGGAAGCTTATTGGTGCAGAGAAAAACAAATATAGGGTCCCAACTAGCCACATCAATATTATGGATCTTTAAATTCGCTATGCATGAATTTATGTCCCTTTGTAATAGTTTCAAGGACTTGCCAGATTCGGAATTAACAGTCTGAAGATTGAAAAATATCTTCAACTGACCGTTAACTAGGACCCTTCGATTGTCAAATCGGAAACACAAATTTTTCCAAGCTATGTCGAAACCTTGGTTTGTAAGAGGACTCTTACGAACAATCTCCCTGGCTTCACCTTTCGTTTTCTGAGTCAAGAAAAATAATTTCTCAACATTGCTAGCTCGGGAATTGGAAACAACGGCGGTGAAAATATCTCGGAATGTTGGCCAAGAAGCATAATCACCATGAAAATCTTCAATGTCAATTGGAGGGAGATGCAGATTTTTGGATTCAGATTCTATAAAATGAGAAGAGCTTGGACGAATAGAATTTGAAGTTTGAGGAACTGTAGCTTCAGAAGAAGGGTTTAAAGATTGTCGAATTGAATCAGACATTTCTGACAAGCGGACTAAACAATTACAATAAGTTGTATAAGTACTTTTGTACTTCAACTTAAAGGACTCTATGTCAATTGGATTGTCAGCATCATCTTCCTTTTCTATGTCCCTAATATATTGTTCGAAAGCTACCTTAACCTGACTCCAGTTGGATTTCAGTTCATATCTGTGAACTTCTAAAGCATTCAAGGACGATACTGGATATTGGTTATTATTTAGGTCAGCCTCAAACTCTACTATGCTATCAGCTAAACGTATGAATTGGTCAAGCGACATTTTTTTAATATATTTGAATCTTTTTCAGATATATAAAAAAAACTATTTGAAAATTGAACTAATTGCTTATAAAGTTGTATAAATTTGGAAACTGATGAAAATGCAAATTAAGGACAAAAAAATTATACAATAATTAATTAAAATATTTAAAAGGAGAAAACAAAAAAGTAGAATAAAAATAGTTCAAAAACTCAAATTATTGAGCGTTTTATGATTTCATTAATTCAGTGAACTGAATCTCAAATCAGCTGTTTATAAAATTATTCTTGAAAAAGTTCATTGACCCTTTTTAAACTGGAAGATATACTTTATTTCCCAATAATAAATTGCACACTAGGTCTGTTCGTTAAAAATTAATCAGGAATATGATCAATTGAATGGAAAGTAGTAAAAATAGCATGAAATTGTAATAACAAATGTACTGTTTTACAATGATAAAATTAAGAAACGAATTGTATTTTGCAAATAATGTTATTTTTATCTTATTTCAAATTGGAATAATTGTATATAATGGACTAAAAATATATACACGAAAAGGCCTATTATTTCCAATTGCAATAATTGAGAATATGTAATCTTCCACAATTAATGTGGAAATTGGTGCGTACTCTCGAAAGTAAAGGGAAAAAAATTCTCTTAAAACAAAAATAAAATGAGAATATGACAAAATTGGAATATGTGATCATATACCAGTGTTACCAAATTACTCTAAGAAAATATGATCTAGGAGTAAAATTATTAAAAAATAATTTAAAAAAAATGAAATAAGGAACTAGAATTCCGAAATGTTTTTCTTGAAAAATATAGAATAAAGTTTTAAATTATTTTATAAATAATTAATTTTTTGTCCTATGGCAACCCTTACCATGCTATTTGTTTTATATGTAATAAATTGGAATAAATTACCCAATAAGCAAAAGCATGTAAGAATGTATGATTTTACAATATAAAAATTTAGAATTAAATATTCAATTTAATTTTGAATTTATGTTAAAAATTGATCAATGGATTGAGAAAAGTTTATAAATCTGAATAAAAAACAAACAATTGTAGAAATTAAAAAATATTTCTATTGAATGGACAAATTTCTTCAAAGGAAAAAAAATGTTGGCGTATACACGAAGGAAAATGAAAAATGTGGTATAATGGTATAAAAAAAGACAATTTTCTAGAGTTCATGTATTCATGAAATTTTTGTAAAAATTGCAAACAATCGAATTGTGGTCAATTGGGTAAATTTTCTCACTTATGTGTCAATAAACAACCCCAAATTATACACTGTATAGCATGTAATTATAAAATGAGAATTGCATTTAAGAGAGATGTAGGAAAGAATGAGTGATAATCGACCTATTGGATGGTTTCGAAAGAGAAGCTTAAGTGCAAAAAATTAATTTTCAAGAGTAATTAAAAAGAAAGAGTGTACTTAGAAATGCAAAAATGAGGAATGCTGAAAAAGAAATGTACAAACTAACATACATACATATGTCATGAGCTGAAAAGTGATCAATATAGGGGGGAACAAATTTGAAGGGAAGAAGGAATGGAGAAACACACTATATCAGGAACTAAATTTCTTGAAAAATAATGTTTCTTTTTTTTTTTTAATAGGAATAATTATGATCACCGAGCACTTTCCTTTTAATATTTTTCTTTTAATTGAATATTAACTTATAGGAACTTTGATTGAAATTAAACGATAAATTCTCCACCGTAATGAAATGTTGGCCGAGTACTTTATGTTTTGTTATTCGTGTAATGTTGTTAATTCTTTTTCTTGTTGTTTTACTTTTTTTTATTTTAAACAATTTGAATAAAAATTGTATTAATAAATAGAAATTTCGTCGAATATACACGATAGCAAAAGACAATAAATATAAAGAGGTTTTTAATCTTATCCCGAATGCACTTCAATAACTTATTAATGCACAAGCAAATAAATACAAAACATACCTTTGTTGGAATGTAGTATGTAGATGAGTTAAGATGAGTAGAAAGAAATCCAATGAACGAGAATTCCCAGAGAATTAAAAGCAAATTTCCAATCCGGTTCGAAGGACCAAATGTTGAATCTTAATCTTTAGCCACTTTGGAATATGGAAGATAATACTCTGAGCCGGGAATAACAAAATAATATTTATTTTGTTATTCTCATTAACAAAATCCCAATAGGAAAAGAAGATGAAATGAAACAAATATATTAGGATTTAGGATATAAAGAAAGTTTATTGGACAGATTACCTCTTTATCGTTTTACAGCAAGTTCAAGAAGAAGGAAAAATTATCTTACGTAGAACGGAAGCGACATTTTAGGCTATGTCACCAGAATGACGTTTGTTTTAGGCGTTATGAGGAAAAGAGAAAGTGTGATTTTCATAAAATTCAGCTTAAATATAGGTACTCAGAAAGGGGAAAAACTTTACTCATCACAATATTAATGTCAAAGGGAGTTTAGGCCCTTTTGGCATTAACACAAGGAAAACATCAAATAAACCAGGAGGTAAATCAGACTTGGTACATTGCTTACTAAAATAAGAATCTTTAAGATAACACATATCTTACAATATCGATCTTATAATATCGCTTCTTCCGATTAGCAATTCGTGAACACAAAGATTTATTTCCTTTAAATCCAATCCAATTTTATGCGAAAATTATCACAATCATAAACACAATCTTAATTAAAAATATCATTACTGTTGTTTTTTTTTTTTGCTTTAATTTCATTATGATTCTTACGCTCCAATCAACATCATCTAATGATCATATGAATGACTTTTAGAGCGATAACCTTGCCGTAATCTATACATTATTTCCTTAAACAAATCAATCTTATAACTGAACTTACAAAACAACTTATGCTTGAATATTAGAACGGACTCACTCCGTCATAAACAATTCATTCCAACAAACAACAAAATATTTTTCTCAATCCATAATACCGTCAAAATAAAATGCTCACAAAAAAGAAAAAACTGAGTAAGGAAAAATCAATAATAATAATAATGATAACATGATCAATGATCATTACCTTTAAGCAATGTAAAGTATGAAGTATTACAACATACAAAGTGCCAATGAAATTTATCATATTCGCAAGTTCTTTGTGTCATACCACCAAGTGCCAAAACGACTTAAACATGCAAACACACAGACTTTGAAATTTTCTTTTTCAAGTCAAACACTCAAGTGTTTGACCAATAACAAACTTATTGTTGGAAATTGCAAAAAAAAAAGAAGAAAAAATTGTGATCTTAAGAAATCCCCATCAAAAGCTTTAACTAACATTATGATCATTTGTAATGACAATCATCATCATCATCATTATTATCATAAAATGGCAGACGCATCATCATAGAAGAACATTTCATTTGGTTTGTGTTCAATGCTTTGTTCCCCCAGTCCACACCAATATAATTGTTGTAGTTGTTTTTGCTATTTGCAATTGTTATCTAAAGGTATTTATGACGCATTTCTCATTTCATTTTTCCTGTATTTTGGATCTCATATATAAATATATGTGTGATTTGCTTGAAGTAGAAGAGGAAGAAGAACGTATGAACGACATATTCGAGCAGCTACAACATGTTGTAGACGACAACAAATGTCGGAGTTTGCGTCTATGTTGCAATTGATGAAGTGTAGTTAAGTGTATCGAAATGCCAAAGGCTGTATATGTGTTGTTGTTATTTTGTAGTTTTTTTTTCTTTTTTTTGTGGCAAATTTACACTGGTCATTGTGGAAATTGTGGCGCAATCTAGAATGTTAACACTCGTCTAATACTTCATATTTGTGGTGCCATTATTACAGTGAGAGAAATAATGGAAAGGTGATGATTTCACATAAGTGCGAAGAGATTTTTAGGCTTATTTGGCTATTAAAGCTTTCCATGAGTCTTGAAACTGAAAATATGATATTTTAGGCACATTCATGATCTTCTCTATATTATAAACTTCGTCATGACTACAGTGTGCACTCTAAAGTTTAGTTTTCAATAAATCCCGTTATGATAAACTCAATCAACTCACAATCAATGAAGGAAATGTTTACGATGCTGTGATATATATAATTGAAATTTCTACTGATTTCGAACTTTTCTCGCCTGGATCATCTGCTCGTGCATTACGAAACAAGCGAAACTCCTGCAAAAATCGTTTGCAAAAAGACCGAATCTCGCTGCATGTATTCCTAAGCGACAATGTCTAATCTTGGAAAAATCATCCTAGTGAGCAGACACGTTGGTACATTATTCCATCCTTTCTGCAGTATAGCAAAAAGCCCTCCTTCTATACGTTTCTTACAGATGGAAATTAGATAAAAAACAGTTCCTTTCTTGTTCTTCAAACAGATTTTTTTGATATTCTATTTATCGATAGCTATGATTTGCTTCGCAATTAATTTTTCAATTCTTTGTGGTCTTTCAAATCGGATATTATTTGAAAAAGTAAAAGGGTTTTCTTTGAAAAAGATTTGAGTCGTTTAGCGTGCAAGAACCTGTTTTTCATACAATTGTTTGTGGTCCTTCAAACCGCATATTATTGATGATAAATAGATTTCAATTATGGTCTTGTAGACGGATTTTTTGAAATGTTCTATTTTTCGATATGTTCGAAATTTTTAAATCAGGTTCTACGAACCTGATTTTAAAATTTGATAATGTATAAAGGATTTTTGCCGTCTACGCGTAGAAATATTTCGTGGATCTTCATATGATTGCTTTGGTCCATCAAACCGGATATTAGTAGATGATAAAAAATGTGTATTATGCTTCTTCGAAAAGAACTTTTCTAATTTTCTGTTTATCGAAATGTACGCTTGTTTGTGGTCCTTCAACTCCGATATTAGATGATATGATTCTTTGTACTCTTTGGAACCGATTTTTTCTGTCAATGTAAGTGAAATCTATTTATATTTGTGATTCCTTCAAATGAATATTAGTTGACAATAGAAAAAGTTTTAGTTTGTGCTCCTTCAAATCGGATATTAGTGAACAATATAAAGCCGGATTATAACTTCCAATGTAAGCTAAATGTGTGACTGCGTTTGTTCCATTAAATCGATTATTATTTAACAATAAATAAACATTTCCTATGTTCCTTCAAACCGGATTTTAATGTCAGCTTAATTTGTGTTTGTGTGAGGTCCTTCTTTGTGTTTTTCGAATCAAATTTTCTTCTGTGATGAGTGTCAATTGAACCGGAATCTATGTTGAAAAAAGTTTTTCTGAAAATTATATAACACTAGATCTATCTTTCATTATTCCAACATACTCTCAGTGTTCTCAGCAGGATTTTGTTAATTTTTTTCAATCACATTTTGATTTTTTTTTTTTTTTGAGAAAATATGAGTGAGTGACTGTGTGACTGTTTGAATGTGAGTATTAAAAACTTATCTTGTATAAGTAGAGAAAAAACACACAAACACCAAAAAGAAAAATCTTTGCTAGATTGTTTCCTAGTAAAGTAGGTACTCTATATGTCCCTGGGGATATTAACGATACTTTTAAAGCTTAACTTTGACTTTTTTCGCTAAAAAGTTATTTTGAAGACTTGTCTTTGTCGTTGTCGTTTTTTCTTCTTCTTCTACATAGAATTAAATACTGTGTTAACGATTTTTTTCCATCATTTAATGTGAACATTCGATGTAAGTTCTCAATGTTCCTTTTTTTCCGATATTTCTATGTTTTTGTTTGATTGTACGTTTGCAACTACGTGTTGTTTGTAGTTCTTGTTGTTTTTGGCAAAAGATTTCATGTAGAGTTTTGTGTGCATACGCATCATGTAGCTGTCGTTTTAATGATGACGCACATGCTAACTGGTTGGGGTTTTTTTTTTGTTGTAGGAATATAAGAATGAATATGACGAGAGAGATAGAAAAAAACAACAAAAACAACAAACATTTTTTACACACTCCAGAGAAAACCTAGAACATAAGCTACAATTTAAACATGTATGATGTTTCTTGTTGATGAGGATACTGATGATGATGATGATGCTGGTGATGAATCCGCTTAAAATTATTTCATTTTTTTCAATTTATTTTTTTTTATTGCGACAAAGATCTGACTTATAATTCTTGTTTCTATTTTTTTTTCGTAAGCTAAACAGAGACGTGATTAATTTTAATTTAAATTTAGTTTGAAAGCTTGAAATTTTGAAGTATAAAAATTTTTCTAGTATTTAATGTTTAAACTACGGTCCTGTTTCTTCTTGAAAAGTTAAGTTAATCATTTTCATGAACTTTTCAATACTTAAAATGATTGATTTTTTCTTATTTAAAGAATTTCAACAACTATTTTTATCAATTTGAACAATATTACATTATATAGAATAAAACGAGGATCGTTGGAATGAAAGTTAATTTTTTGCACGCCATATTGTGGAATCAACATCCTCATTGGAATAACTGAAGTCTTCAATTTAGCGTCCTTACTTTAATTTGCTAAAACTCTATATAAAATATTAAAAACTTGTTGTCATTGATCAAGTTCGCATGACCATAAATTTCACCAACAAAATTTTGCGTACCAAATATTTCAAGGATGCGCTTTGTGCTCCTACGAACTGCCAAAGTTATCAAATATTATAAAAAAATTTATGGTTCCTCCAACCGAATATTATTTAACATTTCTTTTAGTCCTTCGAACCGGATATTAAATATAAAACTTTTAAAATGATTGATTGTTTATGGTCTTTCAAACCTGATTGATATAAAGTCTTCTTTAACGTCTGCCTTTGATTAATTTCCAAGATCGAAAGATTCCACAAATTCTTTTAAACATTAGATACGTTTGAAATTTTCATATCGATTATAGTGCAGTATTAAGCGCGAATATTTCTTGTCATTTAAAGGCATTTAAAATTTTCAACTTTTTTTGGAGCGTAGGACTATAATTGTTATAATTTTGCTTACACTTTACCTTTTTCTATTTAATTTTTTTATT
The DNA here is from genome assembly GCA_004302925.2 of Cochliomyia hominivorax. Classification (NCBI taxonomy): domain Eukaryota; kingdom Metazoa; phylum Arthropoda; class Insecta; order Diptera; family Calliphoridae; genus Cochliomyia; species Cochliomyia hominivorax. The sequence continues at coordinate 14,225,306 of PYHX02000158.1, read as the reverse complement.
TTTATGAGAAATGAGAATGAAGAACTATGAAATCGTTCTGGCTCTAACTTCTTTATCCGCTTCGCAGGACCATATACCTTATAACATCAAATCATTCTTTGTTGTATAATTTTTGTTTTACTTTTCGAAATAAAAAAAATAAACGTTAATAGTTAGACTTGCCATATTTAGAGTCTTTTAATATCTAGTTTATTTGGCTCGAAGGACCATAATATATAATTATATAAATTCTTTTTAACTTAGTTTCTTTCATATCTTAATAAATAGCAGTTTCTTAGAGTTCAGATTGAGATATTTAAAAAGCAAGACTGTTTAGTTAATCTTGAACTATTTAAATGCTAATGACATCGGTTCTATCCGGCTCGTAGGACTTAATTCATTACAATATCACTTTTTATTTCTTTGCAGTCTAATTTTGATAGATTTGTTTCAAGTTTGATTGCCTGATATAGAGGTTTTTAATATCGATCTTGTTCATATCAATCTTGTCCGGCTCGTAGGATCAGGTTCTTTTTATATCAAAATTTAATTTTTAAATTGGCATAATTTTATCAAACGTTTTTCGTAAATAGTCCTGCTTTATTTGGAGTAAATTTATGTTTATTTTATCCGGTTCGTAACACCTCATTATAGTGTTTCTCTATATTTAAACATTTTCAGAATTATCCTTAACCGACCCTCGTTAACAATTATCCGTCCCTTATTGACTTCATATTTTTAACTTGATAGAAGATGTTTGTTTATTTTGTTTCTTGTTTGACGTCTACAATGCGTGCGCGTACAATTAATGTTTAACTTTGTTTGTAGTTGCCACCTTTTGTGGCATGCGGGTGTTAAGAAGTTGATGATTTCTTGTTTGTTTAATTCTTGTTTTTATTTGCTTCCATTCTTTTAACTATTAACTATCGCCACCAATTTATAGTTTTGATACTTTGTATTCAATCTGTTGTTGCATGTTCTTGATTTCCTTTTTTGAGTTAAAATACAAACTTTGTTAAGTTCTTAGTAAATATTTTCTTTTAAAACGACTGCTTTAACGTTTGTCTGTCCTTCCATCCATCCATCCAACCGTTTGCGTAAATTTTGTAATAGAAAATAATTTTTGTTTTTCTCTCTTTTTCTTCAGTTGTTGTAATTGTTAAAAGTGTTGCCCATCATGTAATTTCAAAGTTTTCTTTTTCAAAAGATTTCCTTTGATGGTGGCTTTTAGTTGTTTGAAAATAACAAAATTTTTGTAAGGTTTTCGTAAGCGATGAGAGCAGTGTTATGTCCACCGAAATAAAAAGCAATTAATAATGTGTGAAAATGATAAATGAGATTTTGAATGTTGGCAAAGAAAAATGAAGGGAGACATTGAGGTTGGAGTGAGAAATGATATATTTTCAAATGTGATGAGAAAGAGTTATAGAGGTAGAGAATTTAGATTTTCAGGAATGTAAAGTAAATTTGTCTCTGCTACGAATAATGGGGGGTATTCAAGAGGTTAAATAGCCTTAATTGATATTATATTTCCTATGCAAATATTGTGCAAGTTATCGTTAGTAATTTCTTTAAAATTAACAATATTTATACGTTCAATTTCGCTAATATATACATTATATTTTCGAGATCACTTTCACTGCTGATCGTGGTGACTACCCGCATTCTATGTTGATCATTAGACTGATCAGATTCTTTATTCAGAAAGAATATAATATCAATAGTAATTATAAATAAATTTCATAAAATTCCTTTGCTTTTAAATTTTCAATTAATGATCGATCAGTAATAGTGTTAGTTTTCGTTCAGAGGTATTTAATATTATTCTTATCCGGTTCGTAGGACCACTTTTACAACAATAACATTACTTGTTTTTTCTTTCTAATCTGATCGCATTATTCGAGTTAATTAAAATCTGATTTATATTAAAATTTCATAAAAATTTTCTAAATAAATATTGCTATAAAATCTATAGCAATTGTTCTTGTTTTTCGAGGATATGAGTTGTGTCGACTTCATCTAGTTCGCAGTACCATATATATTACAACATTGTTGCAACTTTAGTTTTATTGGTACTTAAATTGGATCGGTTTTTTATATATTATATAAAAAGGATTTTTTGGTAATTATTTTCGTCACTTTTGGAGCCATTTTAAATGGATTTTATTAGGTTGAAAGGACATTAACCTTATTATATAGAATTTAGATTAGATTCTTTTGTATGATATAATTTTTTTATGGCTTAACTTGACATATTTTTAAAAATAATCAAAGGACAATAAATTCTACCATATTTAATGCTAATTTGTGTGTGTTTGATCCAGTTCGTAGGACCATATTTATTACAAACTCTTATCTTATCTACTAAATTTTCATTGAAATCTGAATTTTATAGAATTTTTTAATAAAGTTTTTAAATAAATTTTATTTAAAGACTCTTTTCTTAGACTCAGTTTAGAAGATATTATCTGGTTCGTAAGACTATATTCATTATTAAATCATATTTACTTATTATATCATTTCTTATAAATCTAATATTTATAGATTTTTTCAATGTTGCTTAACATATTTTAATAAAGGGCTCTTAACTGTCTAATTTCATGGAGCTGGTTTATGTGGACCTGTTCCGGTTCGTAAGACCATATACATTATCATATTTAGCTTAGCTTTTTTGAAATATTTCGATTTTGTTTGAAATGTTTTAAGACAGATCTTCACGTATTTACTATGGTCTCTTTTTGGGACGGATTCTTTATCTGGTTCTGGTGGGATTATATTCGTTATAAAATTATATTCTTATAGAATATACAAATAAATTTTAATAATTCTTTCTCTTTTAGTGTCAATTTTTATAGTTTTTATCTGGATCATTTTAGTTTCACTGAAACCTAATTTTTATTGTAATTTTCTACAATTTAATTAAGGACTACAGTAATTATTTTAGGAAGCCGACATAAACAGACTTTATCCGGTTCAAAGGACCAATTTGATTAAAGTATAAGAACTTTTTAAGTAATTACTCTAATCTATTTGGGAGCCGATTTCAATAGACCTTATCGAGTTCGCAGGATCATATTTGATATGTAATTTTGATCGAAGTTTTTCCAGTTAAAATCTTAGAAGCCATTTTTAGTAATAACTCCAGGAAGCTAGTTTGCAGATCAGATGCGGTTCGAAGGACCATTTTCAATAAAGTAACAGATTTTTCTTGATCTAAAGGATCTTATAGTTTAAGGACTCTATAATAACTTCTTATAGTTCACATTGTCATATTTGAAAAGAGAACCTATTTTAATTATTTCTTTTACATTAAGATTTAAATAGATAAAAATTTATAATCGCCTCCCTCCTTTCTACTCTCAAAAGCTTTAACATCTCAAAATTTTCCCTTTTCCTTAATCCAAAAACTTCATTACAATACAGTTTCGGTTTTCTTAAAGTTTCTAAAATGATGATGATATTTCTTCTTCATCTATTCGATGATTCGATATTGCAATGGTAAATTTCAAGAACATTTTGAGTGAATGATAAGTGACAGGTTTGCAACAAGGCAAAACAGCGTAAAATGTCAATATATTGAATTGACAATAGCATGCAACATCATGCATACATACAAAACAAAGCCAAGCCGGACATATAACATAGCATTTCTTTTAATAGCTACAAAAAAAGCAACAACTGAAGGAACAACATTGAAATTGAACATGAAATTTCAGAATTTTAGAAAAAAAAATGAAAACAGTAGCAAAACTTTGTAGTTCTTAATAAAACTCTAAATAGTAAAAGAAACCGAAATACAAAACAAAAAAAAAAAAAAAAAAAAAGCAATAATGATGCGACAGTCATCTCTACAAAACGAAATCATATAGACAATCAATGTTGCAGCAACATGAAGCAATAGCAACAACAACAACATTCCCAGCTAAAATTAAACGAATAACATTGAACAAATAACAACAACAGCAACAACTTTGTATAAAACAAAACGTTTTATTAACAAATTCCCTTTTGACAGTTTTACTATAAGAATTGATCGCAAGAACAAATACTCGCTCATTTCTGGCCGCAAAGACAAAAAATTCCAACTACAAGAGTCTAATAGAAGGGATTTTCATTTTTGCTTATTTTTTATCTTGTTTTAAGTTTTTTTGTTGCAGTTCTTTTTAGTTTTTCATGTTGCCTCTCAATTGACATTGAAATCTTTTCTTATTATTTTTTTTTTGTTTTTTTGCTTATTTTGATAGTTACAACATGTTGCTTAAGGGCTTTTGATTTGTGGAAAACATTTTTTTAAGGTGGATAGATTTTAGTTGTTTATCATTCCAGCTACTGTGTTCTGTTTTTTCTTTGCCATTTTATGGTTATGGAAAAGTCATAGGGCGTTAATTGGAAAAATCTGTTTTTTTGCAATAATAGATTACAAAAAAATTACGAAAGCATACCTTTAGAACAAATATAAGTTGTTTTACCGCATTTGTGAATTTACGCTTAGATCAAACATAAGAAGTTTTAGGGAATTTGTGAACTTTTAGTGAAAATGTAATTTTTTTTGCGAAAATATGAATTTTTAATGGAAATGTGAATTTTTGGTTAAAATGTGAATTATCAGTGAAAATGTGAATTTTTAGTGAAATTTGGAATTTTAAGTGAAAATGGGAATTTTATTTGAAAATATAAATTTTGAGTGAAAATGTGAGTTTTTGATGAAAATGTGAATTTTTCGTGAAAATGTGAATTTTTCGTGAAAATGTGAATTTTTTGTGCAAATGTCAATTTTAAGTGAAAATGTCAATTTTTAGTGAAAATGTCAATTTTTAGTGAAACTGTAAATTTTTAGTGAAAATGTGAATTTTTAGTGAAAATGTGAATTTTTAGTGAAAATGTGAATTTTTAGTGAAAATGTGAATTTTTAGCGAAAATGTGAATTTTTAGTGAAAATGTGAATTTTTAGCGAAAATGTGAATTTTTAGCAAAAAGGTGAATTTTTAGCAAAAATGTGAATTTTTAGCAAAAATGTGAATTTTTAGCAAAAATGTGAATTTTTAGCAAAAATGTGAATTTTTAGCAAAAATGTGAATTTTTAGCGAAAATGTGAATTTTTAGCGAAAATGTGAATTTTCAGTGAAAATGTGAATTTTTAGCGAAAATGTGAATTTTTAGTGAAAATGTGAGTTTTTAGTGGAAATGTGATTTTTTTTGTCGATAAGTGATTTTTTTGAGAGACCATAGAATAAACTTGACTATGGTCAAGTCATACAGAAAATATGAAAGACTATAGTTGTGACACTGACTAGACTATAGTCATGAATATATAGAACAAACTCCACAATATTCAAGGAAATATAGTGAAGAAAAATATATTGGACTATAGTCAGCGGGATGACTATATTCGGTAGGCTGGAATACAGTAGAAGATTAGAGAATAGACTGGTTATAAATTAGTCAGAAGACTACAGAATACTCAGAACAATATGGAATAGAAAAACAGACTTTAGAATAGACTAAAAAAATTCTATGTTATCAAACAGGAGAGACTATAAAATAGACCAGACTAGAATAAACTAGATTATAGTCAGGGAAATGTAGATTACGCTATAATCGGAAGACTATAAAATAGGCAAAGTCTGTAATCAGAATAATGTCAAAAATTACTATAGTAATAGTCAGTTAACTATAAATGATTCAGAAGACTATAAAAATATTAATCAAAAGACTATAGAATATAATATATAATAGATATTAGTTTGGAGTCTAAAACAGAAATTTAACTATAGAACTGTGAGTATTGTAGTTCTTAGATTTGAAAATATAATATTTGGGAAACTATAGATAATACTGTAGCAAAATGACCACCAAATAGACTAGTCCACTGTCAAGAGACTATAGTGAACAGGCATATACGGTAATCTAGATAATTGCCAAACTAGACTATAGGTGGAAGACTATAGAATAGCCTAAACGGAAGTTAGGAGTCTATTGATAAGTCAGAAGACTAGGGAATAGTTTAGGATATAGTATTCTGTATAGGTAAGACTATCGGAAATTAATAATATAGTCTTTTATTCATTATAGTTAATTTTTGAGGAATTAAGTCAAAAATGATTTTTTTTGACAATTTTTATTATACATTCTTTACACCGTTCACATTATGCACACAAGACATTATTTACATTATGTAAAAAACGTAAAAATATTTAAATATTAAATAGAATGTTAATTTCCTTATTATTGAATTTTTTACATAATGTCAATAATGTAAAAAATTTAATTACAGAAATAATTGTAATACATTTTTTACACTATGTAATAAATGCAAAAATTGTGATTTTTTGAACTTTATGGATTTTTTCTTTCTTTTTTATTTTATTGTTTACATGATGTCAACAATTGATGTGTTTTGAAATCTTTGCGGTTTTAGAATAAATTTAAATTGTTTACTTGTAATGTAAATAATAGCAATTGTAGTGAAATTGGTCCAGGTTTTTAAAATTTTCCATTTTATTTTATTATTTACATGATGTCAACAAACTTTATTTATTAGTTGAGTGCTGAGAAACTGACTTCAATGGTAAAAATATCTGTTATTTTATATACATTATTTACATTATGTAAATATTTATAATTATAGAGCATTGGATTTTTTTACATTATGTCAACAATTTAATACTTTTTAATTGAAAATTTCATATTAGATTTAGGTTATTTGGAATTATAGTCTATTCTTTACATGTAATGTCAATAAATTTAGCATTAAAATTTTAGAGGTTATTTTCTCTACATGTCTATTGTTTACATGATGTCAACAATTATTATTTACCAAAAACTCTGTTAGTTTTCTTTCATTTAAAAAATTGCAGAGTTTTTTTTTTTTATAATTTAGAATAAAATTACATTGTTTACATAATGTAAACAATTGTAATTAAAATAGAATTATGGAGTTTTTTTGATTTTCCCAATTTAAGTTACTTTTTTTAGGTTCCCCTAAATTTCTCATGAGATTTTCTGAAAATTTCTGTTAATATTTTAAGTCTTTTTCTCTTGACTCATAAATAATTGAAAAGATTATTAATAATTTTTAAGAATTTTACTGTTATTTTTTTGCTAAATTTGAAAACTTTCAAGAAAAAACATGAATAGAAAAAAATATAGTTTTCTGTTTGTGTAACATTAAATCAACAACAATAAAATGTATTTTTTTTGTAAAAGTATTTCAGAGTAAAGTATCTTTAGTTAATCTAATCTTTAATATCTTTTTAACTCCATAATGCTTTTCATTATCATATCATTATGCCAAGTTCAAGAAAAAAGCATTTTTTCGAGAGTTAAACATTCTTTCTTCAACATAAAAATATTTGATTAACTGGTTTCATTACCGGCAACATTGAACCATGAAATAGTTTAGCAAACATTTTGAAGAGAGAAATATATAAAGCTTAAGCTTTAAATATAGCTAAAATTGTGGATATTGCCACACACAAACATTTATGCCGCAACTCATTGAGGTAATTTTGTGAGTTTCAGCGAAAATTTTAGACGAAAAGAAAAACAAAAATCCACCATCACCAACATTCATTTCACTTAGAGACAGAGTCTGGCTTAGAATTGAAGAAAAAAAGAAACAAATATAGTATATTAGAATATACCGAATCCTCAATACCCTCCACCACAATCCGTGTGATTGTTTCGTACAAACACACTTACACCTACACTCACATACGTTTGCAATATATAAAAGTTTTTCTTAAATTTAACTCGGAACACTAAATTACTCATAAACTTTAATTATATTTTTCACTATAACTTTTTTTCTACTGAACCGATCATTTTTGGAATGATAATTTGGAACGATAATTCAGTATTACACTTTATATTATGACAAAATCTTTTCTTTTTGCTCGATTTCTGGTTGACAGTTTTACGAAAATTCTTCCCTTGAACTTAGAGGTTGCTTAAGATATCGCTCTATATCTTTAAATATACTGAATCCATTTTGCTAGTTTTCAATAGAAAACTTCTCAGGACTATAACAAATACTCAGGGCAAAATTTAGTAGAGTTTTGTCAATTACTGTGGATGTGATCGAGCCAACAACAGTGTTAAACCGACTCAGATTTTAATTTGATTATGGAGTCTGAGATGATTCCTTCTTAGTTTTACGCACACGTTATGACAAAACTAATATACCCTCTTCACCACAAATGTGATAGTGGAGGGTAAAACCACAAAAACTATTATTGTTATTTACTCCTTTTTTTTCGGTGAAGTATTCGAGATACTTGGGATACAATACATTTCATTTTAACGGTTCTAAACATTTAAACATTTTTACGCTGTTTGTTTAGATTTATAACAATTTAGCTTGATTACACTATTCTACCAGCGTTATAATAACAACAACACAAACACCAACAACAACAACAACCACTACAACAGCAGCAAACAAACAATATGTGCAATAACAACAACATGAGTATTTAAAGTTTAAGCTTTTATTTTCTTTTTCTTTTCCTCCTTTTTTTTGTTTTCATTCACAAAAGAAGAAGAAAAAAAAACGAACCATAACATGACCCACAATTGTTGCAAGCAAAAAATAACGTACATTCGTATGTTGGTGATCAAACATCAGCAACAGGATGAATTAAAGAAATCAACTACTAACCACCAGCACCAATGAACACACTACACACGATTACAATGTAGACACTTACATGTCAGTGTGGGTAAATGGATTTTTTTGGGATATAATTCCGTAACTCTTGGACCGTTTGAGATATCTAAACGAAAGTCCACCTGATTAGTGGTATTTTCAAGTTGAATTTGGTTAGGGACTTTAGTAGCCACCTCGGTTAAGTAGATATGAAAAAACAACAAAAACATATTTGATCTTTAGATAGATTTTTTCGTGAAATAATTCTGTAAATTTGAGCCGCTGGTCACCTCAGATATTTTGACTTTTAAATTCAGTAAAAATGAATTTATGAACAAAATTACCTTACAAATCTCTTTAATAATGTACTTATAAGGAGTGAGATTGAAAAAATCTTAGCACATTAACAAGTTACCTTTGAAAAATAAGTCAGTTGTTATATCTGATAATTCTTTCATAGGGAAAGAAATTTCGTTTGCTACAGCTGTCGCTGGGTTGACAATCTTCGGCCGAGTGTAACTCGGGTCATTCCGGAACGACAATCCAATTGTCGTGGGATACGCTGCTTAAACTGTTTAGGTCAAAACCAAAGAACGAAAATTGAAGTCAAGTTTTCTAAAAAAAATATTCTTACAGCATAATGGATGACGGAACGTATGATCTGGAAGATTTTTAGCAGCATCCTGGTCAAAGATTGAAAGATGCTGATAATCGAGTTAATGCTGAAGTAAAGTTTAGTTCCCAAAAACAATCAAAATTTCGCAAAAAACTCTTCGAATGGACAATGGCAATGGACTCTATATATATATTATGGTAAACAAGCCCTTGAGTAGTGCAGAACAATAATGTGATATTTGTAACAAGGGAGAGGAAAATCCTTCAAACTCCCTGTTCAGTGAAGAGATATTTAGCTCTTGTCAAAAGGGAATTGAAGAGCACGATAGGGGGTCCAAAGTGTGGTCGATTTTTAACGAAGATGGACTAGCTGTTCGAACAAAATGACAGAAAGCACTATAAAAACGTTAATGGAAGAGTTTCTGAGGAATTTTTTTTTTGTAAATTGTAATATTCAAATAAATTTGCTTGTAGTTTCGGTTTTTATAAACATATATGTATGTTGAGAATTTTTCGATCTCATTCCTTAAATTTGACCGCCAAATCGAGTTTTTGGTAAATAATTCTGTAACTTTTGAATCTTTAAAGATATTTAAGTGAAATTTCACATGGTTAAAACTAAGGTATTTTCGAATTGATTTGAAAGGGTAAATGATCCTTAATGGTCTGGCAATATTTGGTCTTCTCGGGTATGTTGGCATTTTAAAAATTCGCAAAAAAATATATTTAAGACAGAGGAAATTTACATTATTTTAAATATCTTTTAAATTTATTTACACATATGGTTTCAAAGATATCCAACTCGAAATGCCTTTTTAAATCGAAATAAAACTTGATTTTTCTTAGTTTTCCGCTTTATGTGACAGGCTTCTGATCAAACGAATAATACCTAAACCACTTAACATAGATAGGAGTAGAGTACAAAAACTAAATATATGCCACATGTTACTGTAATAATGTTTTAAGTATATTATGGACTTGAACCAGTCAGTTAAATATTTACGAATTATATGTGCCACATACTGTTGTTTCAATGGCATAATGGAAAGGGGAGAGAGAAACAAGGGGTCAAGTAATCTAAACAAAACAAGAAGAAGTAATGTTATGTAGGTGGTCGGATTTTAAAATACACTCAAGAATTTGAGGTAGAAAATAGTATTCAAGAACTATAATTAAAAATTTTTGTATAGAAAAATTTTATCGCTATCGAAATTTTTCTATAGAAAAATTTTATCGCTATCGAAATTTTTCTATAGAAAAATTTTATCGCTATCGAAATTTTTCTATAGAAAAATTTTATCGCTATCGAAATTTTTCTATAGAAAAATTTTATCGCTATTGAAATTTTTTTATAGAAAAATTTTACCGCTATCGAAATTTTTCTATAGAAAAATTTTACCGCGCTATCGAAATTTTTCTATAGAAAAATTTTACCGCGCTATCGAAATTTTTCTATAGAAAAATTTTACCGCGCTATCGAAATTTTTCTATAGAAAAATTTTACCGCGCTATCGAAATTTTTCTATAGAAAAATTTTACCGCGCTATCGAAATTTTTCTATAGAAAAATTTTACCGCGCTATCGAAATTTTTCTATAGAAAAATTTTACCGCGCTATCGAAATTTTTCTATAGAAAAATTTCACCGCCCTATCGAAATTTTTCTATAAAAAAATTTTACCGCGCTATCGATTTTCTATAAAAAAATTTTACCGCGCTATCGATTTTCTATAGAAAAATTTTACCGCGCTATCGAAATTTTTCTATAGAAAAATTTTACCGCGCTATCGAAATTTTTCTATAGAAAAATTTTACCGCGCTATCGAAATTTTTCTATAGAAAAATTTTACCGCGCTATCGAAATTTTTCTATAGAAAAATTTTACCGTACCGCGCTATCGAAATTTTTCTATAGAAAAATTTTACCGCGCTATCGAAATTTTTCTATAGAAAAATTTTACCGCGCTATCGAAATTTTTCTATAGAAAAATTTTACCGCGCTATCGAAATTTTTCTATAGAAAAATTTTACCGCGCTATCGAAATTTTTCTATAGAAAAATTTTACCGCGCTATCGAAATTTTTCTATAGAAAAATTTTACCGCGCTATCGAAATTTTTCTATAGAAAAATTTTACCGCGCTATCGAAATTTTTCTATAGAAAAATTTTACCGCGCTATCGAAATTTTTCTATAGAAAAATTTTACCGCGCTATCGAAATTTTTCTATAGAAAAATTTTACCGCGCTATCGAAATTTTTCTATAGAAAAATTTTACCGCGCTATCGAAATTTTTCTATAGAAAAATTTTACCGCGCTATCGAAATTTTTCTATAGAAAAATTTTACCGCGCTATCGAAATTTTTCTATAGAAAAATTTTACCGCGCTATCGAAATTTTTCTATAGAAAAATTTTACCGCCCTATCGAAATTTTTCTATAGAAAAATTTTACCGCCCTATCGAAATTATTCTATAGAAAAATTTCACCGCGCTATCGAAATTTTTCTATAGAAAAATTTCACCGCACTATCGAAATTTTTCTATAGAAAAATTTATTTTTGTCTGATTTTTATATTTGAGTGTATCTCTTTCATTGATTCCATCCTCATTATTTGTAAACAATCTGTAGTATTTCATTTTGGGTGTTTGCTCTTTCTTTTTGCGTTTTTTGTTTTCAATTCACTAAAAAATCGCTTCATTGAGAAGAAGAGGTTGATTGTTGTTTTAGCAAAAGGTTATAAAACTTAAATTAAGTGTCCGTGAAATAAGTTTAAGTTTAATTAATTGTATATATTTTTTTGCTTTTAAACCAGAAGAAACAAGTTGCAACAAAGTAATTTTAAAATGTTTTTTTTCAACTTCATTTTTGTGGTAACATGTAAGAGGTCAGTGGCAAGAATTAAAGAACTTTTTTTTTAAGTTAGAAAAGCTCTTAAATTATCAAAAAATATCTTGACCTTTACAACTGCCTTAATGAGTTGCTTCTTATACCCTACACCAACATAGGTAGATGGGATATTATGCGTTTGTGTTGGTGTTTGTAACAAAAAGAAAAAATTACTTTGCACCAACCTTTAAGTAAAGTGTTCGACTCAAAATCACTTTCGTAGTCAATTTAATGATGTTCATTCGTCTGTCTGTCTGTCTGTCTGTCTGTCTGTCTGTCCCTTTGACTGATTGTCCATGTAAACGTTGTAAATACTCTTCAGGTCGCAATTTTTAAGAAATCTTAATGAAATCTATTAAATATTTCCACCTTGTCCTAAGGACGCAGCCTATTGAAATTAGCCATGTCTTTTTCTAATATTACAGGTATCTCTTATATAAATATCCTCCTTGGAATGATGTTTTAAGTCCTAAATATAAAGCGATTTTAACGAAATTCTAAAGCAATATGCCAAATTATGCGAGGGTAGGTCCATTGCTTCTTATAGGCCCCATTCCAAATATCACTTTGAAGTGCATAAATTTCATATATACTTTAATAAATTAATAATTAAACGAGGGTCGGATTATAATTTCTTCTATTCTTAATTAATATTCGTTTCACAATAATCAACTGCACATTTAAGAATAAATCACAAACTCAAATTATACGAGGATCGTTCATAACTTTTCATTACTACGATTTATAGCCAATATTGTGGTGTAGGGTATTACATAATCAGGCTTGATCAGCTTCAACATTCTTATTTTTTACAACTTTATTTTCATAAACATTTTAAATAACGACTAAATTTAAATTAAATTATTATTTAAGTATTTTGTTTAATTTTTTTTTTCAAATTTACTTTTATGACGAAGTTAATAAAATTGATTATATTTTATGGAAAAAAAATTTAAGAATAAAAAATAGAAAAGAAAAAAAAAAACGTTAAATCACGTTTTTTGAATTATTTTGTGTAATTTAAGTACAGAAAATGTTAACTCGTATTTGTACGAATAAGTAGGCGTATTTTTTATTTTGATACTTAAAACAAACATCGAATAAATGAATGGAGTTTAACAGCAACAACAAATAGAAAAAATAACTTAAAATCATTCCTAAATCTATGTATTTAATGTCTGTCCTTCCGTCCGTCCATCCATCTATGATGCTCTGACATATATTTAAAAGTTATTGAGTGGAAGAACGAGATAATCGTGATTTTGTTGATATCATCATCATCATCATTATTAACATTTTCACATCCTCCATGCAACAATCATGAGCAACAGAGTTCTAGTTCAGTTCTTATTGCGACCGGTTGTGTTTTACATCAGTGCTCTTTAAAAATTAAAAAGTGTCGAATTATTAGTATTAAAAAAAAATAAAAAACAGTTTGAGAATAATTGCATATTATATTATCATTGATTTGTTCAAAACAATAAATAATAAATTGTTTTTAAATATTAAAATAAATTAAAAAAAAAATAAATTAAAAAATAAGCAAGAAAAGAGAAGATAATAAAAAGATAAAAATGAGTGCTTTATGTTCCCAATGCAGTGGTGAATTACCAACAAAATTTGTGAAATGTTTCTCATGTAATGCTCAATATCATTTCGCGCCCTGTTGTTCTCTATCAGAGAAGACATATTCAACCATGGCAACTGATAGAAGAGCGGAGTGGAGGTGTCACAAGTGTAAAGTACGAAAAACATCGACAAGTAGCAACAATGCATACCACATCATAATTGACGACAACACCCAGCAAACAACTCAAAACAAACAACAAAGAGACGATCCCGATGAATATGAAAATAATAAACGTTTTAAAGATTCACTATCTTTGAGTGATGTTAACAATAGTGTTTATGTGGTTAAAAATGATGTTGGCGCCTTAAAGTCTGATGTATCATCCATGAAAATTGATCTCACTGACATAAAAACAACAATACATAAGCTTGCCGAAGTAGTAAACAACAACAACCAAACCAGCACAAACATACAAACTGCTCTTAACAATATAACAATTGCTCTTACTGATATTAACTCTCGAGTTAATGAACTATGTGAGAGTAATAAAGAGAAAGACAAGAAAATGCAAGAAATGAATAAACGCATTGTTGAGTTGGAGCAACAAATGCTAAACAAAAATATAGAAATAAAAAATGTACCAAACAACAATTTACCACCAAATGAAATTATTAAAAAGATCGCTACGGCATACAATGTGGATATAATCGACACAGATATTAGCAACTCATACAATATAAAAAAGTCTCAAAAGGTCATTATTGAGTTAACTTCTCTAAACAAAAAGAAAGAACTATTAGGAAAAATTAAAGGCCATAGAGTAGAAGCTAAAACGATAACAGGTGATGATAATAACTCCACTTTTATGTACGTAAATGACGATTTAACAGCCTATAAACGAAAATTACTTTGGCTTGCAAAATCTAAAGCCAAAGAATATAATTGGAAATTTGTTTGGACACGTAATGGACATATATTCGCAAAAAAGAATGAAATATCAAATCCTATCTTAATTCAAGACAGTGCTGACTTAGAACTAATTACAACGGCAATTTAATAAATTATAATACTGATAAAAAATGAAAATGAACCAAATAAATATATTACAAAATTTTAATCAAATTGAAAAAGACCATTTAAGTTATCCCATAAGTGTAGTGTATATGAATATTCGTTCACTACGCTTAAATTTTACAACCTTTCTTGCTTCTGTACATAATGTAATAAGCAAAATAAACTTTATTATTCTCGTGGAAACTAATATTACCGATGACGAAAACAACATATACAAGCTTAACGGTTTCAACACGTACTTTTTAAACAGAGAGGGTAGAGGTGGAGGTATTGCTCTCTATGTAAGAGACAATATTACACACACTAATCTACATATAAAAACACACTCCTTCGAATCCATACAAATAGATATCAGCAACAAAAATAAAACCATTTCTCTTTTATCAATATATCGTCCACCAAAAAATAGTGTGAAGGACTTTATACAAGAATTAGACAAAACAATAAATAATATAAAAAACAAACAAGAATTAATTATTGTTGGAGATATAAATGTTGATTTACTTACACAAAATATAACAACAACTAAATATTCTGAAATGCTGTCATCAAATGGTTTAAAGAGTATGGTTAACGAATGTACAAGAGAAGATGTTAATAAGAGAAGTAAAACCTGTATTGATCACATACATATTCGATGTAATACATCAACAACACACTCGAATGTATCAATTGTGAGAACCAGTATATCTGATCACTATGCTCTCTTTTGTTGTGTAGGCGAAGGTGGATGTAAACAAAACAAAGAAAAGCAGGGTACGAAAACAACAAAAAGTCAGGGTACAAAAATAAACAAATACAAAGTAAATAAATATATAAAAGAATGTCGTTGGAGTAGCATTACAGAACAAAATTATGGTACAGAAGAACTGTTTAATAAAATATATGAAAAATTTAAAAATATCTACGAAAAATCAGAAATTAAAAATACAAATAAAAGAAAAAGGAAAGTGAATCCGTGGTTGAATGAAACATTATTAAATGATTGCAATATACGGGATAAACTTTATAACAAATGGTTAAACAATAAAAATAACAAAACATATGAAACTGAATACAAAAAGTTTAGAAATTATTTAAATAAAAAGTTAAATTTTGCTAAAAGCAACTATTATAAAAAACAATTTAGTGAAAACAGAAACAATATACGCATAACGTGGCAAATTATAAATGAAATACTGGGTAGATCAAAAAATGATATAAATTCTATTATAATGAATAACTTTAAAAATGAAAATTCGTTAGTATTAGCGAATGAATTTGCAAATAATTTCAAAATTAATGTAAGTAAAATTTTACACAATTGTGATATACATACATTAAATTACTCAAAACCACGAATTGAGAACTCTATGTTTCTATCTCCAACAAGTGAAGAAGAAGTTTATAACATCTTAACTTCTATCAATGTAAGAAAAGGCCCAGGGATAGATGGAATTAGGGCAAAAGATTTGAAGTACAATGCCTTAGTCCTAACTCCGTTGATAACTGAATTTGTAAATTCTAGTATAACAAACTCAGTCATACCAGTACTTTTAAAAACCTCAATAATACGTCCAATTTATAAAAATGGCATAAAAAACGATTACAATAACTACCGTCCTATATCTATATTATCGGTTTTGGAGAAAGTATTAGAAGAAATAATCTTTAGAAGGCTAAACCAATTTCTTAAAAAATATAAAATTTTAAATCCAAATCAATATGGCTTCCAAAAAGGACAAAATATTAACAAATTATTGGGGAATTTCTCTAACCATATAAATAAAAACTTAAGCGAAAATAAGCATTGTTTAGCACTATTTATAGACTTCAGTAAGGCTTTTGATACAATATCTCACTGTAAACTGCTGGGAATACTAGAAAGAAATGGCATAAGAGGCAACTGTCTGAAATGGTTCGAAAACTATCTAATATTAAGAAGGTACAGGGTAAAAATATGCGATACTCTAAGCGAAGAAATTACAGCTGATAGTAATGGTGTGCCACAAGGCTCAAAACTTGGTCCAATTTTGTATATAATATATGCTAACGAAATGCTTAATGTACTGAAGAATAGTTGTGCTTATGCTTATGCAGATGATACGGCAATAATAGTATGCGAAAAAAGCATTGAAGTTGCATGTAGAAAGATTCAAAATGAGCTAAACACAATTACAAAATGGAGTCACGACAATGGCCTTATAATTAATGCATCAAAAACAAAACTCATGCATATAAAACCCCGTCATCTCCCTGAAAAGGAAATAAACCTAATTTTTCACAATAGCGAATGTCTACATAGCAACACTGTTCCTGCATTAGAAAAATGTAACACAGTTATAGAAAAAGTTAAAACGTATAAATATCTTGGCGTTTTTGTTGATGAGAACTTTAAGTGGCTATCGCAAATTCAAAATCTCAAAAAGCAACTAAGAAAAGCAGCATATAGTCTCTTCCACTTAAGTAACTGCACTCCTTATGATGTCCTTAAGCAAGCTTATTTTTCCTTAGCTGAATCATACATTAGGCATGGCATAACTGCTTGGGGAAGTTCTACGTACTGCAGCAGCTTACAACAAACACAAAACCAAATTTTAAAAATTTTACTCAAAAACCAGCAACACAATAAACAAATAACACAACTGGATATGGTATACGGCAGAACAAATAATAACAACAACACGAACACTAATATCATCACACCAATCAATAGCAACACAAATACCAGCAATAGTAATAACATAACTACAACTACTAGTAATATCGACACAACAGTAAACAACATATCAAATATTAATGAAGACAACAACTATGCTAACACTTACAATACAAATGTTAGTAACAACATGACTAGCAGAAACAATACCAACAACAACGTACGCATCAATAACAACACAGCTTTTAACAACAACTCAAACAACAAAAATACTTCACATAACATTGCCAACACACTTTGCATACTGAACATCAAAAGTTTATACAGCATGACGCTTATCAACGAGTTCTACGGAGACAAAAGGTATCTGAAACAACTCGATCATATGCACAACACCCGACGTCGAGTAGAAGGAAGATTCCAAGTGGACAGATACAAAAATAATTATGGAAAACACTGCCTATCTGTAACGCTTCCAAACCTGTTCAATAAACTACCTATAAATTTAATTAATGAATCAAATTCACATAAAAGAAAGAAATTAATGAAATATCACTTCCTAAATACACAATAATTAAACTCAAATCTTTTAAATATACATACATATTATAATTTCACATCCTGCAGATAAGCCATATGGCTTCGCGGGATTAGTTCTTAAGTATACTGTATTTTTATGAATCAATAAAGTTATGAATTATTAAAAAAAAAAAAAAAAAAAAAAAAAAAAAAAAAAAAACAACATATAGTGTGTCCAAATGGATTTTGTTTTGGAAATAATTCTGTTACTTTTGAATCGTTATAGATATTTTAATGAAATTTCATATAATCAGAGCGGAGTTGCTTTTGGGTTAATTTGAAACACAGGCCCCTATATGGTCATGGACGTAGTCGGAAACCCTCTGAAGTTGACCAACTCGGACATGTTGATGTTTTAAAAATTGTTTAGGTTGTCATTTACAGTTTCAAAGATATTCAGTCCGAAAAAATGTTAACCCATTTTTAGCCCTGTTTACTTTTAGTTTTTTCTAAGAAAGCGGACTTACTGTAGGCCGTAAAATTTGTTAAAAATATTTTCCAGATTCCCTATGGAATTCTAAAACATATTGGTGCAATAACTATATAAATATATGCATCCGTTAAAAAGTTATGTTAATCTGAATTTGGAATTTAAAAAAAAATAAAAAAGGTGGCAACATTTATTCACTTATAAAACCATTTTGTTGTTTTATGATTTATAATTTTTTTTATTGTTTTATAAAGAAATCTTAATGGGAACTAAATTTGGATGCTATTAGGGAAGAGACGTGCCCACAAGCCCTATTCAAACTTGGAAAAGGCCTACAGTAATTCCGATATCTTAAAAAAACAAAGGTAAACAGGGCTCAGAATGGGTTAATACTTTTTGATTTAAATATCTCCGAAGCTATAGGAGATATAGACATATACAAGGATTATCTCTGTATAAAATTTCTCTTCTCACAATTCATATATGGATTTTTGGCAAATTTTTAATAATCAACATATTCGAGGTGGATAATTCAGGATCACTGACAACGCCTCTGACCATGCACGTGTTTGTGTTCCTCCAAATTAACTCAAAAACACCTCAGCTCTGATTATGTGAAATTTCATAATGTTTTAAATGTTATAGAATTATTTCCACAAAAAAATCCATTTTAACACACTGTGCAACATCATCATTATTGTTGTTGTCATTATTATTACTGTTACTACTTTATCTTAACACAACGTTGTTGTTGTTGCTAAAATCTTCTATTGTTTTGTTAAACGCATTTTTACTGTTAAGGATCTAACAACGTTTATTTCATCTCTTATTTTACGTCTTTTTAGTTAAAAAAAAGAAACACATTTTAATGCTTCAGCACAAAAATGTGTTAAAATTCATTTTCTGTGTCATTAGAATCGAAATTCAGAAGAGCGAAAGGAGATGATGAAAAGGAGGAGGAAAAAGACAAAAAAATAATAAAAAGATTTTAGTTTGTTTTTTTTTTAATTTATGAGTACGATTTTGAGCTTAAAAATAAACGTGTCTGGGTTATTAGAGGAAAAATATGTGGGAAAGATAAAAATAAAGAAACAACAACAGAAAGAACACATTTGCGGATGGAAAAACTAGATCACAGTAATGGGAAATTATTAAATATGAGAAAGTTTCAAAATAAATTAACCGAAAAAATGATTGTTTTTAGCTTTTTTGTACAAAAAGTTTTCTATAGAAAATTGTTGTACAAAAAGTTTTCTATAGAAAATTGTTGTACAAAAAGTTTTCTATAGAAAATTGTTGTACAAAAAGTTTTCTATAGAAAATTGTTGTACAAAAAGTTTTCTATAGAAAATTGTTGTACAAAAGGTTTTCTATAGAAAATTGTTGTACAAAAAGTTTTCTATAGAAAATTGTTGTACAAAAAGGTTTCTGTAGAAAATTGTTGTACAAAAAGTTTTCTATAGAAAATTGTTGTACAAAAAGTTTTCTATAGAAAATTGTTGTACAAAAAGTTTTCTATAGAAAATTGTTGTACAAAAAGTTTTCTATAGAAAATTGTTGTACAAAAAGTTTTCTATAGAAAATTGTTGTACAAAAAGTTTTCTATAGAAAATTGTTGTACAAAAAGTTTTCTATAGAAAATTTTCTGTACAAAATATAGAAAATTTTTCTATTAAAAACTTTCTATTAAAAAACTTTCTATTAAAAATTGTCTATTCAAAACTTTTTGTACAACAATTTTCTATTAAAAACTTTCTGTGTAAACATTTTCTATAAAAAACTTTTTATTAAATTTTTCTATAAAAACTTTTTATTAAAAACTTTCTGTAGAAAACTTTCTATTAAAAACTTGCTGTGTAAAAATTTTCTATTATAAAATTTCTGTGTAAAAATTTTCTACAAAAAACTTTTTATTAAAAATTTTCTATTAAGAACTTTCTTTTAAAAACTTTCTGTAGAAAACTTTCTATTAAAAACTTTCTGTACAAAAATTTTCTATTAAAAACTTTCTGTAGAAAATTTTTTATTAAAAACTTTCTGTAGGAAACTTTCTATTAAAAACTTTCTGTACAAAAACTTTTTATTAAAAATTTTCTATTAAGAACTTTCTCTTAAAAACTTTCTGTAGAAAACTTTCTATTAAAAACTTTCTGTACAAAAACTTTCTGTACAAAAACTTTCTATTAAAAACTTTCTGTAGGAAATTTTCTATTAAAAACTTTCTGTAGGAAATTTTCTATTAAAAATTTTCTGTAGAAAATTTTCTATTAAAAACTTTTTGTAGAAAAATTTTTATTAAAAATTTTCTGTAGAAAATTTTCTATTAAAAACTTTCTGTAGAAAATTTTCTATTAAAAATTGTCTGTAGAAAATTTTCTATTAAAAACTTTTTGTAGAAAAATTTTTATTAAAAATTTTCTGTAGAAAATTTTCTATTAAAAACTTTTTGTATAAAAATTTTTATTAAAAATTTTCTGTAGAAAATTTTCTATTAAGACTTTCTGTTAAAAATTGTCTGTAGAAAACTTTTCATAGAAAATTTTCACAGATAATTTGGGTTATTTTTGTTATCGGTAAATTTTCTATAAAAATATAGAAAATTTTAGTTATCGATAACTTCTCTATAGAAAATTTTAGTTATCGGTATATTCTCTATAGAAAATTTTTGCTATCGATAAA
The DNA here is from genome assembly GCA_004302925.2 of Cochliomyia hominivorax. Lineage (NCBI taxonomy): Eukaryota > Metazoa > Arthropoda > Insecta > Diptera > Calliphoridae > Cochliomyia > Cochliomyia hominivorax. Next base: position 14,204,212 of record PYHX02000158.1, on the reverse strand, counting down.
ATTCAATAAATTTTCTTAAGGAAATTAAAGCATTTTTTTAAGACAAACAAATGTACGATAAATATCTAAAGTTGCAATTCATTTGGATTTTCTTTTCCAAATATTTATTGCTCTCAAAGGATTGAACTAAAATTAGCACAAATTGCGGTTCTCTAATAATAATCTTTCGTAGCAAATTGAAAATAAAATCCCCAAAAAATATATAGTTCACTACTTCAAACTTAATACAGAAGGAGGAAAATACACAGAGACACACAAACAGCGTAAAATTCATAAATATTTTTGTTCATTCATAATTCATGCTATTTTGAGTGGATCATAGATGAAAGTATCTATGTGTATCATGTGTTGGTATGTATGTGTGTATCTTTGTATATAATTTTGGTTGTTGTTGTTGTTTGATGGTGATTGTTAACTGCTTTTCATGCTCAAGATTATTTGTTGTGATGCTGTCGCTTGTTGTTTTTATTGTTTTGCCGTTTTTTTGTGTGTTGCAGTTGCAAAGTAAAATCAAACCAACAAGCCAACAGTAGTTGGTTGCATAGTTGGTGCTGGTGGAGAAAAAAAGACACAATTTCACAATTTTTATGAGCAGTAAAATTTATCTTTTTTTTCTTATTTATTTGTGTGATTGTGTTTGTGTTTTTTCAAGCAAACATTCGCACAGATTGCATGTGATTGTTTGCATAACCTCGACCTTAATGAAATGATGTTGTTGTTGTTATTATTATTATTGTTGCTGGAGTTATATCTGTTACTGTTACCAGGAGATGAGATGTCTATGACCACAATTTATTTATTTATTTCTTCACATTGGCAATGAAACAATTGTTTGTTGTATTGAAATAACAACAAGTAAGAAAACTGTATTCGGCAATGCCGAATCTTCAGTACCCTTCACCATAATTTCGTGTGTAGTAAATACATTATGTTTTGTAGATTTTGTAGATACATACATACATACATACATACATACATACATACATACATACATACATACATACATACACAATCTTATACATTATGTAAATGTATCTCTTTAGTATAACACGGAACAATTAAATGGTGGATGTGAGCGTGTCATCAACAGACAGAAGGAATTTTAAAATTTCTTTAGTTCACAATTTTAGTCGTTTTGACCCACAACTTTCCACCCAACATTTTTATTTTTTTAAGTTTTCTTGTTTACCTTCTGTTTTGTTAGTTGTCGTTTTAAAAAAAATTATTTTAACTATTACAGTTGTGTATGTGCGAGTGAGTGTGTGTGTGTGTGTGTTCTGTTGTTGCAACATCGTGATTTTACAATTTATTTAATAGTTTTTTCTTTCAATTCATAGGAAAATGTTACAAGAGATAAATAATTCTTTTCGTTTTATTTGTCGTTTTTTTATATTTTTTGTTCTTCATGTTGTTGTTGTTCTGTTATTCTTAATAGAATAAAATAGTTAAATTTTCATACCGGAAAAACTCTCTTTTTTGTTAAGTGCAGCTGTAGAAAATTCTTACAAAAAATAGAATTTGAAATTTGAACCTGATAAGATTAATACGGATACGAATATGAAGAATATTAAGAAATTGAAGAACTTTTATTTAATGTTCATTTCTAGATTTCATTCATTTTTTACTGGTCGCCTTTTTTTCTATTTTCTATTCTATTGAAATCTATTGTCTAGAATTCACATCAAAGACAGATGTTCACTAAAGTTTAGAAACATAAAAAAATTAAATAAAACAATTTGGATTTTGGCCAACACCTTTTCATATTATTTTGATGAAAAGAAATAAAACTTTTTGAAGTTCAAAAATAGCAATACTTTTCGATAACGATAAAAATTCTATAGAAAAATTTCGATATCGATAAGTTTTCTATACAAATATTTCGATAACGATAAATTTTCTATAGATATATTTCGATAACGATAAATATTCTATAGAAAAATTTCGATAGCGATAAATTTTCTATAGGAAAATTTCGATAACGATAAATTTTCTATAGAAAAGTATCGATAACGATAAATTTTCTATAGAAAAGTATCGATAACGATAAAATTTCTATAGAAAAGTATCGATAACGATAAATTTTCTATAGAAAAGTATCGATAACGATAAATTTTCTATAGAAAAGTATCGATAACGATAAATTTTCTATAGAAAATTTTCGATAACAATAAATTTTCTATAGAAAATTTTCGATAACAATAAATTTTCTATAGAAAATTTTCGATAACAATAAATTTTCTATAGAAAATTTTCGATAACAATAAATTTTCTATAGAAAATTTTCGATAACAATAAATTTTCTATAGAAAATTTTCGATAACAATAAATTTTCTATAGAAAATTTTCGATAACAATAAATTTTCTATAGAAAATTTTCGATAACAATAAATTTTCTATAGAAAATTTTCGATAACAATAAATTTTCTATAGAAAATTTTCGATAACAATAAATTTTCTATAGAAAATTTTCGATAACGATAAATTTTCTATAGAAAATTTTCGATAACAATAAATTTTCTATAGAAAATTTTCGATAACAATAAATTTTCTATAAAAATTTTCGATAACAATAAATTTTCTATAGAAAATTTTCGATAACAATAAATTTTCTATAGAAAATTTTCGATAACAATAAATTTTCTATAGAAAATTTTCGATAACAATAAATTTTCTATAGAAAATTTTCGATAACAATAAATTTTCTATAGAAAATTTTCGATAACAATAAATTTTCTATAGAAAATTTTCGATAACAATAAATTTTCTATAGAAAATTTTCGATAACAATAAATTTTCTATAGAAAATTTTCGATAACAATAAATTTTCTATAGAAAATTTTCGATAACAATAAATTTTCTATAGAAAATTTTCGATAACAATAAATTTTCTATAGAAAATTTTTGATAACAATAAATTTTCTTTAGAAAATTCTATTAAAAAATATCAATAAATTTATTTCCTTTGTTGTTTCTAATGAAAAATTTCGTCTCCATTTTTTTCGATTTCCTTAAATTTTGTTATCGATTAGTATTCGCATTAAACATTCTCTGTAGAGAAATTTTATTGTAATTACATAGAAGTTTATTTTGGAAAAAAATTGTAATGGATTTAGTTATCGATAAATATTTCATAAAGAAATTTTGTTATTGAAACTAAATAATTTTCTTTTATTAATTTTTTTCCATTTGATCCGAAATTTAATTCTTATTTCCAATACAGTGACATAGAAAACTGTTTAAACACTCAATATTATTTTTGTTGAAAATGTAAACTAATTTTAATAAAATTTAAGTCAAAGTTCAATGTTAAACAATGTCAAAATCAAAAGGCCAATTTAAACACTTAATACGTTTTTATGATTTTATTGCAAGTGATCGCGCTTAAGTGCTTTGAAATCAATGAGCTCTTAAATTAAGCAATTGAATATGAGTTTTTTTTTAATTCGCTGGGTCCATGTCAAAATCAGATAATTTTTCTAAAATAAAAATTTGATTAAATTCATGAACAGCAACAACAACTGAGAGAAAAATATGAAATATAACACGCAAACATGCATTTGGCAATAACACGCAGTTAAAAAGCGGAATGGATACGGAAAGAGACCCTGTAGAAAATGAGAGACTGAAATAGTTGCGACTTTATTTTTTTCCTATTTGGCATATAAATTCTTTAGTAAAAGATTGCAGGTAATAGAAGTCAAAAGTTATGTTAAATACAACTTTATAGATGAAATACTTCATTTTTGGCAAAACAAACGAGACCATAAGTCAATCATGAAGATAAATCTGACCTAGAAGCATGAACAAACATGATTAAATTGAGTCAAGCAACATTATTAATCTTAGAAAATGAAAAAAAAAAAAAACATTTTCTTAAAAAAACATAAATAATGATAGAAAAAACGGCCTTAAATAGACAGAAAGACGTAGATAGAGAATTGTTTATGAAGCACAGTGATTTAGAATTAACGTTGTTTTTGGAAATAAGTTTATAACTTTTGTCAGGATAAAGCAAATTGCATGAAATTTAACAAGAACATAGAAGTGGAGTATAATGTTATAATTTTGGTGATATGGATATAATCAATTAATCAGGAATGAAGTTATAGGGTCCTTAATAAGGGTATCTCAATTTATTTAGACATGCTGTTTTAAGCTTTAATAATTCCTTTGCTGGCCACGCTATAGGTCTCTTCTTCAACAGTAATAATGTCACACATCTCAGCTTAGTCTGTATAGAATTTCTTGCAAATCCACTTAGCCGTTCCACTGAAACCCACTGTCTATTGGTAAAGTCTAAGATAATGTGCTTTACCTGCGAATGAGAAAAATATATATAATTTCAACAGTTGCCACAACAACTTGATCAATTGGAAAACGAAATAAAATAATAAAAACGCAAATAGCTGAGTAATTGTAGCACAGCAATGATTGGATGTTGCCACAAACTCTTAGCCACATACAGCAGAAATAAATAAATGAAAAAAAACCCTTATCAAATATTTAAAATCTTAAATTAAGCATGACAAGTTATTTGAATAAGCATTTACTAGATATTTACTAGCACTACCACAGCTACTATTACCTCCACCAATAGCAACGACAACAACAACAACAATAAGCAATATATTAAATTTATTCTCTCAGCTAAGAATCAAATTTGTTGCATGCTTATTTGTGCAACCTCAAACCCCTCAATTGCTGCTCCAAACCAAATTTCAAATAAAACAGCAGCAGTAGTTTTAGAGTGTTAAACATTTTTTTATAATAAACTCTCGCACTTCTACAAATTGACAAACGTTTCACACTTAACATTACTCTACAAGTTACTTGCAACTTGTTGCAGAAATCAACTTGAGTAAAAAAAGATACTTAAAATTAACTATCGATTGCCAAACTTCTCTATGCCAAATTGCAATTCGAATTGCTATTGCCAGCCCGTCATCATCGATATCACTTTCAACAACTTTTGAGTCTCTTTATAACAAGTTTTTAGCTTTTGTTTTATTCGTTTTTTGTTGTTGTTTTGAACGCCAACTGCTTTCATTAAATAAAAGGCAGATTACTAATTTTAAGTATCAATATCTGGTAATATTTTTTATGAATTTTTTTCTTTTTTGGAAAAACCTCTCAAGGTTAAACATCAATTAAATAAAATGCCAAATTGTTAACTGCCAAGTGCAATAATTCTAACACCCAAATGATGTTGGTATTACAAAAACAAAACAAAAACAGCTAATAAAACACAGACAAAAAACCAATTCAAAGAAACCTAAAAGAGATTTTTGTCTAAAACATTAAAAGAAAAATACGCGGAGAAAAATCAGGCTAAACAAATTTTTAAGGGAGAAAAATTGACTAAATTTTTCAAAGAAAACTTAACGATTACACAATTTTTCTATAGAAAACTTAACGATAATATAAATCTTATATATAAAACTTGCTGCTAAATTATTTTTTCTAAAAAAAATTTCGATTTTTCTATAGAAACATTTTCGCTAATTCGATTTTTCTATAGAAACATTTTCGCTATCTCGATTTTTCTATAGAAACATTTTCGCTAACTCGATTTTTCTATAGAAACATTTTCGCTAACTCGATTTTTCTATAGAAACATTTTCGCTAACTCGATTTTTCTATAGAAACATTTTCGCTAACTCGATTTTTCTATAGAAACATTTTCGCTAACTCGATTTTTCTATAGAAACATTTTCGCTAACTCGATTTTTCTATAGAAACATTTTCGCTAACTCGATTTTTCTATAGAAACATTTTCGCTAACTCGATTTTTCTATAGAAACATTTTCGCTAACTCGATTTTTCTATAGAAACATTTTCGCTAACTCGATTTTTCTATAGAAACATTTTCGCTAACTCGATTTTTCTATAGAAACATTTTCGCTAACTCGATTTTTCTATAGAAACATTTTCGCTAACTCGATTTTTCTATAGAAAAATTTTCGCTAACTCGATTTTTCTATAGAAAAATTTTCGCTAACTCGATTTTTCTATAGAAAAATTTTCGCTAACTCGATTTTTCTATAGAAAAATTTTCGCTAACTCGATTTTTCTATAGAAAAATTTTCGCTAACTCGATTTTTCTATAGAAAAATTTTCGCTAACTCGATTTTTCTATAGAAAAATTTTCGCTAACTCGATTTTTCTATAGAAAAATTTTCGCTAACTCGATTTTTCTATAGAAAAATTTTCGCTAACTCGATTTTTCTATAGAAAAATTTTCGCTAACTCGATTTTTCTATAGAAAAATTTTCGCTAACTCGATTTTTCTATAGAAAAATTTTCGCTAACTCGATTTTTCTATAGAAAAATTTTCGCTAACTCGATTTTTCTATAGAAAAATTTTCGCTAACTCGATTTTTCTATAGAAAAATTTTCGCTAACTCGATTTTTCTATAGAAAAATTTTCGCTAACTCGATTTTTCTATAGAAAAATTTTCGCTAACTCGATTTTTCTATAGAAAAATTTTCGCTAACTCGATTTTTCTATAGAAAAATTTTCGCTAACTCGATTTTTCTATAGAAAAATTTTCGCTAACTCGATTTTCTATAGAAATTTCGCTACTCGATTTTCTATAGAAAAATTTTCGCTAACTCGATTTTTCTATAGAAAAATTTTCGCTAACTCGATTTTTCTATAGAAAAATTTTCGCTAACTCGATTTTTCTATAGAAAAATTTTCGCTAACTCGATTTCTCTATAGAAAAATTTTCGCTAACTCGATTTCTCTATAGAAAAATTTTCGCTAACTCGATTTCTCTATAGAAAAATTTTCGCTAACTCGATTTCTCTATAGAAAAATTTTCGCTAACTCGATTTTTCTATAGAAACATTTTCGCTAACTCGATTTTTCTATAGAAAAAATTTCGCTAACTCGATTTTTCTATAGAAACATTTTCGCTAACTCGATTTTTCTATAGAAACATTTTCGCTAACTCGATTTTTCTATTTCGCTAACTCGATTTTTCTATAGAAAAATTTTCGCACACTCGATTTTTCTATAGAAAAATTTTCGCACACTCGATTTTTCTATAGAAAAATTTTCGCACACTCGATTTTTCTATAGAAAAATTTTCGCACACTCGATTTTTCTATAGAAAAATTTTCGCACACTCGATTTTTCTATAGAAAAATTTTCGCACACTCGATTTTTCTATAGAAAAATTTTCGCACACTCGATTTTTCTATAGAAAAATTTTCGCACACTCGATTTTTCTATAGAAAAATTTTCGCACACTCGATTTTTCTATAGAAAAATTTTCGCACACTCGATTTTTCTATAGAAAAATTTTCGCACACTCGATTTTTCTATAGAAAAATTTTCGCACACTCGATTTTTCTATAGAAAAATTTTCGCACACTCGATTTTTCTATAGAAAAATTTTCGCACACTCGATTTTTCTATAGAAAATTTTCGCACACTCGATTTTTCTATAGAAAAATTTTCGCACACTCGATTTTTCTATAGAAAAATTTTCGCACACTCGATTTTTCTATAGAAAAATTTTCGCACACTCGATTTTTCTATAGAAAAATTTTCGCACACTCGATTTTTCTATAGAAAAATTTTCGCACACTCGATTTTTCTATAGAAAAATTTTCGCACACTCGATTTTTCTATAGAAAAATTTTCGCACACTCGATTTTTCTATAGAAAAATTTTCGCACACTCGATTTTTCTATAGAAAAATTTTCGCACACTCGATTTTTCTATAGAAAAATTTTCGCACACTCGATTTTTCTATAGAAAAATTTTCGCACACTCGATTTTTCTATAGAAAAATTTTCGCACACTCGATTTTTCTATAGAAAAATTTTCGCACACTCGATTTTTCTATAGAAAAATTTTCGCACACTCGATTTTTCTATAGAAAAATTTTCGCTAACTCGATTTTTCTATAGAAAAATTTTCGCTAACTCGATTTTTCTATAGAAAAATTTTCGCTAACACTTGATAAAAAATTTATAGTTGGAAAAATTATCGTTTTAAATTTTTTCCATAGAAAATTCATCGTTATTAAATTTTCCATAAAAAATTTATCGTTATTAAATTTTCCACAGAAAATTTATCGTTATTAAATTTTCCATAGAAAATTTATCGTTATTAAATTTTTCATAGCAAAATTTAATGACGAATTTTAATAAAAAAGCATTCGTTTTCAAAATATTTCTTAAAATAGTTTTTCGTTCACAAAATTTTCCTTTGAAAATTTATTGTATTTAAATTTGTCTATAGGAAATTAATTTTTTTATAAAAATATCGTATCAAAATTTAAAAAAACAAAAAATTTTCGATTTATGTATTTAAAAAAATCATCGATCTCAAAATTATTTTTAAAGAAAAGTTATCAATTTCAAAATTTTGAGATTTTTCTTTAGAAAAATTTAAAGATTACAAGATCGAGATTTTTCTTTAGAAAAATTTAAAGAATACAAGATCGAGATTTTTCTTTAGAAAAATTTAAAGATCACAAGATCGAGATTTTTCTTTAGAAAAATTTAAAGATCACAAGATCGAGATTTTTCTTTAGAAAAATTTAAAGATCACAAGATCGAGATTTTTCTTTAGAAAAATTTAAAGATCACAAGATCGAGATTTTTCTTTAGAAAAATCTAAAGATCACAAGATCGAAATGTTTTACGATCACAAGATCGGTAATACAGAAAGACATGTCATTTTTCTTTCAGTGTTTTCTGAAAAGGCTTCCATAGTTGCCACTGCCTCTGCTGGTATATTTTTTTTCGCCAATATCGTTTGCCTTTTTTCATTATTTTGTTTTTCATTATGCGAATATAAACATTTATTGTACATTTTTATAAACGCTGGCGTTTCGCATTTCATTTTACATTCGGATTTGCATAAAACAAATTTGGTATTAAATATGCTGGTTTCGATAAAAATCTATTTTGCTGTTTAATACTTTTTTCCCGCGCTAACGTTGTCATCGTTTCGATCACTCTACCAACCGTTCAGCACTTTGCGTCTCTTCCACCAATAGACTCATTTACACTTTATGGCAGAAAATTGGTTTGTAAATATAATTTTCATGGTGGTTTCTTGCTGCAAATTAATATTGAATATTTATACCCTACACCACCATAGGTGGTTGAGGTATTATGCGTTCATACAAAAATTGTAAATTGTGCTACCACTACTTTTAAGTATACCATTTGACAATGAATCACTTTCTGAGACGATTTAACGATGTCCATCCGTCTGTGATCCATGTGAACAAAATGGAGGCTGCATGTAACGCCCTCAGAAAAATCCTTTTAGAACACACTTATCCCACGTGGATGTTAATACCAGTATAATATACTGTATTCTTAAGCAAAAATTTCAAAATACCTTTATACGAGGGTGATTCTTTAATTTTGGTAAATACCACTTATAATAACAATAGAGTGTAGGGTATTAAATAGTCGGGCTAGACCGACCATAGTTTCTTACTTGTTATACCCTCCACCTTTACAACTGCTGATGATGGTATAATTACTTTGTCAATCCGTGTAGAATGTCAAGAAGGAATCATCTTAGATCCCATAAAGTATATATATTCTTGTATCATATCAAAATCTGACTCAATTTAGCTTTGTCCGTTTGACCGGTTTCTATGAAATTTGGCCACATTATTACTTATTGTCCAATGCAGTTTGCTATTTAAAACCAGCTATTTCGGTTCATCAGCAAAGAAATTAGTGTATATTCCTTCCCGGAATATTAATATCGTTCCATATTTTGCTATAGCTCCCATATAATGACCCTTCCTGGAAAACGGGTTGGAGATTACAAAGCTTTTAAATAAGAAAAATATTATATTGAAATTCGTCGCAATTAATTTTCTGGTCTTTCTGAATATATGTTATTTATTTGAACAATATCGGTCTATATTTTGATATAGCTCCCATATAATGTCCCTTCCCGGTTCTTATAAAATATTTAAATAACGACTAATTCCATTGAAATTCGGCACAATGATTTTTCTAACTGCCTTCAAGACATATTATTAATTCGATCAATCTCGGTCCATGTATCGGTCCATAATGCCCCTTCTCGGAACACGGTTTGAGCTTATAAAACTAGTAAATCAAAATCAATTTTATTGAACTTGCGCACAATGATTTTTCCAACTGTCTTCAATAAATGTTATTTACCTCAGTTATATTGGTCCATATTTTGCTATAGCTTTCATACAAGGCCCCTTCCCGGAGCTTATAAAACTTTTAAATTAATCCCAATTGTATTAAAATTCGCAACAATTATTTTTCTAACTGTCTTCAATTAATGTTATTTATCTGATCAATATGGGTTTATATTTTGGTCTCATATACGTTTCAAATTTGACATTATAATCTATAGATCGGTACAAATATTTGTAGGTAATTTCAAGAATATGTTGCCATATTTCACTATAGTTCTTACAGGCGCCTTTTTCCTTAATCAACATTTAAGCTGATGAACGAATAAGTTTTTTGCTGTTATAACTTCAACTCATCCTAATTTGTGCATTATATTTGTGGTGAAGGGTATTTAATAATCGGCACAGCCGAAAATAATGTAGTTTTTATTTATTTTTGTTGTTTTTTTTTTGTGGATTTTATTTTATTTTTTTCGTTTTATTTCTTTTAATGTTCAATTAATTTAGGTTAAATTCTATTTGGTTTCATTTAGTTTTTCTTGAAATTTTTATCTAATGAAAAATGTTAATTGATTTTCAGTTTTTTTTTTTGAAAAATTAACTAAAATGTTGATTTTATTTAAAGTTAATTTGTTTGGATTTTTTTGGTGGAGTTAATAAACTTATTGATTAATTGTAATAATTTTACAGACATTTATTATATAAAATTATGGTAAAATTAATTTATGTGGGATTTAAAAAGAAGAAACGCCTTAAAAATATTAATAAAATTAATTAAAAATATTATTTATTAAAAAATTATATAAAAATTACGTAATAATTGCAAGAAGTGCTAAAAAGAGGAGTTGCCTTTAATGTTGGAAAAAATTAAAGATTTTTAATATATAATTAAATATTAATAGAATTTTCTGTGGAGAGAGAAAAATAGTAATTATGGAATTTAATTATCTAATAATGAAATTTTTAAATGAATGTTTGAATTATAAATTATCTGCTCTTAAAAGAAGTCTGAATTCGAATTGATTAATTTAAAAATTTATTTAAGAATCATGTTATCCATATCTCAGTAATAAAGTTTGTGTTATCCGGTTTGAAGGACCATTACATTGCAATATTATGCGTTAAAAAAATAAGTCGCAGTGGTTAAATACAAGTATTTGAAGTATTCAAGTTTCGATTCCGACCACAGGTAAACGAAACATTAATGTGATTATTCGATTACTTAAAATTGTGGCTTGTTTCTTTTTCCCTCCAAAATTGAAAACGTCGAAGACGCCCTCTCACAAAGCTAACGGAATCGTTCAAGAAAGAAACACCAGAGAGTGTAAAGTTAGTGCCGGCAGCTCACCTCCTGAGGAAACAGAAATTAAGATATTTCTGTACCCCTATATCACACATAGAGAACGTGTGAGGCAACGAAATATATTAGCTACAGTGACTAATCATCCTTTCAAGCTGGAATTAAAAAGTTCAAAAATTATAAAAGTAATTGAAATGAAGCTGAAGAGTAAAGTGGATGCTTCTTTTGGGAAAAAAAGGATGAAATAATAATAAGATGAAATATTCAAAATTTTATAAACCAAAATCTTATTTGAATATGTTATATATGCTACAACTTGTACCAGTTGGTCCGAAGGACCTTAAAATATGAATTGTTTTTAAGAAATAAGATTTTTTTTGAATTTTCAGTTTGAAGGACCAAATATTTAGAATATTACATAAAGTTGCCTTCACTTCCTTTATAATTCCAAGAGCATGTAAATAACTTCGGTGAACCACTATCTAAACAATTATGCAATCTATAATGAAGACTTTCTATCGATGAGTTGGAGACTACTCTCTCGCTCACCGTAGCCGCTGGTACTGAGTTTTATACTACCTATTATCAAGTCTATAATCTAGTTTATAATCTAGCTTGCGTCTTAGTCTAAAAGCTATACTAAGGCTTATAAAGTTGTACTTAGCGTTGGAAATCATACAAAGAGACCTACATTGTTATGTCGGATTCTTACCAACTAAAACAACCTGCATCGTCAACACCACATCTACCCATATATAACGTAAGTGTGTAGGTAACATGGGCTAGTCAGCAATTACGTTCTTCCTAAATCAGCTTTCGTTTGTTCTTCCTTCTGCTTTTTTACTTTCATTCCCTGAAACAGATTCAATACGATTTTTATATCCGTTATTAATCTATATGTCCATCGTTGTTTGGAGCTTTGTCGTATCTGTGCCTGTCCTTATAGTTCCAGTTCTCTCTTTCTCTCTATTCTTATTGCCTTTTTGATTTGTCTTCTTATCAGCGTATATCTTTTACTCGGTTTTTGTGTATATAATCATGATATTCTTCTGTTTCTTCCTTATTCGAGGAGTTTTCCTGAACTACGAGTTATTAGGATTCCATACAAAAATATCCACCTTTCTTTCTTGGCTTTCTGGGGTTTATGTGATAGACCTTCAGGTTCTCCATACCTTTTTGGTCCCTTTCAAGTATACTTATTTACACGAAATGCATTCTCCAAGGGTCTATAGGCTGATTTTTTATGTTTTAATATGTATGGTCTTACCAGTTTTGGAGATTTATTTTGATTTATTTCATTCTTTTTGGCTCTTGATTTTTTAGGTGAAAGACCTTCAGAATATTTACTCCTTCTTTGGTCCTATTAAGATAGAATTATTTTCGGTGTGGCCTGTGTAAACAGCTCCTTTTCCCTGACATGGGGGTGTTTTATTGCTATCAACGTGTTGGAGACTTTCTCGCTCACCATAGTCGCTGGATTTTATACTCCCTATACCGTCATATTAGTTTGTTTTCATTCCATTTACGTTAATGATCATGTTGCAATTTTATCGTATCTGCCGTTCCTAACGTGGAAGAAGACGCTGTCCAGGGATCCACAAAGTCGACAGTTTTAAGACTTACTGAAGACTTTCTTCAATAAGTTAAATAGTATTTTGAATACTCCTGTACAAATTTTTAAGATATATTAATTGATAAGATTATCAATTTGATAAGACTTTCATCCAGTTCGAAGGACCATACAATTAATATGGGCTATTTATGACTTATAGTTTTCGATGAAGAAATTTTATGATATTGAAAGTAAATGAAATTAATTAATGAATTGAGTTTACTGGGTGATTTATATATATCTTTAAATAAGATGCGGTTCGAAGAACTATTAATAAATTGCAATCATTTTTGATAATTATAGAGATAATTTTATTATTCTATTACGTTATAGGATACAATAATCCGGTTCGAAGGACCTTAACATTTGCCTTAAATGGGTTTCTTTTTTAAAGACCTCATTGTAAAGATTATTATATTTTATTATATTAAATTATTATGTTTAAACAGCAACAGAATAGAGTGAAATTATGTTATAGAATCCAATTTATCCGGTTTCAAGGACCTTATTTAAAATAATGCATTTCATTTAGATTAATTTATATTAATTTCCCTTAAACCTTTTAATTTATTGTTAATCATATGAAGCCTTTTGTAGACTTTCTCTATTAAAATTTATCTTACATTTAGGGGGTGCTAAAAACATGTTTTTAAACTTGTTAAATTTACAAACGATAACGGTTATTTTGCCAACTAACAAAATGAAATCTTTAAATACTATCGCTAACAAATTCGCTGCTTGTTTTAAGTTTTTCCATATTCTTTTCGAATCTGTCTGTTTTTTTTTTATTCCAATCAACTGATTCACTGGCTGGTTGGTGTAATGCTACTGCTGCTAACTAACGTTTCTAGTAGTTAAACAGAAATTTAAGTTTTTATTTTAATTTTTTCTCGTTTTTTTCTTTAGGCTGCATGTAAAATAGAGATTTTTGTTAAATTTCAATATCGTGCATATAAAAAACAACTAATTACCAAATAAAATGTTTTATCTTAGAAATCTAAAGTTTAAACTTAAAACAGCACCAGCACTTTGAACTCTGAATAAAACTAAGGAAAAAAATTAAAGAAAAATGAAAAAAAAAAGCGCTGAAGAGGTAACATTTTATAAAAATTTAACAACTAAGAAACGTAACGAACACAAAAATCTATTAGTAAAAGTTTAACAGTTTGTAATTTCAATCCACCAGACAATTGAGGTGTAAGGAAAAATCTTAAGAAACAAACAAAAAAACAACAACAATTTCTATTAAGTCAAGTTGCTGGCAAAAAAAGAGGAAGAAGAAGAAAAAAATCAAAGGAATTTCTGGGCCTTAGCCAAACAGTATTTAACACCAAAGTTATATGACAAAAACAAAAACAAAAACACAAAAACACAAAAAAAAAAAAATCTCAAAATAAATTTATTTACGAAAAAACGCCAACATTATTTAAGCGCTCAAATGTTTGACAAAATTTAAATAGCAACAACAACAACAACAAAAATAATATATCGTTTAATTTAAATAGATGGAAGTTTGTCTCCAAAGTTAAGAAAATAAAGTAAAAAAAGACAAAATCGCCAAATTGTCCCAAATAACTGCCACAAAGAATCACATTTAAAAAATCTTTGTTAACAGTTTTTTTTTCGCTTTTTCTTGTGGTTCCTGTTATTTTTAACGGATTTCTATCTTTTGTTATGTTCAACAAATAAGAAAATTGGAAAAATTGTAAGTTACGGATCAGTTGTATGAATCAATAATAGAAAATGAGAAAATTTCAATGGAAACATGAAACTGTTGGGAGAGGATTAATGGTTGTAAAAGACCGTTATAGAATCTTAAAGGAAGACAATTAAACTTTTTTAATTGAGCTCCTGTTCGAAGGATCATAACAAATTATTCTTCTATAAAATGAAGATGATCCAGTTAGAAGGACCATAAATGTTCATAATTATGCCATCTTTAGAAAATTGAAATAGAATCATGCATTTCGGAAGATTAACGGCTGAAAGACCGTCGATATTCTGCGAACTTCACAAACTAAAATCCGGTTTGAAGGATCAAAAAAATCCTGTTCCTTAAAATTAAAGTGAGGAAGATGTGTTTAAGTGTTTTTGCTCATGATTCAGTTTTAAATGACATAAATTTTCATAAATAAAAAAATTAAAATGGGAACAATTTGGGAAGACGATTAACAGTTCTTTAAAGCAAACATGACTGTTGGAAGAGGATTAGTGTATGTAGGAAACCATTTTTCAATGACATGATATCAAACTTCTCTAAATGAGATCCTGTTCAAAGGACCATAACTATATTACTCTTCTATTAAATTATTGTTTAGGGGCTTTTTTCGGAAGAAGATTAAAACTACTGAACTTCACTAATTAAGATCCTGTTTGAAGAACTATTGTTTTAGTATTTCTGTTTGTGATCCAGTTCCTTGTAATGCGTTTTGGTAGACGATTAATGATTTAAAAAGGAAACGGAAATTTTTGGAAAAGGTCTAATGGTCTAAAAGTCCCCGGTTGAGATCCAATACGAAAGCCCATATAAAATATAGTCATCCATAAAATAGAGCTAATGTCCATAACCTATTGTTCAGGCTTTTCTGCCTTTATCCAATTTGAAGGACTAAAAAGTTAAATGTAACAATAAATGTTGCAGTGGAAACATGTGTGTTGCTAGAGGATTTAAACATGGTAGTCTGATTCGTGAACTAAGTGATATATTTGGTTGATTTATGTTTGAAGGTCCTTAAAAATGAAACACTTCAAAAAATGACTTTTTGAATTTATTTTTGTGTTTCAATTCGAAGGTCCAGAGGATTTACCACTAAAACGATAGAGCCTTAAATGGGTACTAAGGAAACTAGTTCAATCCAGTTCGAAGAACCATAAAATGGATACTAAAAGAATTTGAGGGAAAATTTTAAACACAATTATTAAGTTTGTAGAACCAATTTTTATTAACTTCTTCAGCCGATATCAGATCACATTTAAGCAGCGTTCTTTTGTTAAGAGGTTTCTGTTATTATACTTTTCATGCTGCAACATTTGTTTGCATAATCTGTTACATAATCTTGCTTAACTAATCCCAGGTTGAAGGATCATTTCTTATAGAACTAATAAAGAAATTAGCATAGACAATAATTAGTAAAGGAATTAAGCCGTGATAGCAAGAAAGATGATTTTGAATGTTACTGGAGATCAAAACCGGATACATTAGGAAGCTCGAAATGTCAAATGTAAAGCCTGTTTAATCTACAAAGTCAATGTTGAAGTACAACATCCATGACAAAAATGCACTGCTCTCTATACGATGTGATCAAGAGAGTTTTGTATTATAAGTTCTTGAAATCGGGTTACACGATCACTAGTGATTTGTACCGAAAATTTGATTTGCTTGAAGAGTACATTAATTCATAATCTTACACAATGACAAAACTCTGTCACATGTTGTCATACCGCTCAAAAGCAAATATGAGAGCAGAGAATGCAGGAAGTTTTTCTTAACAGTTTTAGTGACAAGACCCTGTAGGACAACCTTCCTTAGGAAAACAAAGGAGTTGAAACTTTTTCCATCTTTTCTGACGAGGATTCTTTTCGAATGCATAATTTCCCACCATTTCATTACACATAGAGGGCGTTGACTTAGGCAAGTTTTGTTAAAGCTTAATGCGCCTTTTAGAAACAACAGGAAAATACACATACCAAATATAATCAAGGAGGTTTAAGGGATAAAATGAATTAATATCTGAAAAATAACTTAAAATAATTAAAGAAATCCGATTCGAAGGACCTTTTGTGGTCCTTATTATCATCTCTCATTTGTTGATCTCATTATGGCGACAATCTGCTATTGAGATCATCTTCTTTAAATATAAATATTTTGAATAAACAATATTTTTTTAAAATTCCAAAATAAGTAAAGTTTATGCATTTGTCGGACAAGAGGAGGAGGGGGAATCTTCTTCTTTTTCTACAGATGCATAAGTTCTTCGTCTTTTTTTTTAACAAACATAATTATATGTTTTTGTTACTTATTTTCCATCTTAACTTTAAATACCATCTTCCATTTTATAGTTAAAAGCTTTAAGAAAATTTTACCGAAAAAATACCATAAACAGCCCAAATTGTTAAATCGATAAAAAGGCAACAACAACAAAAACAACAGAATGTTTTTTTTTGTTTTTGGTTTAAAAACTTTTGAAGATTTTTATATATATTTTTTGGTATGTTTTGCATAGTTGCGGTTTTTATTTAAAGAGGGTTTTTTTTTAAGCCTAAACTAATAGTTTAAGCTAAAATGGCAAAATAGCAAAAAAATAGAAATAGAAAAAAGTAGATAACGTTTTTTTCAGTTTATTTTCGTTAGTTAAATTTTAAACGCCGCTTTAAATAGCATCATTTGCACGCGGTTGTTTGTGTGATTTTTTCATAAAAAGAAGTATTTTTTTATTGTTGTTGTTACTGGTGTATAACTTGCAGCAAATATCAACAACATAAACAAATAAATGAGCAAAAATCTAATAGAAAATGAGAAAAGAAAAAAACGCATGAAAATAACAATCTAAAACGGGGAGGGATAAGGAAAGGAAAACACTGAAAGGAACTTGAACTAACAATTCAAAATTTTCACTAAAACTTCAAAATTTTCACTAAAAATTCAAAATTTTCACTAAAAATTCAAAATTTTCACCAAAAATTCAAAGTTTTCACTAAAAATTCAAATTTTCACTAAAAATTCAAAATTTTCACTAAAAATTCAAAATTTTCACTAAAAATTCAAAATTTTCACTAAAAATTCAATTTTTCACTAAAATTCACATATTCACTAAAAATTCAAATTTTAACTAAAAATTCAAATTTTCACTAAAAATTCAAAATTTTCACTAAAAATTCAAAATTTTCACTAAAAATTCAAAATTTTCACTAAAAATTCAAAATTTTCACTAAAAAAAAAATTCAAAATTTTCACTAAAAATTCAAAATTTTCACTAAAATTCAAATTTCACTAAAAATTCAAAATTTTCACTAAAAATTCAAAATTTTCACTAAAAATTCAAAATTTTCACTAAAAATTCAAAATTTTCACTAAAAATTCAAAATTTTCACTTAAAATTCAATTTTTCACTAAAAATTCACATTTTCACTAAAAATTCACGTTTTCACTAAAAATTCACATTTTCACTAAAAATTCACATTTTCACTAAAAATTCACATTTTCACTAAAAATTCACATTTTCACTAAAAATTCACATTTTCACTAAAATTTCACATTTTCACTAAAAATTCACATTTTCACTAAAAATTCACATTTTCACTAAAATTCACATTTTCACTAAAAATTCACATTTTCACTAAAAATTCACATTTTCACTAAAAATTCACATTTTCACTAAAAATTCACATTTTCACTAAAAATTCACATTTTCACTAAAAATTCACATTTTCACTAAAAATTCACATTTTCAGTTAAAATTCACATTTTCAGTTAAAATTCACATTTTCACTAAAAATTCACATTTTCACTAAAAATTCACATTTTCAGTTAAAATTCACATTTTCAGTTAAAATTCACATTTTCACTAAAAATTCACATTTTCACTAAAAATTCATTTTTTCACTAAAAATTCCCAGTTTCACTAAAAATTCCGATTTTCACTAAAAATTCACATTTTCACTAAAAATTCACATTTTCACTAAAAATTTAAATTTTCACTAAAAATTCATATTTTCACTAAAAATCATATTTTCACACAAAATAGTATTTTTTACTTAATTTTTTTCAGTAAAAAAAATCAATTTAAGAAATTTATTTCCCACTAAAAACTGAAAACCAAAAAAAATCAAATCTTCAGTAAAAAATTAAAATTTTCACTAAAATTTAAAACATGTTTCTTTTCATTATAATTCACATTTTCACTAGGAAACCACATTTTTTTCAGTGTATTTCTAATGTAGGGTTAAATAGTTATTTTTCTTCATCATTTGTTTTCTATTTGAGTTGTTGGTGTTATTTCGGCATTTTATATTTGTTTTATTTTTCTTGTGTTGTTGCTGTTATTCCTCCAAATGGGTTGTACTCGTATTGGTAAAAAGGAAGTGTTAACCTTTAGCTTGTTATGCGGTTAAAACCACCTTTTTTAACTCGATGTAAAATTTAACATATAAAATCGAGAAAAACAAACAAAAAATCAACAAGAAGTCCATGAAGATGATGTAGTTAATGGAAAAGCAACGAAAAAAAGAACAACAAAAAAGCAACACTCTGTTTGAAATAAAGTGTTAGATGGAAAACATTTTCAAATAATACTAAATATACACATTTTTCTTCGTCTTCTTGTTTGTTTCATTTTCATTCTTTTTAAAAACTTTAAATATTCGCTATTTTTTTTTTTTGTACCCTACACCATCACCTCGCAGGTGGTTTTGGTATTATTAGATTGTGCTGATGTTTGTATCATACGAAAAAAAAACTGTGTAATTCCCGCCATAAAGTATAGCGTTTCAGTCATAATCACTTTTTGAGTCGATTTAACGATGTCCGTCCGTCTGTCTGTCCGTCAGGCTTTCTATGTAAACGTTGTGAAAATTCTACAGGTCGCAATTTTTGAGATATCTTGATGTTATTTGGTACGTGTTATTTTTTTTGGCTCAAGAACGAAACCTATTGAAGTTGTTCATGTTCGGTCCAATATTTCAGGTAGCTCTCATACAAATGTCCTTCCGGAATTAGTTTTTAAGGTATTAAAAGTCATGAATATAGAAAGCGATTTCAACGAAATTCAACCCTAATATATCTTTTGATATTCTAAATCGATGTTCCAAATAATGCGAAGGTCGGTTCATTACTTCTCATAGTTCCCATACAAGTCCCCTTCTTTGAAGGGGTATTATGTCCTTCACATATATACGTTGATATTGTAATAAATACTGGTCATTATGAGGTAAATACAAGCAAAAAATGAAAGTCGGTCCATTATATATATTGAAGATCGGCTATAACCCCAAAAGAATCAATTTCAAACGCATAAATTTTACATAAAACTTGTTATCATTTTAATGTACTTCACACTTAATCATAAATCCGAAAAGCAAATTATACGATGGGTTGTCTACTCATTTGTCATTTACAACAAACAATTGGGTGAAGGGTATTCTTCAACCAACTATAACATTTTTACTCGTTTATAGTTGTTGTTGCTGCAATTTTAGCTGCTGTTATTTCTAACGTTTTATTTTTTGGTTGATAAAAACGTTAGAAACGTGATTCAAAGACAAACAATACAACAATTCTTTACTGTTTTAGTTTTATTTCCTGAATTTTTCTTGTTCTTTTTTTTAAGTCTTTTCTTCTTTTGTTGGATTTAAATATGCGGAAAATACTAAAAACTATTTTGTATTTTGTTGCAAATGAGGATGTGTATTTTATTATTTACTTTTCTTATTTTTAAAGGGAATAAATAAATAAAAAGACTTGAATGAATTATAGCAAAAATTTCCTTTTTAATGCAAATTTTCGACTTTTTCTAAAGGGATGAATTTATATTTTATTTAAATTCATTTTGTAAAGCCAAATAAATAATGGGAAAGAAAACAGAGATGAAACGAAAATAATGTTATTTGAATCCTTAAAGATAAATTTTCCTCTTTTTCATTCAGGTAGGTAGAACTTTAACGAAAAAAAAAACAGATTTTTATTCTAATTAACATAATTGTTCTTCAAATTGAAGAATTTTCTTCAAATACAGTAAAAAAGTTTAATCAAAAACATTTTTTAGTAAAAGATGTTAAATTGGTTAAAATTTCGTCAAAAAATTAACGAAAAATCTGTTATATCTACAGATACTTAGTTAAACCGGCAGTAACGCATCGTAGGTAAAATAACACACAAATTTATTCAATTCTACATACTGAAATGAAGTTAATTTGAATAAAATTTGTATTAATTTAACTACTTTTTTCATCAAATAATTTTGTAAATTTTTTTTGTCATATAAAATGAAATATGACAAAGAAAATGTTAACTGAATATAGAAATCTAAGGAGGAAAATATTTTATAGAACATTCTAATTTAAATGATTGAAATTAAAGAAACGTAATTCTTTACTCAATTCTACTAAAATTTCATAAATTTAACTTTCAATTGAATAATATTCATCAATATAAAGAAATTATCTTTGTCAATTTGAATAATATATTATTCAAATTTAATTATATTTTTATTAACGAATTCAAATTTCGTCAATTGAAGATTTTTCATCAAATTGAAGATTTTACGTAAATGTTCATTATAATGAATAAAGGTTTCGTTGGCTAATATTAAACATACTTTTCTTCAATTCTACACCCTTTTTCGTTTTATTTACTACTTTTTTTGGCTCAATGTGTATTAAAAAACATAATTGGAATCAAATTGAAAAATTATCTCTGTTGTAATTCTTTAGATATTCGATAATTAATATTTTTATTGGGGTACGGCTCTTCCCTGCTCCTATCAGATTTTTTATAGCCGATGATACTTTCTTTAAACTTTAAAAATTTACTAAAATTTTTTACTAGAAATTTAAATTTTTACTTAAAATTCAAATTTTCACTTAAAATCCAAATTTTCAATTAAAATTCAAATTTTCACTAAAAATTCAAAATTTTCACGAAAAATACACATTTCACGAAAATTCAATTTTCACTTAAAATTCACATTTTCACGAAAAATTCAAATTTTCACTTAAAATTCACATTTTCACTAAAAATTCAAATTTTCACTAAAAATTCACATTTTCACTTAAAATTCAAATTTCACTTAAAATTCAAATTTTCACTAAAATTCAAATTTTCACTAAAAATTCAATTTTTCATTAAAAATTCAAATTTTCACTAAAAATTCAATTTTTCACTAAAAATTCACATTTTCACTAAAAATTCAAGTTTCACTAAAAATTCAAATTTTCACTAAAATTCAAATTTTCACTTAAAATTCAAATTTTCACTAAAAATTCAATTTTTCATTAAAAATTCAATTTTTCATTAAAAATTCAAATGTTCACTAAAAATTAAAGTTTCACTAAAAATTCAAATTTCCACTAAAAATTCATATTTTCACTAAAAATTCAAATTTTCACTTAAAATTCAAATTTTCACTTAAAATTCAAATTTTCACTAAAAATTCACATTTTCACTAAAAATTCAAATTTTCACTAGAATTCAAATTTTCACTTAAAATTCAAATTTTCACTAAAATTCAAATTTTCACTAAAAATTCAAATTTTCACTGAAAATTCAAATTTTCACTGAAAATTCAAATTTTCACTGAAAATTCAAATTTTCACTAAAAATTCAAATTTTCACTAAAAATTCAAATTTTCACTAAAAATTCACATTTTCACTGAAAATTCAAATTTTCACTAAAAATTCACATTTTCACTGAAAATTCAAATTTTCACTAAAAATTCACATTTTCACTGAAAATTCAAATTTTCACTAAAAATTCACATTTTCACTAAAAATTCACATTTTCACTAAAAATTCACATTTTCACTAAAAATTCACATTTTCACTGAAAAAAACTTTCACTCAAAATTAAAACTTTACTTAATATGAAAAAGGTTTATTAAAAATTTCCGCTAACGATTAAAACTGTTTTACGTAAACTTTAAAATTTTCACTATAATTCACTAAAAATTTAAATTTTCACTGAAAAATTAAATGAATAGTTTTTAATTAAATTTTAACTTTTAGTGAAAATAATAAATTTTAATATTTTGGTGAAATTTTCAAATTTTTGGTGATAATTTTATTTTTTTAGTAAAACTTTTAATTTTTTATTAGACTAAATTTTTTGTGAAGAAGTGAAACTTTAGTATTAGTGACCGACCTTCCTAGAATTAGATTGTGACTTTTTGCTACAAATTATTACGATTTATCTTGTTTGAGGTGATTTTCGGCAGTGGATGTTATATGGACATATGGAAATGGAATGATAGGAGATTTTGGTGGTAGTTACCCGAAACATTAAATGAAAAAGATTTGCTCGTGGCCTCATATGATTATATATTTCAACAAATATATATTGATTAAAAATCAACAGATCTTTAAGATTTTGTTTCGGAAGTTATTCTATTCTGTATGGGAGGTAAGGTTATCCTCTTGATATGTCTATTTAGATTAGAGCCGATTTTTTGTTTGCATTAAAATTAAATTTAAGTATTTATTTTCCGAGAGAAAACTTTTGTGGGAGTTGCCTCGAGTATTGCATCAGTAATCACCAATTTCAATAGGCTACATGTGGATCCTTCATAATCATTCATTGTTCTCAATGAATATATAATGAAATAAAATTGTTACCTGGAGAGTGTTCAAGAATTAATATTTGACCAAACAGACGAATGACTAACGTTGTTAGATAGAATTTGGTAGTGACTTTGAGCCAATCGGTATAGTTCAATGTGGTGTTATAGTTTTTGCTTTCTGCGAGCTAAGAACTTTTGCGAAAACTCAGAGTCTACAAATTTTTTATTTTCATAAACAAATTTACCTTAAATCAAATTGGGACAATATTTAGGGAAACACCTTGTTGTAAGTACCCAAATTTGAAAAAATAAATTAAAGGATCAAAAAACTTTATATCTTATAGTCAAGAAATGAAAATATCGCCATTAAATGTTTACAACAATATATTGCATTTACTGTTGCAAAAACGCACCTTCAATCTCAAATGTCTTAATTCTTTTATTTCTTAATGTTTCAGCTTTATTTGTGAATCTTTATTAAGTTAACGTTAAAATCCCTCTTAATATTGAACTTTATTGACCCCGTTTTCCAACTTAAGGCAACGAAAACAACTTAAATACAAATTAAATTTTACAACATGTAACTAATTTGTTTAAAATACAAATTAATTCCACCAAATTTCCCATAGATCCAAAGGCAAATACGAAATCTAAATTTCTATATTTAATTTACAAAAAGAAATATTTACTTAACTAAAGTTACTCGAGACATAAACTTTAACTAATTTTCAAAACTGAGACAAGAACAAAGAGATGAGAGCTAATTTCTATACGGCTGTGTGAATTTTAAATACCCTTCACTGTTTAAATTTCAATAAAAAAAGTACACGAATTGAAGATTTAATTAGAAATCTAATTTTATGTTTTATGAGGTAAAAAACCTGATTCAAAGAAAAGACCCTCTATGGAAGATGCCAAAGCCTCAAGTTGGGTTGGGGACGATGGAGCAAACTACTTGTTTTAAAGAATTTCTTCACTCTTGCCTGCGGTTGTACTCAGATCTTGAAAGATTAAAATCTGACCAATTTTATTGAATTTCGAAAAAATTTCTGAGATGATCCCTTTATAGCATTACGAAGAAAAACCCTTCTTTACCACTTTTAATGGTGGAAGGCAAAAAGTGGACACTATCTTGAATAACGAGGAGGAATGTGAAAAGATTATAAAATTATATTTTGGAATTATGCGTCTGTCATTTATCGTCTAAATATAAGTAAATTGTAAAAATTTTGATGGAGGGACCAATTTTGAGTTAAATTTTTAACTTTTGTGCTTAATTTTTGTATAAGTTTTAGGTATCGTTAAAATGATAATCACCTGTAAATTAATAATATGTACATAACAAATTACTAAAGCAAAATTTCTTTAAGAAATTTGTTAAAAAACTGAAACTTTTATTTTCAGTGTATTTTTGTCAAAACAATTTTAAATATTTTACTTTAAATAAAATCTCCATAAATAAAACTATTAATATAAAATTTGGCTGTAATATTAAGAAAAGTGTAACTAATACAAGAAGCAAAAGAGATTCCCATTTTTTATTCCAAAACACCCAAAATGACCACTCGGGAAAAATTTTATTTCAAAAATTTATTCTTTCCAGAAAATTGACTATTTTAACGTTATAAGCGATTTGAGCCATTACAGATTTTTTAAGTATATAGATTATCAAGGTGGATATATATAATTTAGGTACTTTGTTCTTCAATTTTAGTTTTGACATTTTTTCTGTTTAGAAAATTCAAAAATTCCCAAAATTGAGTTAAATCTAGCGGGTAACGCATTTTCATAAGAGACCTCGGTTTTGCCTTAAATGCAGTTATGTCAAAAATTATTTCAGGATTATAAAGAAAAGATTACTGTTGGGAGGAAAATATTGGATTTTGAAGTAAAAATATAATACCACCGTTTTCAATATTTCTATTTTGAAATAATATAACTTTTCATTGGATCCTTATGGGAAGTCAGTTCTTGAACAAGAATTGTTAGGAATATTGTATAGAATCCAGATAACATCTTAGGAGTTTATATGAATCAAAATTGAGGCTGATAAATTCAATAAACTGAAAGAAATCATTTCTCAAAAAATGTCAAAATTTTAGTTTGTTTTAAATAACTTTTAAACTATTTGAGATATACTACGTTTGTAAGCATATTTCAAGAGAGAATTATAAGGTCTATATATATGTACTTTTTCAATCTAATCGTAAATTAAATTTGGGCGAATTTATGAAGAAACTTCAATATCAGAGGTAACCAATTTTTGATGTCCATCCCCCGTCTCCTGCATTAAACAAGAATGTGTGCTCCTCCAAATCAATTGAAAAAGCCCTTCATGAATATCCATGTGAAATTTCATAACAAAATATTCAACAGTTTCATTGAAACAGAATTTTTCAAATGAAATCAAGCAAAAAGACAAAACATACCCTCTTTCATCTGTTCTAATGGTGTAGGGTATAGAAAATAAGGTTCATAAAGTCACAATTTATAAGTAATTAAATTACCGGCTGTTAACTTTTCAACATAAACAAATTCTTTTTACTCAAAATAACATGAAAAACACAACAAAAGATGACAACGACAAAGACCACGAAAATCAAGAAGACAAAAACTACAAACAAACGAACTCAAATGTAGTTTTTCATTTAACTCGAAAAAAAAAAACAACAACAAACATTTCAGAAACGAAAAAAAAAAACTAAGAGGAAAAATCCGCCAACAAATAATGACTGAATATTAATCATGACATATACGAGTTGTAAAGAATTGTAGGTAGAAAAGAGCTTTTTTTCTTGCTATTTTTAGCATGAATACGAGATGTTGTTGTTGTTGCCGTTGTTGTTTCTGTTATTGTTAGGCATTTTGACTGAATGTTTTTGGGGGGATAATTAGTGACTTCTAGTATCTATTTGCCTTGTTAAATGCTACAAATAATTGTTGGCCAACTGTTTAAACTCAGTTCATAATACAATGACTACAGAAGAAGAAAACACTGAACACTTGTACGTTAAAATAACTAAGATTTATTGAAAAAATGTTTTAACTCTGAACACAAAAAAAGAAAAAAAATAAAGATCCTAAGAAATTGAACTAAACTAATCGTGTCTTCCACAAAAAAAGGAAATCATATGGCCATATAGCTAAAGCCTTTAAGTACCAGGCCTAAAACTCAGACTAAGGAGACCAAGAAAAAATTATAAAATAAAAGCTGGAACTTGGTAAAAAAAATTACAGTTTGACAGCAAAATATGCTTAAGTATTGAAATCGAAAAAAGTCTTGGAACGAAAAAAAAAAGAAAAACATACAAAAACTAAAACAAATCGTCTTTGAATTTAAGCCATTTCAATGTCTGAACTTGAAAATATTTATGTTAAAGTTAAACTCAAATAACAACGTAACAGTAACAGAAAAATACAAAAACAACGTTTTAAATAAAAATCGAAAATTTTTGTTAAAACTAAAACAAAAAGAAAAAATCTTCATCAAGTTAAAAACCAATTTTTACAAGAGGAAAGAAGCAGTAGCAATTTCAACAGAAAAATAAAAAAACAGTTCATTGCTCACAAATAGCATTGAAATATTTAAAGGAAATAACAAAAGTGGTGAAAATTACAACGAGAAAAATTTCAATATTTTCATGGAAAAAATTAATATTTAAGGAAAAATTTCAAATCTATAAGAAAATTTGAATTTTTAATAAAAAAATCAATTTTATGTGAAAATTTCAATTTTAAGTAAACATTTTATTTTTTCAGTGAAAATTTCAATTTTTAGTGAAAATTTAAATTTTTAGTGAAAATTTCAATTTTTAGTGAAAATTTCAATTTTTAGTGAAAATTTCAATTTTAAGTAAACATTTTATTTTTTCAGTGAAAATTTCAATTTTTAGTGAAAATTTAAATTTTTAGTGAAAATTTCAATTTTTAGTGAAAATTTCAATTTTTAGTGAAAATTTCAATTTTTAGTGAAAATTTCAATTTTTAGTGAAAATTTCAATTTTTAGTGAAAATTTCAATTTTTAGTGAAAATTTCAATTTTTAGTGAAAATTTCAATTTTTAGTGAAAATTTCAATTTTTAGTGAAAATTTCAATTTTTAGTGAAAATTTCAATTTTTAGTGAAAATTTCAATTTTTAGTGAAAATTTCAATTTTTAGTGAAAATTTCAATTTTTAGTGAAAATTTCAATTTTTAGTGAAAATATCAATTTTTAGTGAAAATTTCAATTTTTAGTGAAAATTTCAATTTTTAGTGAAAATTTCAATTTTTAGTGAAAATTTCAATTTTTAGTGAAAATTTCAATTTTTAGTGAAAATTTCAATTTTTAGTGAAAATTTCAATTTTTAGTGAAAATTTCAATTTTTAGTGAAAATTTCAATTTTTAGTGAAAATTTCAATTTTTAGTGAAAATTTCAATTTTTAGTGAAAATTTCAATTTTTAGTGAAAAATTTCAATTTTTAGTGAAAATTTCAATTTTTAGTGAAAATTTCAATTTTTAGTGAAAATATCAATTTTTAGTGAAAATTTCAATTTTTAGTGAAAATATCAATTTTTAGTGAAAATTTCAATTTTTAGTGAAAATATCAATTTTTAGTGAAAATTTCAATTTTAGTGAAAATATCAATTTTTAGTGAAAATTTCAATTTTTAGTGAAAATTTCAATTTTTAGTGAAAATTTCAATTTTTAGTGAAAATTTCTATTTTTAGTGAAAATTTCAATTTTTAGTGAAAATTTCAATTTTTAGTGAAAATTTCAATTTTTAGTGAAAATTTCAATTTTTAGTGAAAATTTCAATTTTTAGTGAAAATTTCAATTTTTAGTGAAAATTTCAATTTTTAGTGAAAATTTCAATTTTTAGTGAAAATTTCAATTTTTAGTGAAAATTTCAATTTTTAGTGAAAATTTCAATTTTTAGTGAAAATTTCCAATTTTTAGTGAAAATTTCAATTTTTAGTGAAAATTCAATTTTTAGTGAATCAATTATGAATATTTTAGTGAAAATTTCAATTTTAGTGAAAATATCAATTTTTAGTGAAAATTTCAATTTTTAGTGAAAATATCAATTTTTAGTGAAAATTTCAATTTTTAGTGAAAATATCAATTTTTAGTGAAAATTTCAATTTTTAGTGAAAATTTCAATTTTTAGTGAAAATTTCAATTTTTAGTGAAAATTTAAATTTTTAGTGAAAATTTCAATTTTAGTGAAAATTTCAATTTTTAGTGAAAATTTTAATTTTTAGTGAAAATTTTGATTTTTAGTGAAAAATTCAATTTTAGTGAAAATTTCAACTTTTAGTGAAAATTTCAATTTTTAGTGAAAATTTCAATTTTTAGTGAAAATTTCAATTTTTAGTGAAAATTTCAATTTTTAGTGAAAATTTCAATTTTAGTGAAAATTTAAATTTTTAGTGAAAATTTCAATTTTTAATGAAAATTTAAATTTTTAGTGAAAATTTCAATTTTTAATGAAAATTTAAATTTTTAGTGAAAATTTAAATTTTTAGTAAAAATTTCAATTTTTAGTGAAAATTTCCTTTTTGGTAAAATTTTTAATTTTTTAAGAATTAAAAACTGAATCTAGAACTGAATGAAGAACCGAATCAATAACTCCTGGACTGGATAAAGAACTGAATCAAAAACTGAATCAAAAACTGAATCAAGAACACAATCCAGAACTGGATCGGAAACCGAATACAGAAAGGAATGAGTCAAAATCTAAATCAATATTTGAACTAAGAACTAAATTAAAAAGTGAATACGAACTGAATCACGAAATTAATCACAATCTGATTTCATAACTGAGTCAAGAGCTGAATCAAAAACTGAATTAAAAGCTGAATCAAAAATGAGTCAAAAACTGAATTAAAAACTGGATCAAGAGCTGAATCAAAAAAAGCGAATCGAGATCTGAAACAAGAACTGAATCCAGATCTGAAACAAGAACTGAATTTTCTTAAAATTCCATAATTTCTCTCTGTGTATTCCCTTATAAAAATATTTCTTAGCACAAACATGAATTTATGTATGCAAAATAGCATTTTATATGCTTCACATTTTTTCCCGCTTCAGTTCAGTTCTTTTTTTTTTTTTTGGTTTTGTAGTTTCGCTAACATTTTAAATTTATTTTTTTTTCTTATTCTTATAAAACTGCTACAAAAAGAACAACCAAATGACAGGACAAAGGAGATATTTTTCAAAAACTTCTATGGCAGCAGCAGCTGCTGCTGGAACAGCAATATTAAAATTGCTACTAAATGCTGCTGCTGCAATCAGCAACCATGAACTGATCGAAGTTTAGAAAACTATTCAAGGAAAAAAAGCTACAAAAAGAGTTAAATAAGTCTTTTTCTATATAGAAAAAAATAAATATAATCAAACCGCTTTTAAACTAATACAACCACTTGTTTAGTTTAACTACTATTTAAGGGTTAAAAAGGAGAAAAGAAACTTATTTGTTTTAGTCTTTTTCTTCTTTTGCTTATGAAAATAATACACAGTAGCTGAATACAAAATGTCAATTTTGAAAATATTTCACTTTTTGTTGTTGTTGTTATTGCCATTGTTGTTGTTATTGTTGTTGTTGTTGCAAAAAAGTAGCTTTTAAATTATCTTTAATTCATAGATCTCTTACTGCTTTTTTTTTGGAGATATTTAAGGAGTTTTTATTTGTTAATTAAAATATGGTTTAAGAGGTTTTAACATGATAATGTTTTTTTGCTGTGGTTGGGCTTTTTTTCGATAAGATTAGGGGTCATTTACAGGTGCCAAAATGTGGGAATAAGAGAAATTATAACTTTCTCTTATGAACATCGTTTTTTTTTTTGTAAAATCACTTAAATACTTCATGAGATCAATAATTAATAACAATAAGGAAAATTGCTTGAAATAAAATTATTCAGAGGTTTTTTTTATAGAATTTTGTGATTGATGTAATTTGTTCTCACCTTAACTACATGTGACTGTCAGACAACACTTTCTAATGTGTTCAGCTACTTTAACGCTACCAGATTGTCTTAGAGAGGCAGCAAGAAAATTTTTGTGTGGTTCCCCAAAAAAAGTATATCGTAAGGAGACAGTGAAAGCAGTTGATACAATGCGTTCAATCACTTGAAAGTCACAAGGTCTATTGTAAAGACAAGTGTCCCTATTGTTTATCAAAAAGATATTGTTGAAGATACAAAAATTTTTCTCTTAGGACAAATTAGAAGATTTTTAATGTGAACGGACTGGAGCACAGTGTATTCAAATCGATTTTGTTTGGAGATAAATCTGTAACATTTGAACCGTTAGATATATCATAAGCGAACAAAGAAAAACAGTAAAAATCGGCGGTTAAGCTCTACGCTGTAGGGTTTATCATAAATCGTAATTACGAAAAATTAATGAACGACAGTACATTTAAAAAGTACGCTGTTGTGATACTAGAAGAAATTATACACCGACTTTCGAAAAATTTTGCACACAGATTTTTTGTTATATTTGTCTTATTTTGACCAAATGTTATTATAATAGCAACACATATATTAGATTTAAGTAATATTTGGAAGGGAGTTATGTGGGTCCTATGAAAAATAATGGATCGATCCTTGTATAATACGACACATTCGTCCATGTGCCAAATTTCATCAAGATATCTTTAAAATTGCGACCTGCCAGGCTTTCAGACAGTCTGAGCGATGGACATCTTTAAATCGATTTAGGAAGTGATTCTGTATTGAATGGTATATTTAGTAGCACGGTTTTTTCTGTACGTTACAACTTTTGCACAAACACCTGATATTCCAACCAGTGTAGGATATAATCAAGGGGAATATGATTTGATGTGAAAAATTCATGAAGAACTTTCGTATTTTGCAATTTTGTTTTTTTTTTGTCCATAAATCAGAAAATTAAAAAGATTCGCACTTTTCCAGGCGGAAATATATAAAATCCCAACTGCTTTAGATCATGACTTTTTTAAGGATCAATATTAAGATCGCTTAAAATGTCTTAAAAACAAATGAAATGAGAATGGGGAAAAAAATAAAATTTCAATTTCAATATCTCTAAAATTATAGGAGATAACTTACATATATAAGCGTATTTTTCAAACAAATTTGTCTCCCTCAATTTAATGAATTTTTGGCGAATTCTTTAAAGACTCGTGGTAGCCAACTTTAGAGGAACACCGACTGCGCCCCTGATCAGATAGGGGCCTTTACTCCCCCCAAATCCACTTGAAAATAACTTGACTCTAACCATGTGCAATTTCATTGTCTTCACAAAGATTTCATAAATTAAGTTTTAGAGAGTTTTAAAAAATTTACATACTCCACAAGGTGCCCAATTTGGGTGGTCATCGGCTGTGCCTCTAATTAAACAGGCATAATTAAAAATAATTCGAAGGCATTTTAACTGTAACAATGTGTAATTTTATTAAAATATTTTTAGCGGTTTAAGCGCTATAGAATTATTTCCAAAAATCCGATGCGGACTTTGTATGACTGTTTTGATTGTGTCATTTTTATAACTGTTAAGATTTTGCTTGCGGTGAACACACAGTGGGTTAAGGATATTTTCAAGGACTATCTTAGTACAAAATTTCTTTTGAGACATTTTGTAAATGAATTTTTTCCAAATTTTTAGAAACAGACCTTAGGAGGCCAGCTTTTAAGCGACACCTTCAGATTTACTTGAAAATACCTCGGCTCTAACCATGTGAAAGTTGGTTACGATATCTCTAGAAGTTCAAAAGGTTTATAATTATTTCATACAAAGCGATTTGGTTCCTGGCTATGGTGATCTCCAGAGCATTCAAAGACCGAAGCCGGAAACTGGTTAATCTGTTTTTTTTTTTGCATTTCAGAAAACCGATTGGTTTTGAATAATTTTTATTGTCAAATTATTCGACTTGTAACTTTTTTCAGTCGGTTAACCGGTTTAAATTAAAGGCATGTTCAGCTACATTTTTTGTGAGCTCCTCCTTAAACGAAAACATATAAAGTTTCCCATTTTGTGTGCAACACGATTAAAGTACTTTTTCGAATAACTTGAAAACCGGTTATGTGAAAATGTGGATTTTTTAAATACACTAGTGATCTCACAACCGGCCGGCAAATTGGCTTGGGTGTATGTCGACAAGAATTGAGATATTTCTCATATCGAAATAAAATTTCGACCTATTTTTGTAAAAGGGCACAATTTCAAAAGTTTGTTTTCTAAGTCTTTTGTTTTTGCTACTTTATCATTTAAAGATTTTTGTGAAAGTTTAATGTTTGTTAGTGCTTTTTTTCTGTATTCCTAAAATGAAATTTAATTAAATCCATTACACAAAAAAAACAGAGAATAATATGAAAAAAACCTAAATAAATTTTTTTTGGCAAAACAATTCAAGATCTATATCTTTTAACAACTTAAATTGTCATTGCATTTTAGAGTTTAGACTTTGAAATCTGTGTGATAGTTTGAAGTTGTTTCGTTTTTCGTATCTTTCATTTTGCCATGAAATGCTATCTCGACAACAACAACAAACTACAAAAAAACCTAAATAAGTAAGAAATGAGAGAAAAACAAAATTAAGAAAAAAAAAAGACTAGAAAACTACAATTGTGTCAAAGATCATACAATAGCAGAGCTTAATGTGTGGCATTTTAAATTCTGTTTGAATTGTCACAAAATGATTATAATGAATCAAAAGATAACAAAGAAAGAAAAAAATGAAACAAAATTTAAGTTTTAAAGCTTTTTTTAATGTTTCTCCTCTTTTTAATTTTAAGAGTTAAAATTTTAAGGAAATAAATTGAAATAAAAAAATTATTCAGATTTTTTATAGACGATAATGGTGTAAATGTGATGCATGATGTGGGGAGTTAAAAGAAAAAATATTTGACTTTTCTTGAAATTGACAAAAATATGTTATGTAACTTCAACTGATTTTTACAATTTAATTTAATTAAACAATTTTTTGTTGTTATTTGTTTGTGTTTTTATGCCAACAATTTTATGTTATTTTTCAAATAACATCCTGTCATTTGATTTAATAATTTACATGAACAATTTGTGTTTTAAAAGTGTGGTATTATACCCTCCACCACCACAAGTGGTGAGGAGGGTATATTAAATTTATCACTCCTTGTGTAACGCTAAGAAGGAATCATCTCATTATATCATGTATATATATTCTGAGCCCGTCTATCTGCAATGTGTTTAAGCAACTGATGGTCACAAGGTCTATCGACAGCAAGTGTGCACAAGTGTAGCGAAAGCCCATATTAAAATTACAAGTCAGAAGATTTTTAATGTGAACAGACCTGAGCACAGTGTGTCTATATCGATTTTCTTTGGAAATAATTCTGTAACTTTAAAACCGTTAGAGATTTCATAATGAAATTTCACATGATTAGAGCGGAGGTGTTTTCGAATTGATACGAAGAGTACAAGCGAACAAAGAAAAACAAGTAAAAATGTTATTGGAGGTCAAGTCCTACAATACAGGGTTGGTAGTAAAACGTAGTTACTAAAAATTAATGAACGGCACTCGTATTAATTTTCCGTTTTAAAATTAAGTGCACAGTACACTAATGTGTTATTAATTTTTATATGAAATTTGTGAAATAATTCTTTTTGCGAATTTGTGGAAGCTAGAAAAGTTCATACACCGACCTTCGTAAAATTTTGCATACCAGTAATTTGTTTATATTTGTCTTACTCTGACCAAATAATATTACAATTGTAATGCATATTCTTGAAATAACTCTTTTTAAAATGAGAAATAATGGTCGAATTCTCGTATAATTCGACACATTCGTCCGTGGACCACAAAAAATAAAATCAATTTCTGTAACAGAACTCAATGAAATTTGGCCTGAGTATTTGCTATAATCCTGTGAAATTTCCTGTTTAAAACTAGCAAAATCGGTTCAGTGTATTTAAAGATATAGACCGATATTTAAGGCAACCTCTAAGTTCGGGCGAAAAACTTTTGTAAAATCGCAATGAAATTTTGCGATAATATTAAGTTATATATGCTTCATTACTAATCCAAAAATTATAAAAATCGGTTCAGTTGTAGTGAAAAATATAAATAATTTTATGACTCATTAAGAGTCTCTGTATTATATTTAAGATACTTAAATATAATGCAAACATTTTTTAGTGTATGTGTGAGGGTGTATGAACGAATCGTAACATATTTAATTCAAATGCATGGTAGAGGGTATTGAAGATTCGGCATAGCCAAATATAGCATTCCTTTCAAGTTTTGATTTTAAAAATCAAACAAATATGCCGCCTTATGATTATGACAAAAACAAAATTAATTTAGAACAAGTTAGTGATTGTGGCAAATATTAGAAAGATCTATGAAATAATTGACAAGAAATAGAAGTTAATCAAGTTATTTATTATTTAGAGTTGAGGTGTAATAATTATTGATTATGTTATTGAAAATTAACTGTAAAAAAAGTGATTTTAAATAAAATAATCAAAAAATATTGTCGCATGAAATAAAAGAAATTTCTAGAATACCTCACACTGGTACCCAAGACGTTTTTTGGAAATAATGCTGTAATTGCTGAAATGCTAAATATATTTTAATAAATGTTAACACGGTTATAGCTGAGGTATTTTCAATTTAATTTGAAGAAGTACAGGTCATTATCATATCAGGGGCGTTGGCAGTATTCCTCCAAATTTGGCCACCTTAAATATGTTGATTTTTAAAAAAATTCTCCAAATATCAATTAATGAATTGAAACAAAAAAGACTCTATTAAAAGAAAGAAATTTCATGTGGTTAGAGTTAAGCGCATTTCAGTTGAATTTTAAGAGTAGAGACCCACATCTGGTCAGAGGCAAAGTCGGTGACCTTTTAACCACCACTAGAATCTTGATTTCTTTTTAAATTTGCCAAAAATTCATTTATAAATTAAGGCAAAGGAAATTTTGGATACACACTGGTGCATATTTTACAAACACACATAATTTGTTTTTTAAGTAAAAAAGTTAAAAAATGAAAATAATATTTTTATTTAATCAACTAAAATTTCGTTTAAAATATTCTTAATTAAAAACTTTATTTAAATTGAATTTCTTTAACCTAATTTTAGAGTTTAACTGTCGGTTTTGAAGATATTTTTAAAGTTCATCTAGGTTCTGCAGCATCATAACAATCAGTAGATTGTTCTATGTTGGGTGTTATCACAAAAAAGGTCTGATATTGATTCCACTAATCTTTTAAAACGATCGGAATCTAATTCCTCCCAAATTTGCTTTATTCTCAGATCCGTTTAAGTCATTAGCTTTCATTTTGGACATTATTTACAAAACCTTATAATCCGTTCTCCATTGCGTTTAAGTTCAGATTGACAGCCGGCCAGTCGATATCACTTCACCTCACCTACTTTTTTTCCACTCTTTTGCTCATTTCATACATTTTCGTGCGAATTTTACAAAATTTTCTTTATGCTTTTTTGGCTTCTTCCTCTTTATGCTTTCATCTCTTCTTGAATTGTGAGTAGTGGGTTCGGAAGTCACTGGAAGACTGGATTTTTCCAAGCATACCAGGTTCGAAACGGACAGCTAGTATTAATGATTGTCTCTTCCGAAATTTAGAAAAACATACAAGGAGCTCCTGGACCAATTCAACTTTGGATGAATACGGAGAACGTCAGAGGATGGCCAGTTACTGCCGCCTCCCCGCCTTTTGGAGAAATAAAGGGAATAAATAATTTCCAAAGTTCATCACCACTACATCATATATAGAGGGCGCTGTTGTAGATGCACATTGCAAAGCATTGTGACCCTTTGCTGTTTTGTAGAAATCATTGTGCGAGGATCTGTTAATATAATAAAACATCAGCCCTTAAATCACAAATAATCGTCCTTAAGTTTCATTCTCTGTCGTTTAACTCAAAATCTATAGATTAACTTGAAAAAATATAAAGAGAACCAGAGACGACATGCATCATTTGAAAGTATTTTCGTTGTATTGTTTTTAGCTTTAAGTTTTTGTCTTTTTTAATCTCTAAAGATGTGAAAAGTACTGTTTGCATACAACTTCAATTTCGACAATGTCAGCGCAATAAATTAATCAAAAGAATTCATGTATTTCGCTTTTATTTTTCAACGTAAATTTTACGCCAACAAAAACAACAGAAAAAAAGAAGAAGAAGCCCTTTAAGAATGACAGTTAAAATACAGACAGAAAATACAAAAAAAAAAAAATAGTAGCAATTTTATAGTTCTGGCTCTTTTTAACACAAGTGAATATATTTTAGAGAATAAATATAAATAAATGACATTTTAGACATTTGCATACTACGAGGAGAGACGAAAAAAAAAACAGATCTCCAGAGTTTAGCGAACAAAATATATAAAATGTATTTTTATATAGAAAACAAAATGCGGCATTTTATTCAGTTCAGAAGTGAATAAGTAGTAGCACTTATCACATTATACCAACAAAGAGAAACAAACCCAGAAACGAACGAACCAACGAACAAGTATGATTTCAATGTTCAAAACAATGACTTATTCCTTTACGTCGTTTATAACCTTTTTGTTTGCAGTTCGTCCCGCAATTTCCAGGATGTTAAATGCAGTTGCTGCTAAAGGCAGCTTTGACCGCTGTTAAGGTTCGCTTTTGATTGTTTTTTTATTTGTTTCTTCTGCCACTATTTAAAACTTCTAAATGTCCATCTTCTTTGACAAGCGGCATCTCTCAAATAAAATACTTTAATCTTTTTTTTTTTTTTGTGATCGCGCTCAAACAACCGAAAATCTATAAAAAAAAACTTCCCACAAGTTTGGTACTTTTTTTGTGGGATTTCAATAAATACTTTTGCTTTTGTTTCACTGTAACAGAAGCTGGCTGCTGCTTCTGCTTCTGCTACCAGCTGTAGTTATAGTTTCAAAAAAAGAGAAATAATGATCTTGAAAAATCATCAGGGCAAATCTTGTATTAGCAGCAAAAATCCAGCAGCAGCAGTTAAAAATAATAACGAAACAAAAATTGCTTTACAATTGACAGTCAACCTCATGGTTCTGTACAGAGACAAACAAATATAAAGAAAGATTTGCATCTTTTAACATTGAAGATAATTTATATTTCATTTGCAAAGTGATCTTGCATAAATAAAGCGAACATATAAAATTATTTATAGAGATCAGTTTTGTTTTAAATAAAAATATTATCTTAGTATTTTTTCTACATTTTGGGAATATTTTTAAAAATCCAAATTTTTATAGAAAATAGATCAGTAATCTGAAAGATCAGTAAATGGAAAATCAAATTAGTGATCTTAAAGATCAATATTTAACGGTTTCATTTAGCATGCAAATGACATTTTCAGTTTTACTTTATAGTCAATCAATGATCAATTATATGTATTATTTGCAGGTGATCTTGCTGGAAAAAAGAATATTTAAAATTATTAAAAAAAATACAATTTCTTTCAAATTTTTGACATCTGATTAAGGACTTTTTTATCTGTGGTTTATATTTTGACTTTACCATTGATTCTCGAAAGAAAGATCAGTAATAAATTTTATGGAAAAAAAGATTAGAGATCATAAGTATCAATGTTTAATGACAATTATTTAAAAAAAATAAAATAATATAAAAAAATGATTTTTGATAAAATGAATTAAAAAAGGAAAAATAATACAAATACATGACGATCTTGCTAAAGTAAGATCACTTCATATTACATATACACATTTTTGAAGTCTGTATTTTCTTCATATATTCATATACATTTAATTTGCAAGTGATCTTGCTATAAAGGAGACATTAATATTTGTAATTTTTTTATTTGATCATTTCTATAAGTCCATTTTGTATCAATTTTACAAATAGTGATCTTGTTAAACCAAATTATTGATGAGAAGTGATATAGAAATTTTTAAAATCAAAAATTTATGACAGTAAGTTAGTTAGTTCCGAGGGCAGTGTTCAACAGACATCTGAAGTGGGTCCACAGGTCTCATTGTGTTCACTACTCCGAGATTTGCATCAATAAAAATAGCGATCTTAGCTTAACATTGACAAGATCACCTTGCTGCAAATTATGGGTTCCAAACTCGTTACATTTATGATCTCCAAGTTCCAAATAGTAAAAAAGCAAGTGGAAAACTGTCTCTTCTACCAGTTCCACACAAAAACTGCGACAGAAACCATAATGTGCTAGACCCATTCTTCCGGCATGATCATCCTTGCATATTGAAGATCAGCAATTGCCTAATTCTCCCAATGTCGTATGTAGGTCATCGCGATGTTGTACCATCCCTAATAGATTGTTCTCAAAATACTTCTTATAACAAGTCAGCGGAAGTCCAATCAGACGATCGCTACAGTCATCACCAAGCCATGCCCTATGTCTGGCAAGCACATTATTCTCTGAGTTATGATGGTTTTGAGCTTTTTGTTTCTTAAAATTTTTTACTCAAGTGAAGACAAATTAACCTCATTTTGGTCAATAAACAAATATTTACTTAAATATATATGATTTTTGCAATTATCACGAATTAAGCTCGTTTTGGCTAAAGTTCAATATTTTCTAAGTTACAAAGACTTTTTCTTTTTGATATAAATTTTACAGAGTCATTTTTTAAATTAACATTATATACTGAATTTTCTACAAATGATCACAAACTAAGGTTTAAAATAAAATACTATGTTTTATAATGCTTATAACACTGATTACCAATTAAGCTTAGTATAGATAATAACACCTCATTCAGAGAGCTATAAATATTTCTCACTTAATTTAAAAGTAATCACAAATTGACAGACAAAAACAAGTATTAAAGAAATCGCTATTAAACATCAATTAAATTTTAGAAAAATGTTTGTTTTTTTAATTTAAGAGTAATTAAGTGATCATTCATCTGATCTTTTGTACGTGAGACTAATTTCCTATATAAATTATAATTGATAACTAAATTTATTTCATTAACAAATTACCACAAAATTTTTGTGAAATATTTTATAAATTTTAAAAATAAAAGAGAAAAACTAAAAATTATATAATGTTGCGATCAGTGATCATTAAATCATTTTAGCTTTTTTTCTAAGAAATGGGGGAAAATGAAAAAAAAACAAACACTTGTAAATTTTTGCTTTTTTTTAAGTTGAATAAGCAAATGTACAATTATTCTGCTATAAAAATTCCCAAAATATTTATTACTAATTAACATGTCATTTTATCCATGTGGCAACTAAATCATCATGCAACTCCAACTCAACCAACAACTATAGAACTAATACCTAACACAGAACTGGCAGAGGAAAAGAGATAGAGAATGCAAGAGAGAGATATATAGTCATTTCGATATTTAAGCAAAAGTTGTAGTTGGTATTCGCACATAAATCTCACATCACATCTGTCCTCAGACACCAAACTCAATGTTGCAAGTAGGCAAAATGCAACCAACTCACACACATACATACATACTCTTACATATACATCTCATATATGCCACACGAGTCAATATTAAATAAAAGAAAATATTTATTATTTTTTTTGTATTTTTTCATATTAACGTTCATATCAACGACTTGTCATGTCGTTTAAAAATGCTGGCAAAACAACACATTTAATCATTTGTAGTCTTTATTTCTTGTCGTTTTTTCTCATTTTTTCATTATTTTAGCTGCGTATGCCATAATTTATATACGTTGTGGTTTAATGTGGTATGAAGAGTAGAAATATACATTTATATGAAAAACAAGATATCAGTCTGAAAGAAAAAAGCTAAAAATACCGTTTCACAAAAAAATCATATCTCACGAATTTTAAATTAAGAGAAATTATTTTAGAAAAAACAACAATACAACAGGAAATTTTCTTGGGTGAAGAGTAAATAAAATTATATGGAAATCTCAAGAAGGTGGTTGAAAACATCAAATGGTTCAATTCTAAAAATAAGAGAAATTAAAAAGTGATCACAAATTAAGGTTATTTTGGAAAGAGATCCAAAATTTAGTGAAATATAAAAATTTTAAACTTCAAATAATGACTTTTGATTTCTAAAAAATTTATCACAGATTATGGTTGTTTTGGCCCAAAACGGTTTTTTAAATATAAAGGATTTGAGCCTAAAACTCTCTTTTTTATGTGTTATAACTAAATGAACTAAATAAATTTTTACATTACAGAAAAGTGATCACAAAAGATATTTTGATCCAAAAAGCTCTATTTTCTTAAATTTAAAGATTTCAGCTTAAATTATCGATTCTCCAATTATTAAAAGAGTAATCACAAATTAAGGTTTTGTTTATTGTTATCTCTTTTCAGCATTATGTCAGATTTTTTAATGTTTTTAAAACTATCACGAATAAAGCTTATTTAAACTAAAACATCAAGATTTACTTTACTTATAATTTTAGCGAAAACTTGAATTTTAGTGAAAAAATGAATGTGAATTTTTGGTGAAAATGTGAATTTTTAGTGAAAATGTGAATTTTTAGTGAAAATGTGAATTTTTAGTGAAAATGTGAATTTTTAGTGAAAATGTGAATTTTTAGTGAAAATTTAAATTTTTAGTGAAAATTTAAATTTTTAGTGAAAATTTAAATTTTTAGTGAAAATTTAAATTTTTAGTGAAAATTTAAATTTTTAGTGAAAATTTAAATTTTTAGTGAAAATTTAAATTTTTAGTGAAAATTTAAATTTTTAGTGAAAATTTAAATTTTTAGTGAAAATTTAAATTTTTAGTGAAAATTTAAATTTTAGTGAAAATGTGAATTTTTAGTGAAAATGTGAATTTTTAGTGAAAATGTGAATTTTTAGTGAAAATGTGAATTTTTAGTGAAAATGTGAATTTTTAGTGAAAATGTGAATTTTTAGTGAAAATGTGAATTTTTAGTGAAAATGTGAATTTTTAGTGAAAATGTGAATTTTTAGTGAAAATGTGAATTTTTAGTGAAAATGTGAATTTTTAGTGAAAATGTGAATTTTTAGTGAAAATGTGAATTTTTAGTGAAAATGTGAATTTTTAGTGAAAATGTGAATTTTTAGTGAAAATGTGAATTTTTAGTGAAAATGTGAATTTTTAGTGAAAATGTGAATTTTTAGTGAAAATGTGAATTTTTAGTGAAAATGTGAATTTTTAGTGAAAATGTGAATTTTTAGTGAAAATTTAAATTTTTAGTGAAAATTTAAATTTTTTAGTGAAAATTTAAATTTTTAGTGAAAATTTAAATTTTTTAGTGAAAATTTAAATTTTTTAGTGAAAATTTAAATTTTTAGTGAAAATTTGAATTTTTAGTGAAAATTTGAATTTTTAGTGAAAATGTGAATTTTTAGTGAAAATTTGAATTTTTAGTGAAAATGTGAATTTTTAGTGAAAATGTGAATTTTTATTAAAAATGTCAAAATAATTGCTTCGATAAATATTCACATAACTTTATTCAAAAGGATCGCAGATTGAAGTTACTTTTACCAAAAAACGTAGTAAGTAGAAGGTTAAAAAGACTGGCAGCTTTAAATAAGTATTTTTTTGAATTTAGATAAAAATTATCACAGATTTATCTTATTTTTGCTAAAAAGAATGTTTTTGGTTTTAAAAGGCTTTTTATATGAGATCACAAAATAAGCTTTCTTTGGGAAAAACAGTTTATTATTGTCATAAAACACAATATTTACTACTTTTTAAGGTTTTTGATATATATTTTTTATTTTTATGAAAGTGATTACAAATTAAGCTTATTTCCGTTTAAAAGAGCTAAAAGACCTTTATAAATCAGTAAATAATTTAATATCATCACAAATTAAGCTTATTTAATCCAATAATAATATGATTTTAGTTTTTTTTAAAAAGCTTTTTTAATTTCGCACCAGTTTCACAGGTTATGGCTATTTTTGCCAAATAAGTATAAATCAGATTTTTATTTTTGAAATGGAATTTTGAATTTTTATAAAATTTTAATCACAAAATTAGCTTATTTTGGTGAAATAATTAGTTTTTAAATAATGCTCTATTTTAGAATTTTTATTAGATTAAAGACGAATTAAGATAATTTGGATTAAGAGCTTTATTTGTTAAATAGAAAATCAATTTTTGAATTTATCTTGAAGTGGTCACAAATTATGCTTATTTTCACGGTATTTGTAAAATCCTTTTGAACACTTGTTAATTTTTCTTAAAAATTTATTTTCTGATAAAAATTCCCTTTTAACCAAATTCTCATAGACATTCCTTAATTACTTGCATTTTTAACGAATTTGTTTGTTTTTGTGGATATTTTTTTCCTTTTATGATTTTTATGAATAAAATCATTTTGCATAAAATAAATGATTTGCCACATTGTGACAGCATTTGAACACTCCCCCTTTGGCAAAATCTTATTGCGATTTTTTTACGTTTTCTAAGAAATACAGTTTTTTTTGTCTAAAATTAAAGTTTTCATATGTAAAAACAGTTTTTTCCCCACAAACATGAACTTAAAGGAACATTTAGTAAATGTGTTGTATATTTTTTTGTTGTTTGTTTGTCTATGTTTTGAATGCACTAAATGCTCATTTGACTAGAATGGCAAATAAAATAAAACGAAAAACTCCCTGTTAGAAACCCAAAAAATAAGAAAAAATCATCAACAAATGTCTCAACTTAAAAATCGTGATCTTATAGAAACAAACGTTTTTTTTTTTGGGATTTTCAAACAATCACAGGATTACAAGCTGTTTCAAGAAAAGAAGAAAAATAAAAGTTAGAAAAAATATTTTTCAATGGAGGGTAAAAGAAGGCTAAAAGGCATCTTACAAGTATAAGG
The DNA here is from genome assembly GCA_004302925.2 of Cochliomyia hominivorax. Taxonomy (NCBI): domain Eukaryota; kingdom Metazoa; phylum Arthropoda; class Insecta; order Diptera; family Calliphoridae; genus Cochliomyia; species Cochliomyia hominivorax. The sequence goes on along the minus strand of PYHX02000158.1, from coordinate 14,161,118 downwards.
GTATTTTTGCAAAAACTTTTTAAAAATTCGAGAAATGAGTTTAAATGGTAAAAATTCTTATACAACTGTAAATACCGCGTTTTTGGGGAAAATAAAGTTTATGTGTAATCACTTTCTAGAAAGAAAAAATCGAAATTAAAGTGTTAAAAATCATAAAGACCCAGTACATTCTGGTTTTTTCGGAAAATATGATATTATTATATGAGATTAATTTCAAAAAAATTTTAAAATTGTTTTATAAAGTTTAAACCTTTCTAAAAATTAGTAAATATTGTGTTTTGCAGAAATAAGGTTAATTTGTGAACACAAAGTTCTTAAATCATTTTTAACGCTTTTAATTCCGTAAAAAATTTTTGGATGAAATTTTTTTTAAAAATAAAAAAAAAATATCCTGCCATAATGATCAAAATCTGTGATCACAATTCATAAAAATTTTAAAAATCGATGTCACTAAATATTGCTCTTTTAGTCAAGATAATTTTAATGCGCGACCACTTTTTTAAAAAATTTTAAATCAGACCAATAATGCATTTTAAGCCAAAATAAACTTAATTTGTGACCATCAGAAATCAAAATTGTAATAACGTTAAAAGCCATAAAATTTAGTAAATATTGTGTTTTGCCAAAATAAGTTTAATTTTCTAACATTTTTATGATAATTCAGAAAACACCTATAATATCAGATCTCATCTAAAGGAATTAAAAAATTTGTATATTTTATAAATATGCAATACAAGAACGATTTTTGGTAGTTAAAAACTTAATATTGCATTTCTGGCAAAATTAAGCTTAATTTGTGATCATGTTTTTTAAATTCACAAATTGATTTTTCATTATTCTACAAATAGTTCGTTTTAGCCACATAAAGCTAAAAATTAAAATATCGCAACTTCATAACTAAATACTGCACTTTTAACCAAAATAAGTTTAATTTGTGATCAAGTTTTTAAAAATCCAAAAATGAATGTTTTAACATGAAAAATCCTTACGACATGAAATATAGCGTTTTTTAGCAAAAAAACCTTAATTTGTGAACACATTTTTAAAAAATTCACAATTTTCTTGTTAAAGTTAAAAAACACTAAATAAATGTTGCTTTTTTCTAGAAAATAAGTTTAATTTGTGTTATTTTTTAATAACAAATTTATATTTAAAGTAAACACTTTTATAACTCTATATTTACACTAGTTTTGGGCTAAATAAGCTAAATATGTGATCACAATCTTAAAGTTCAAAAATAAAGTTTTAAAATTAAAAAATTCGAAAATTGACTTTTCATGTTAAAAGAATTCATAACTTAGTAAATACAGTAAAAAATGAAGTTAAATGCGCGGTTTCTGACAAAGTAAGTTTAATTTGTGATCATTTTTGTAAAAATTCAAAAATAAGTTTAATTTATGATCACTATTGTAAAATTTGAAAAATCGGATTCTAAAGTTAAAAAGTTTTATAACTCTGTAAATATAGCGTTTTGGGCAAAAAAAAACTTAATTTGTGATAATTTTTTTATTAAAATTCGAAAATAGATTTAAAAATTAAAAACGTTCAAATCTCACTAAATATTGCGTTTGAAGACAAAATAAGAAGCAACTGAATGCGATAAAATAACTTTAATTTTTGATTGCTTTTATAAATATTAAAAAAATCGATTTTTAAAACTAAAAGCGTACATAATTCAATAAAAATATTGCATTTTTGCGACCATATTCATTAAAAATCAAAAATTGACTTTTAAAGCTAAAATACAACATTTTTCGTAAAAATGAGTTTAATCTGTGATTTTATAAAAATTCAAAAATCGAAAAAAAATTTTATTATTTTTAAGAAAATAGCAATATAAGCTTTAATATGAGATTTTATGTTCTTTTTAGTATAATTAAAAAATCTAAAATCAATTATATATCTTAATATGTAGGGTATGTTTTTAATAGTTTTGCATTAAGTTCTATTTCTCTGTATTAAATAGGAAAAAATCTTTAGGCTATAAACCGTAAATAAAATCAGTTAGAAAAACCTTAAACTAATAACAACAACAATAGTCTCCCCAAATAAAAGAAAAACAGAAAAAAATATCCCAAAATAACAGCTACCTAACAAAATCACAACAATTACAACAACAAAAAACATCTTTGAATTGAAAAACTCCAGAAAAATAAGAAAAAACTCCAAGAGCAAAGAAAAAAGAATCTAACGAACAAAAACATTAAACAGTAGCTGAAAACAAGACAAAAGACAAACTTATCGTTTGAATTATCGACATTCATTTGCATTTTTATGCCAAAGATAAATTTTATATTAAAACAAAAAAGTCACATAAAAAAAGCCAAAAATATATAAATAAAATAAAGTTTTTTCTCTTCCCGGCTGTTTGCCTATAAACACAAATTGAAAATCGAACTAAAGTTAAAAAAGAAAAAATAATCAAATCCTGTGACAAAAAAATAAAATAAAAAAAATGATTTTTTTCCAGGGAACTTAACCAAAATGTAGACAAATAAAATCTATTGAAAAGAAAAAAATCACAACAATACATTATTTTGGCACTGCATGACCAATCACTGGAACTCAAATACTTCAACTTTTTTCTATTTTTAATTCAAAGATTTCACAGTTTTTTTTTCTATTTGAAGTTTTGACACAAAATAGATTTTGTTAAATGTGTTTTAAAGAGAAATTTGTTAAAATGTGTGCTAAGAGTCAAATTTTGATTCATTTGAAATGATTTAAGTTAGAAAACCATTAAATATTGCTTTTTTGGTTAAAATAAGCATAATTTGTGATTGCTTTATTAAATTTTTTAGAAACCGTTTTTTTCTTTATCTAAAATATTTGTTAATCAATAAATGCTGGCTTTGCAGTTAAAACGACCACAATTTGTGATCGCTTTAATAAACATTTAAACAATAAATACTTCTCTTACTGCTCAAATTGAGCCTAATTTGGGATCGCTTTTGCAAAAGAAACATTTTTTATAGAATACATTTTTCCAAAATGACTAATAAATGTTCACATTTTTGAAAATTCAAAATTTTACTATTTAAGCTTAAAACCTCTATAACTCTGTAAATATTTACTTTTAAGCTTAATTTAGGATTAATTTAAAAATTAATCTTTTTAACTAAAAGCTTTTTTCAATTAAAAAATACTTTACCGACAAAATAAGCCTAATTTGTGATCGCTGTTGAAAAAAATTTTAAAGTAATTTTTTATACTGGATTCTTAAAAAGTCTTGCTTTTTTTGCCAAAATAACTTTTGGAAAAAAATTTTAGAAAATTCAAAACATGAAGCATAAAACCTCTATAACTCAGCAACTTAATTTTTTTGTTAAAATAGCTTAGTCTGTGATCAATTCAAAAATAATTTTTAAACTTTAAAATCTCTTCAAAGTTTCAAAAAATCGATTTCGTTTACTAAAATCCTTTTTATCCAAATTACTTTAATATGGGATCTTTTTCAAAATCAATTTTTTAAATTAACAGTCTTCATAATATTAAAAAATAATGTGTTTCCACCTAAAATACGATTAAATGATCATGGAAATTTTTAAACTAAAACTTGTAAAATTTGTATAAAATAAAAATAAATGCTTTTTGAACAAAATAAGCTCAAGTTGTGATTATTTTTACAAAAATTCAAAAATTGATTTATTTAGATAACTTTTTATCCAAAATGAGCTTAATTAAGATTACTTTTACTCACCTTTCATAACTCAATAAATACTACTTTTTGGTAAAAATAAGCTTAATTTGTGTCAAAACTCGATTTCTTAAGTCAAAACTTTTATAACTCGGTAAATACGGCAGTTTTGCTAAAACAAACTTAATCTGTGATTGTTGTAAAATTTATTTTTTTAGCTTAAAATCTTCACAATAAATAAATTTTCATAATAAATTAATGCATTTTTGGCCAAAATTAGTTTTTTACAAAAAATCGAAAATCTACTTTTTCACTAAAAATCGTTATGACTCAATAATGAAGTATTTTTATCCAAAACAATTTTAGTATGCGATTATTTTTATAAAAATGGAAAATCTGTAAATCTGTGATCTTCTATGAAATTTAAAATTTAAATATTTTATCTTTCTATTACTCTTACAAATATTGCTTTTTTCAAAATAAGTTTAATTAGTGAACATTTAGTATATAATTTCTTAACGAAAATATTAAAAACTCTGAAAATATTGTGTTTCTGCTCAAAATAAATGTGGTCACAATTATAGAAATCGATTTTTTTTAACTAAAAGTAGTACATAATAGCTTTTTGGCCATAAAAAGCTAAATCTGTGATCACTTTAAAAAATTCCAAAATTATTATTTTTTAACTGAAGTCCTTAATAACTTTGTAAATAAAGCTCATATGTCCAAAATAACCATAATTTTTACAAAAATTCAAAAATTGATTTTTAATGCTAAAAGCCGTTAAAAAGTCGTCAATATTGCAATTTTGACTAAAATAACCAAAATTTCTGATTACATTTTTAATTTTTTTAGTTAAGTAAAAAAAGGATTTAAGTAAAAAATCCTCAAACCACATAAATAAGTCTAATCTGTGATGATTTTCTAAAACATAATTAATAGACCGAAAAAAACTGAATTAGTCAGTATTTACTGCATTTTTTACCAAAAAGACCTTAATCTGGGATCAGATTAAAAGAAAATCCGAAATTTGTTTGCTTAAAAAACTGACTTTACTAGGTTTCCTTTAGTTAAATTTGACTATTTTCCATACATTCTACGGAGCGTAAAACATCAACATACCCCTGGTGACCAGCTTTGCAAGGTTACCGTATACGTGTACTTGACCATACAGTTGCCTTTAGTCTTCTAAATCAACTCGAGGACACCTCTGCTCTAATCATGTGAAGTTTCATTCATGTTATTTTTAACAGTTCAAAAGTTATAGAATTATTTCCAAAAAAGCGTTTTTACTTCTTAAACGACAAATATTTCAGGCGACTTGATTTGGTTACGTCATAATTGAGTGAATAATGGTGTAAATAAATGTAAACTTAAAAAAGTTTTCCTTGTTTTTTTTTGGTGCATGTGTCTTAAATCTTTTGTTTAATTTAGCTTATGGGAACATGTGTCTTAAGTCTTTTGTTTGAATTTGGTAAATATTTTGATTAAATTTTCAGGAGGTGTTAATTAACCTCAGAAAAAAAATCATTGATTGATTTTATGGATAAAATTAAATTTGAGCTTTATTTCATTAAAACATTCACTTTAATAGATTTATAACAGCCGTGGCCACCCCTCACTTGAAGGAAGTTAAGATAATGAAATAACGAGATGAAAGAAAAAAAAAACAATTACAACAATCATGCAACAACAAAACAAAAAACATTGTGCAAAAACATAACAACATTAACAACTACCATAATAATAGTCCCAGGTTTTTTGTTGTAATTTTTGTTGTTTTTTTTACAAGAACAACATTAACATTATGAAAGAAGAAAAGAAGAAAAAACAATCACAGTAATGTTGTTAGTGACTGCTGCTAATGTTACTATTGCTATTGTTGTTGCTAATGTTATGTTGATGTTGTTATGTCGTTTTGCCGACCCTTGTTCTATTTATGCATTAACAACATCAACAAATGAAATGAACAATAACAACTTAGAAAAACTTCACCAACATCAACAATTACAAACAATCATATACTTGTTGTTGTTGCGTTTACTTAACTTTTTCGTTTCAAGAACCAACAAAAGAAGAAAATAATAAAAACGAAAAATTGAAAAGAAAAAAATTAAAAATAGTTCATAAAGAGAGGACTAACTGTCATAATCCACCCACACCCACCATTTTAATGTCGGCGTAAATTTATGTCAAATGCTGCCAGTTATAATTTTGTATTTCTCCCATTTCCTTTCTCTTCCCTCCTTTCCTTACATTTTCCTTTTTCTAAAGGAAATAAAATTCTAAGCAGCAAGTCGTCATCAGCATGATGCTCATCATCATCAGTAATAACAGTCTCGGCAGCAGCAGCAACAAAACAATTAAAAATTGTTTAAAACACGACACATAACAACCATCAAACAGAAAAGCTTAAGAAATTCAAGGAAAAACGCATAAACATGCAACAACAACAACAACGTGCAATCGACCTCAGCCATCATTGTCAGCAGCAGCAGCAACATTTAGCCAGCCATCAGCAACCTACATAAATGTTAGTTTTTGCCAACAATAAAATATTTCATAGTTAACTTTTTACCTTCTTTTCTTGTTTTTTTTTATTGTTGGCCATGAATTTTCAGAGAGTTAAAATTTTGAAATAAACTAAAATTGCCAAAGTGAAATATATTTGTTTGAAGGAGAAGGAGCAGAAATCACTTTTTTTAAATAACTACTTCATTAGAAATTCACGTATTTAGTAGATGAACAGAGCGGAGTGAAACAAAACGGAGCGGTATAAAACTGACAAACATGCGTTCTAAATGTCAGTATTTTTATAAGTATTAAAGTTTTTTTTGGTGTGATTGTGTGTGTGTGTGTGTATGTTGGTTGTTAACCATTTTAGTGATTGTTATGGTTAAAGACATTTTTTTTGTAGATGATTATTTTTACCATTTCGAAAGAAAAGTACAGTGGATTGAAATGTGAAAAAAGATGTAATTTCTGCAGCAAGTAATGATGCGGTACAAGGCAGTCTAAATCATGGTTTAACGAACACTGCATACCTCTGTTGGTCTGGCGGTCTTGCCGCCTTTACGGGATACATGGCCGTAAAGTTCAAATAATGAATTATGTGATATTTATGCTCTTCAAAGTAATTATCTAGAAGGAGCTGGTATGGGACCTATGAGAAGTAATGAACGGACCCTCACATAATATGGTACATTATTTTAGAATATTGCAACTCTTATTTTTGCCAAATTTCATTCAAATCGCTAAAAACCTCATTCCGTGAAAACATTTATATAGGAAGTACCCGAAATAAAAGACCAAACATGACTAAATTCAATAGGCTTCGTCCTTAGACCAAAATAATAATATATAGCAAATCTCATCGAGATATCTCAAAAATTGCGACCTGTAGACTGTTCACAATGTTTACATGTACAGCCAGTCGGACAAACGGACGGACGGACATCTTAAAATCGAATCAGGAAATGATTCTGAGCTGAACTTAAAGGTGGTTGTAATAAAATTTTTTCAGTGTGTTTCAAACATCAGCATAATACCCCAACCACCTACGATGGTGTAGGAGATAAAAAAGAAGTAAATTTGAAAAGAAATTGATTCCCACTTTCTTAGGAAAATAGTGGAATCAATGAAAGAGAATGACTCATTATTTATCTCTGTCCTGCTGGTTATCTGTGTAAAGGTTATGAATACTATACAGATCAGAATTTTGGAGATATATTGATGGAATTTTATACATATTATTTTAGCAAAGGACGAAACCAAATTGAAATTAGTCTTGTTCCAATATTTCGGGTAGCTTCCATTCAAATGTGCTTATACATCATACAGATGTAAAGATATTTCAGTTAAATTTGGCAAAAGTTCTAAATTTCATAATATCGGATCGATTTTGTTGAGGTTTTCATTGAATCATCCAAATATATCTGAAATCGGTAACGGTAGGATCAGGGGAAGAAGTGTTACTCCCCTTACAAAGAGTAAGGGTCGAGTTTCGAAATACGGTGCCAATCTCTTTTCCAAGGAACCGTTTTACTGGACAGAATAGGAAAATAGGATGGATAGGATCAGATGAATGTCTAAAGAACTATCGAAGTGAGAGTATTAAAATTTCATCTCAATTACTTTCCCAAGTTTAGTTCTCATCATTTTCCTGCGATACTAGATGAGGTTAGAAGACAAAGTACCTGCTAAACAAAGGACACTCCTTTTAACTTTACTTTAAAATGGTTTTACTGGAACGGAAAGAGTCAGGGAAAAGGTACTTTTTATTCAAAGCAAATATTAGTAATCGAATATCCAGTTTGATCAAGTTTCCATTGTATGAAATATTTCTTAAAGAATGACGCTACTTTTCATATCTGCTTTATCAAGCAAAGCATTATATAGTCGGTCTTTACCGATTACTATAGTATAACTTGTTCATATGTTTGTCTTGTATTTTAGTCCCACAGTTTTTGCCGATAAAATTGTTCATGTTCCGCTTGATTTTTTTCTTTCTCCTCTCTTTTCCAAAATTTTTTTCATGGGGGTGGCTTTATAGGCCTCATAACAATCATTAAGCGCCATGTTAGCATTCGTTCTATTCACTTCACTTAAAAAAATATAAATATGTATTTGAAACATATTTCATCGTCTTGTTGTTATTGCAACTTTTTGTGGCAGTTAATAATCATAGCAAAATAGTAGTCATCGTCATCAACAACATCATGGTAGTAGTAGTTGTTGTTGTTGTTGTAACAGGCTCATTCACCACATACTTAGACGGAAACAATATTAGCAATAGCAACAACAAACACAAACAATTCTATGATTTTTTTTCCATTTCTTTTCTTTTTCATTTCCCTCAAGTTTGAATGGATTCATTGTAGTTTTTCGTTAGACGTTGCCATTTGTTTTGGGCTGTTTGTTGCAACAATTCAATGCTTTATAATAAAATGGAATGAATGAGGTATGTATGTATATGTGTATGTGTCTCAGTGTGAATGTTGGTTTGTAAAAGTAAAAGAATCCATTTGACTTTGATTTATGTATGACGCAAATTTCTCCATTTTTTTCTTTTGCATTCATTATGTGGCATTATGATTTAAAGAATATTCGTATTTAACCACAAAATTTTGTATGCAACTTGTAAAATTATTTTTGTTGTTGTTGTTGCTGTGTTTCTTTATTCTTTAGAATAAGATTTACTGTTTAAATGTGTGTTCACTTATCTTCTGTTGCAAGTTGTTGTTGTCTAAATATTCGTGAGTTTACAATGATAATGATGATGACGTTTTGTGTAAGTAAGTGTGTATGTATTTGTGTTTACGAAGGTGGTTATATGGAAAAGATCTTATTTAAACATTTTATTAAGAGGAAAGAGAGAGAGAGAGAGAGAGAGAGAGAGAGAGAGAGAGAAAAATGATCGTGACAATTTCTACAGGGGTTTTTCAATTAATTTTATGCTAATTTGTGATTTTTTTCTATTTCTGCTATTATTTTGGTACTGTTCTGATCTTTTGTTTGCTGTATTGTGGTTTTGTGAGAAGAAAGATCATAGAAAAATGATTTAAATTTTATGATTAAATTAAAGTTGAAAATAAAAACATATGAAACAATTTTACAGAAATGGAGATAATTAAAGTATTTGGCAATATTAGTGAAAATGTGAATTTTTAGTGAAAGTTTTCAATTTTGAAGAAAATATACAATTTTTTGTTAAATTTTGAATTTTTGGTGAAAATATGAAATTTTCGAAAGTAAAAATTAAATAGTGAAAATTAGAATTCTTTGTGCAAATTTGGAATTTGATTTTTTGTTTCTTACCAAGATCCACATGTTGTTGATTCACATCAATATTTACAACAACAAATTCTATAAATTTACCCTCATTTTGTGGGTCAAAACTTTTAAAAAATAACTTTAATTGTTATCGAAACAATTATTTCATACTTGAAATTAAACACAAATAATCACGTTTCCATAACACTTCTTTTAAATTCAATACAATTAAGATAAAATGCCAATTAAAATTTAAGAACAAAAATACAAAAAGTCTAGAAATACACAAAATTTATCATAAAACAATAGACCTTCAAAATATCTAAAGAATAATTTATTTAACAGAAATCAAATAAAATAAAATAAAAATTTTTTATAAATAAAAAAACAGCAACAATTTGGTAAGTAACACTAAATCCAAAAACAACAACAGTATACAGTGGTTCCAACACATTTCGTTTTGGAGATAAATTTGTGACTTTGGAATGGTTGAAAATTTTTAAAAAAATTTCGAGAAATGAACAAAACTTACTAAATAATATTAAAAAATTGAACTACAACTGAACTTGAACTGAACCAAAACTGTACTAGAACTGAACTAGAACTAAAATAGAACTGGTCTTGAACTCAACAAGAACTGAACTAGAACTGAACTGGAACTGAACTAGAACTAAACTTAAACTGAACTAGAGCTCAACAAGAACTGAACTAAAACTGAACTAGAACTTAACTAGAACTGAACTGGAACTGAACTAAAACTGAACTAGAGCTCAACAAGAACTGAACTAAAACTTAACTAGAACTGAACTAAAACTGAACTAGAACTGAACTGGAACTGAACTAGAACTGAAGTTAAACTGAACTAGAGCTCAACAAGAACTGAACTAAAACTTAACTAGAACTGAACTAAAACTGAACTAGAACTGAACTAAAACTGAACTAGAACTGAACTTAAACTGAACTAAAACTGAACTAGAACTTAATTAGAAATGAACTGGAACTGAACTGAAACTGAACTAAAACTGAACTAGAACAAAACTTAAAGTGAACTGGAGCTCAACAAGAACATAACTAGAATTGAACTAGAACTGAACTAGAACTGAACTGGAACTGCACTGAAACTGAACTAAAACTGAACTAAAACTGAACTAGAACTAAACTAGAACTGAACTAAAACTGAAGTTAAACTGAACTAGAGCTCAACAAGAACCGAACTAGAACTGAACTAGAACTGAACTGGAACTGAACTGGAACTGAACTGAAACTGAACTAAAACTGAACTAGAACTAAACTAGAACTGAACTAAAACTGAAGTTAAACTGAACTAGAGCTCAACAAGAACTAAACTTAAACTGAAATAGAGCTCAACAAGAACTTAACTAGAACTGAACTAGAACTGAACTGGAACTGAACTGGAACTGAACTAGAACTGAAGTTAAACTGAACTAGAGCTCAACAAGAACTGAACTACAACTTAACTAGAACTGAACTAGAACTGAACTTAAACTGAACTAGAGCTCAACAAGAACTGAACTAAAACTGAACTAGAACTTAATTAGAAATGAACTGGAACTGAACTAGAACTGAGAAATTAATTGAAAAGTGAATGAGTCATGAAATTAATCAAGAAATAAATAAAAAATGAATAAATGAAGAATGGAGAAATGAAGAAATAAACCAAGAAATGAGTTAGGAAGTGAATCAAAAAATTATCCATGAATGAACCAAGAAATGAATCAAAAGAAACGAATCAAGAACTGAATGTAGAATTGATTTAAGAACTAAAACAAGAATTGAATCAAGCACTGTTTGAGGAAATGAATGAAGAACTGGATCAGAAACTAAATCAGAAACTTAATCGCAAAGATCAAGAACTGTATCAGGAACTGAATTTTCAACTAAATCAATAACTTAATTCAGAATTAAATCAATGTAAAAACATCTCTGGTGTAATCGAGTAAAATTTCATTTAGAAATTTTCGGTGGATCAAAAATTACAGAATTATAGTTGTGGACTCACTGTCCAACGTGATGAAAACAGAGTTGAAACTATATTTTTTCCTGAAGTAATACTACTTTTTTTCCAATATCAAAGTGTGTATTTGTTTTTGGCAATAAACATGAGAAATATGATCAGTGATAAAAATCTTCTTATTAAAATAAAAATTTTGTGTGTTTTCGATATTTAAACTATAAAAAGAGTATAAATGGTCAACCAAACAAAAACAACAATAACAACTATTTAAGATTATTTCCATGAAACGTTAGAATAAAATAGAATTTTAACCATTTACTAACTAATTCAAACATTCATTCACATTTACTGGTTACATATTTTATTTTTCAAGATTATGTGCAAAACCAAAATTTAAGCGGTGAATTTATTTCAATGCAGGTGTTTTTTTCTCACGTCTTCTGTCTTGTAATTATGTTTCTTGGGGACTGTCGATACTTTTTTTCTTTAACGAGTCTAAAACCACCATAACTGCCACTGTTGGTTGCTATTTTTTGACTTAATGGTTGAAGATTTTTTGTTTGCAATATAGAATAAATGCTAAAAATGTTATTACTACTTCTATTCGTTTAAAGATCTGTGTATGATATATATTTGTGTCTAATATCTTATTAAATACAATAATAAAAAATCAATATTTTTTACGTTGAGCTCTTTAAGCCATAAAATCAATAAATCGCTTTAGAAGTAAAAAAAAAAAACTAATATTGAACAAGTTAAAAATTACAATATTTACTTCAACTATTAATGTCCAAACTATAATCTCAATTATAAGTTTTTGTTACCACAAAAAAATGAAACTAAATAAATATCATTAAATAACATTATTTTAATAGTATTCGATCAGCTTTAAATAAAGTGTAATTTTAATGTTTGATTTTGGCTTCTAAAATTGAAGTCTTTTTTGAAAAAAATAATGAAAATTGTTGTTATGTTTGTTAAAAAAAACATAAAAAATGTGGTAGCCATTTTAAGATAAAAATTTAATTTATTTAACTTTTAATTTTAATTATTTTTAATTCTATAGATTTTTTATTTTTTTGCTGTTTTTTGTTGTTTAACAAAAATTGTAATAAATAAAAGGTTAAGAATTCTTTATCGTCTATAAATGTTGAAATTTTATTAACGATTACATATACTTGTTCTAGTATGTGTGTGTTAGTATGTTAAGGTGTTTGTAGTGCATTTACTCTACACTATTTATATTAAAGTTTGTGTTCTAAGTCTTTTGTTTTTGACGTATTAAAACGACTAGAAAAATTGTTGATTGTTGTGCCTCTGTAGTTTGGTATATTTGTACGGTGTGATAAATTAAAAATTGTGTTGTAGGGTGGTCTAAGTACCCATTTTCGGGGAATATTTTCTATGAAAAAAATGTTAAACGCTAAATTTTGTTGAAATGGATGTGGTTAAATTTATTTTGGAAGTGATTCTGAGTCAAGCGGTGTACTTAAAAGTGGAGGTAAAACTAAATGTTTGTTGTGCTCGTGACAACCATATTCACCATACCCCAATGGTGTAGGGTATAATTATTTAAAAGTGCTTCATAAATTAAGCTAGTAAATTATTGACATACCACGTGTTCTCCTAACGTCCGTAGCCAACATAGAAACTTGTACTGCTCCAAATCAGTTGCTTAATATATTAACTATAAATGTGTTAAATTTCATTCAAATATATTTGACTAATCAAAAGTTATAAAATATTCTTTAAAATAATTCCTTTTCTCAGTTATCACCAAATGATAAGGAAAATACATGATTTTTTTAATTTTTATTTAATTGTGGAAAGTATTTTTGTAAGTGTTGATAATAGCTGGAAAGCTTATAATTTGAAAAATAGAAATAATATATTATGAAGTACAAAACTAAATTATTTTAACAAATTTTTCCAAAAAACTAAAACTTTTTTTTTTTTTGATAAAAAATAAATTTTTACCTTAAATAAAACCATTATAAATAAAGCTTTTACTATGAAATATGAACACAATATAAAAAATTATCCTTAATACAGGATTGAAAACAGATTCTTAATTTTTATTCAAAATAAATTCTCCTGAATAACAGACATATCTGTATACATATTCAAGTCAATACCTTTCACATCTTCTGAAACACATGAAAAATGTTATGAAAAATGCCATTATCAGTCATTTATTAGCACTTTGTGGTTTCCAAAAATATGAGAAAATAGAGTTTAAATTCAAAATTCCCGAATTAGAAAACTATAAGAGATAAATTTCACATAGCAAAGGTCTTATCAAGGTCTATGTGATGGTGACAAACTTTTGAAATTAAATGAGAAATAAAAATTTAGTTTAAACAATGTCTGAAGTGAGTTTTAAACAATGTCTGAAGTTTCCCGTTTGTGTACCTATAACTCTGTCCATGGATTCCCAATGGGGTGCCACAATCCTTTTCTATCACTATATTAAATTTTATGCAAATCCATCCAGCCGATCAAGAGTTACAGATTTATTTAAATAACTCTATTCTGCCCATTGTGCACTTTGAAATAAATATTTGCAGTAATGGTTCAATCTGGTCCATCTGAAAAAATATGACATATGTTATTTGCACAAATATCAAAATTTGTTATACTAAAAAGAGCGGTCCATTGAGGATCAATTTTTAAGTCGATTCAATGATATCTGCCTATCTAACAGGCTGCCTTTCGTGAACAGTTCACATGATGGAATGTATAACTATTTTTAGCCCAGCAGGAAGCTTATTAAAGTTGTTAATGACAGGTCCACTAGTTAAGAAAGAAATAACACCAATAGCTTCCATATGAATATCTTCCTGGAACGAGGTTTCAAATCCATTAAACTCACAAATATGACATTATTTTTATTAAATTTTATGCAGAAAAAAATTTTGTTATACTCTACACCACCACAGTTGCTGAAGGGGGTATGTTAACTTGATTATTCCATTTGTAACGCCAAGATTGAGTCATCTCCCAAAAAAGCATCATATCAATACACTGAATCGATTTAACTATGACAAACTATTCGAAATATTGTCGTGTCCACAATAATGATTTAAATATAAGAAAACTTCGCCAGGATATTCCACTTCAGTTCGTTATTAAAGCCGCTATCGGTTTAGTGAAAAAATAACATTAAAAAAACATGTTAAAAATGTCTTCTAAAAACGAAATAAACTGAAAAAGAAGATTAAGCTGAGAACATTATTTGCCATAGCTCCATATAAGGCCCCTACCTGTAATCAGGTTGTAGACTAAGAAAACCAATAGACCAATTTATATTAAATTTACGGACAAATACTTAGTAAAGTGTCTTTAATATACATAACTAATATCGAATATCGGTCCATATTGTACATCGGCCCAGAAGATTTTTTTTAATAAGCATAACTAATTTCACAAATATTGGTCCATATTTTCCATAAAGAATAACTTTCCGGCATTGGGGTTTCAAAAAATTTTCATTTTTTTTCTCACTCCCACAAGTAACGTTCGTTTCCTAAGTCTTTTGTTTTTAATAAATTATTTTACTGCACGTTAATTTGTCTCTTTATTCTAATAATTTAAAATTTTATCACCTTTTGTTATAGTTAATAAACAAATGATCGTATTTCAACACTTTTTTTATTGTTGTTGTAATTTATTTTTTCCTTTAATAACAAAACGTTTATTAAAACCCTCTCAATAGCCGCCATTAAAAGGCTCTTAAACAATAAGAAACAGCAAAAATCACCATAAACTTAAGGAAAACAAATGAAAATACAAAATGCCAACTAATTGAATTCATTATTCATTGCCAACGCAATTTCTAAGCTTTTGAAGGAAAAGAAGGAAAAAAAAATAGACTGTGATTGTGCTCTCTGTGATCTGTTGTCGATGTATGTATGTTTGTATGTATGTGTGTTTATGGTTGAGGCAAGCTCTTGGTTTTTTTTTTGCCTATTTTGCCATATTTGTTAATGTTATTTTCACGTTCAAAGGTTATGACGTTGTCGTGTCAACATTTTATTATTTATTATTTCCTAATAAAAGGGTTCTCCTTTTTTTCTTCTATTCACATGGTTGAATGTTTAACTCTACAACAACAACAACAATACAATCAAAACAATTTGTTGTTTTTTTGTTTTCTTACTCTTCATTTGCCAATGCGAAAAATAGAAAGAAAAAAAAGCAAATAAGAGAGTTAAAGTTGATCAAGTCCGACTATTTAATGTCCTACACCACATTGTTGGTTATGAATGGCAGCTACCAAAAATTAATGAACGGCCCTCGTATAAATATATCTCCTAATTTGTACTTAAAAGTGCAGCACTAATATGGTACTAATATTCATGTAGGATTTGTGTCCTTTTTAAAAGGACTTTTTCTATTGGTCTTTCTGTGACCAATTTTTATCAGAATATCAACGTATTTGTGAGATTTTAGGTCTAAAGCTCAAAGACTTATTTTTTAAAGGGGGTTGTATGGGAGCCAATGGAAATAATGAATCGATCCTCATATAATTTGACAAATCGTTTAAAATATTCTTATACCTATTTGTGCCAAGTTTAGTTGCTTTATATTTAGGACTTCTACGACCTTGAAATTCCATTCTGAGAGGAAAATTTTTACCCATCATCACCAGTTTCAATAGGCATTGTTTTTGGTCCAAAATAATGACACGAGTCAATATAACTCTAAAACTGCGATCTGAATTTTGTTCACAAGGTCTACGTGGACACAGGGTTTACGTTAAATCGACTCAGAAAGTGATTCTGAGCCGAATGGCACTCTTAAAAGTGCCTGTTACAAACTTCTACACAAACGCACAATATCTCAACCACCTACGCTGGTGTAGGGTATAAAAAATAGATGAAGTTTAAAATCAAAGCAGAAAGTTCACAAAACGAAAAAACACTCCTTCAATCAGTGGTATGAGGAAAACTACAGGAAAAAAACTTTAGATTATTAATAGCACTCTAATGTTCCTTTATATTCTTATATGGATTTTTTTTTCGATTTTCTTGTATTATAATTCGTGCTGCTTTTTTCTATTATCTCTTCTATTTAAAAGAAAAAAAGGAAAAGAAACATATATAACGGACTTACATTTAGAAAATTAGCATTCAATATGATTTTTTAATGTTGCAAGATTTTATTTCTCTTATTTTGAAGTTGATTTCTTTGATTTCTTTTTCTGTAACAAAATAAATGATTGAGCCGCCTTCTTTTGAGGTGTAATAAATGTTTCCCCCTTTTTTTGGGGGGGATTTTGAGCGATTCCCTTTTTTGTTGTTGTAATAAATATAAAATGTTTGCCTTTATTAAGAATAAATTGCAATTAAATTTGTGAATTTTTCACACCTTAGAATAAGAGTATTTATGGCGAAAAACAGAGACATGAAGTTGAGAATGTTTGGAAATATTTAAGATTAAATAACTGTTATAAAAGCTTTCGAAAATCCTGGAAAATGTCTCTACTTCTCATAATCACAAATAATTATATAAACATGTATTTGAAACCTGCTTTATGACCTTTAAACCGGTTGTTCTCTGTGTAACTATTGAGGTTTAAATCGAACTCTAATGAAATACATTTATAAATATACAAGTCTGTTCCCATTCCAAAGTAACAGGAATAGGCTTTCAGTTTAGCTGAAATTGACTGGTGGAATCCATACGCAGAAAAAAATATGTTTGTGGTAACCATAAACGATAGCAACATACTATTGTTATTAGATATTGTTACCGCAACTAAAAATTTATTTATACACGTTGTGATTTTGCATTAATAAAAATAGTTATTGTTATCGCCACAAAATATATTGTTATTGCAATTAAAAATATTGTTATTTTAATAAAGATTTGTTTATTAAAAAAATATTATTAGTTAAAAAAATATTGCTATCACCACTAAATTTATTGCTATAACAATAAAAATTTGTTAATTTGCATTGTTATTTAGCATTGATAACAACAGTTATTGTTATCGTTAATAAAAATATTATTATTGCCACTAAAATTATTGTTATCGCCACTAAAAATATTGTTATTTTAATAAAAATATTGTTATTTCAACAAAATATTTATTCACATTATTTTGTTGTTGAGTAAAAAATTCTTCGTATGGAATATTTTATACTTCTCTTTTTACATCTAAACATTATTTGAAATATTTTCGTCATATAATTTTATTTATTTTAATTGAATATTTTTGATTTATAAATAATTAAAATATTAATTAAAATATCTATTATTTTCCTTTAAAACAAATATTTGTTCATATTCAGTTTGCAGTAATCTGAAAATAATATTTTGTCCTCATAACAATAGTTTTTTATATCGGTTATAACGGTTTGTTTAATAACAAAAAAATTATGGTCAGTCAAACATATTTTCAAACATGTTGCGAACATAATTCTTTTTTTGTAAAATTTTTTTTTTAAATAATTTTATTGCAGCAACGAAATTTTTATCAAAATAAAATACATTCAATAATAAATATAGTGGTGATAACAATAAATGTTTGCCTTGAATATGTGAGTGTTTGTGACAAACATATTGCGAAGTGACGTATTCCTTCATCCAAGAAGATATTCTTTGATGTATAAAAAGTGTGAAGAACTTAAGGTTTCGCTTTTTTTTAACAAAATTGTTATTTAAAATTTAGTAAAATTGAAACGAATGTCAATATTTTTCGGAAATTTGAGTACAATGAATTTAAACTTTTCCATAAATAAAACATTTGAAAATTAGTTATTCGTGAAAATGATCACACTGATGTTATCAAAGGCTTATGACAGATAATATTGCGTCAGGGTTTACCTTACAAAAGTTGCTATGAATTAAGTATAATTAAAAAAATATTCCAGGATTTTAAATGACGCATTTTAGATAGCATTTGTGGGTAAATAGTCCTAGCAATAATTAGTTCAATCTATCTCGACTCCACTGTAATTGGATTTAAACAGAGTTTAAGCATAACATGCGATTATATGTGCTTTATCGCATCATGAATTATAAAATTCGGATAAGTGGAAATAATAAATTATGCAAGAAATCAGTGTGTGATAAGATCGCATTTTTCAAGATAATTTGGGGAAAATTGTCAGAAATACTTATTTTAATACAAGAAAAAGTTCAAATTAATCCCGAATTTGTTATAATATATGAAAAAAATATTTAGTCTAAATTTGATCGGTTCTATTTGAAAAAGCATTTTTAGTTTAATTCTTCTTTTTCTTCTAAAATTTTTCCTATGAGACAAAATTTATTCGTATTTCATTTAAAACTCCAGCTGTCATAGAAAACACCATTTTTATTAGCTCCCAAAAAACAGTTTAATCTGCTTCCACTGACAATTTGAATTTATGTAAATAAAATAAAATTATTTTCTAAAATTTTAATAAAAAAATTTTGCTCTTTTTGCTATTTTTTCCATTTGACAATCGATGCTAATTTTACTGTTACAAAAGTTGCACCTTACACAGGTATTTGTGGAACCCGGTGAACATCCTACAGCTATAAAATACAAGAAAATTCACTCATAATCTGCCATGTTCCACATGTCGCTTACCGGCGTCCTAAACATTTCTAGTTCTAGTTGCAAAAACATATTCATACACACACACACTCATGTAGGTGTGTGTATAATTAGTTTTTAAGTCAAAAATTTTTTTTTTTTATTTTTAAAAGTTTGTTTTCGGGGCTGCATGTGTGTGGGCTTAGTTTATTTTCAGAGTTTTGGTTGTGTTTTAGAGTCTGTAATACAATACATGAAAACATTTTAGCCATAAGCATTTTCAAAAAAAAATGCTTAAAGAAAATTGTGCTTTATTTTTTTGAAAAATTGTGCGATAAAAAAAAGGCAAACATTTTTAAATAAAACCAAAACGACCAAAATGTAAGATCATAAAATAATGGAAAACAAAGAATCGATTCCAGACAATATTTGCAAATGGTGGCATTTAACAAATTCATTTTTAACCAAATATGGTAAAAAGAAGGGGGGTTATGTTATCATGTGCGAGTGAGTATTTGCTAACAAAGATTCTGACAAAAACCAAAAAAACACTTAATATACATATATGAGGCAGGAGACAAAAAATGGTAAAAAAACTGCATAAATATAGCAAAAATTTGAACGAACTAAATGGTGGCAAAAAATTATGTAAAAAGTGGGTCGAGAGAAAAGTTATTAGAACTGATAAAAATTTAATTTTGTAGTACACATGGTCGTTAAAATCATTTTCGTCATACATTTTTGCAAAGCATGAAAATTCGACCGTAATTTTGAATTAAATTCGAAATTTCGAATTTAAGTTTGATTTCCATTCGAACATCACTAGATTATTGTAAATATTAAATTTTTCATAAACTTTCATTAATTTGGAATTAATTGAAATCACTAGATCATTGTAAATATTAAATTTTTCGTAAACTTTCATTAACTTGGAATAATTAGTTAAAATAAACGATTTCAATAAAATTCAAAATTTCGAATTTATGTTCGAAAATTTTCGAACATCACCAAAATATTGCAAATAAATCATGTTCGTAAGTATTTTATATTTTAACAATATTTAGTTTAAAATATTGAATTATTTGCATTATTTTAAATTTTGAAATTAAGTTCGATTAAAATTCAAATATTCGAATTTAATATAAATATTTTAAATGTCACACTTTTCAAAAATTTTTAACAATTTTACAATAACTAATTTAAAAGTTTTTAATTGTTTTGGTCTTTATAATAATATTCGAAATTTAGGATTTTTTCGAACTTCACTTAATTCTTGCCCATGACATATTTCTTTATTAATTTGACAATAATAAGTTAAAAATAAATTATTTAAGACATTTTTTATGAAAAATATATTTTCGAATTAAAAAAAATATATAATATTTTCCAAATTGTATAATAAATAACAGTAATTACTTTTTTGATGTTATTTATGATATATGAAAATTCGAATTTAAGTTCGAACTTAACTTTCGAACTTCACTTATTTGGTGTAAATATCTTATTTTTCAAAAAATTAACAGAAATTAGTTCAAAAATTAAATTTTTTTTGATTTTAAATTTTTAAATGATATCCGAAATTCGAATTTTTCGAACATCATCAAATTGTTGCATATATCTATTATTCGTAAATTGTAATTTATTACACATTATTTAATCAAAATAAATGAAATCAAACAATTTCTATAAAACTCAAAATTTCGATCTAAAGTTCGAATTTTTCGAATATCACAAAAAAATTGTCGATATGAAATTTAAAAAATTTTTTAATAATCAAACTGGATTGTGCTAAAAATTTAAAATTTTTTGCTTCAAAACAGGAATTTAAATATTTTTTGGAAAAATTTTAAACTAAAAATTTTAAAATTATGAGAACTTTTTAAAATCGATTTTTTTTTGCTAAATCAATTCTGACTTTTTCCAAATTATTATAAAAACTGATCAATTGCTCTTTGATTTGTTTCATTTATTCTTAAGTTCCTAAAAAGTACATTAAATATCAACACTATATTTTGCTCTTTTCGCATATTTTTGCGACGACATAATATTGCCTACTGTAACATTTTGTTGTTGTTTTTAGTGTTTTTATTACGAAGTAAGAAGGTTTGTTTGTTGTTGTTGTTTTTCGATATTTGCGCAACTTTTTGTTTTTCATAAAATGAAAAATCATGATCACAAAAAACAAGAATTCAATATGAAAATGACTTTTTTTTCAAACATACAATTTTTTCTAGTTGATTTTTGTTTTTTTTATTTTTGCCAAAAGTTGCAAACAGGCATTTATTGTCTTTTTTCCAAGTTAATAAAGTCTAAACAATGCAACTTGTTCGAAAATAAGAAAAAAAATTGTTTTTTTTTCGATATTTGTTTAGTTCTCCTAAATAAACTTTTGTTATGCAAATCAACAAATTTTTAGCACTAACTTTTTTGTCTTTTTTTGCTTTTATACCCTACACCACCACAAGTGTTGAAGAGGGTATATATTAACTTTGTCATTCCGTTTGTAATACTAAAAAGGAATCATCTAATGAAGACAATAGCAAATAATGTTTCCACATTATTGCTATTTTCCCTGACAATTCCCTATTTAAAATCAGTTACATTAGTTCATCAGCAAAAATAATATTGACCGATATCTGAGGCAACCTTTAAATTCTGAAAAGAGATAAATTTAACAATAACATTCTTCATTCTCCATCATCATGTAAAAATCACCAAAATCGGATCAATAGGAAAAAAGTTATGGCCCGAGAAATGCAAAATTTTGATACACCCCAATATGTGTGTATGACATGTGTCGAAATTTTTAAAATAATTAACTAAAATTTGATATTTATTTATTTTGATTAAATAATAAATCCAAAGAAACAAGATTGCGTTGGGGCCATTATTTGATATAGCTCCCATATAACCACCCCCTTTCCCGGAATATGGTTTATAGCTTATAAAACTCTTAAATATGAAAAAATTCACAATTAATTTTCTGAATGTCTCAAGTACAAGTTATTTATTTTATAAATATCGTTCCATGCTTTGATACAACTCCCAAATAACGCCCCTTTCCGGAAAACGGGTTTGAGCTTATAAAACACTTAAATAAAGACCAATTCCATTGTATTTCGACACAATTACTTTTCGTATTTTTTTCAATATAAATTATTAATTTGGATAATATCGATCTATATAAGAACTGCTTTTCTAAGGCCCGTTTTCTGATCTTATAAAACTAGTAAATAATGACCAATTTTAAGTGAAATTCGACTCAAGTTTTTTTTTAACTCTGTTGTAAAGATATTATTAATCTGACAAATATCGGTCCATATTTTGTTATAGCTCCATCTTAACGCCCCATTCCGGAAAATCGGATTTGAGCTTATAAAACACTTAAATAAAGACCGTTTCCATTGGAGATTGTCATGGTGATTTTTTTAACTATCTTTAATGTATATTATTAATATGAATAATCTCGGTCCACGTTTTGCTTAACTCCCATACCAGAACCCTTCCCGGAAAATTTTGAGCTTTTAAAACTTGTAAATAAAGACCAATTCCAATTACAGCGCAATGATTTTTCTAACTAACTTTAATGTATATTTTTAATATGAACGTTTTGGGTCCACATTTGGCTGTAGCTCTCATATAAGACCTGTATCAGGAAAAAATTTCTGAGCTAATTAACTGTTAAATAAAGATCAATCATTTTAAAATTCGACATAATTATTTTTCTAACAGTATTTAATACAAATAATTAATTTGGACAATCTCGATCCATATATTGCTATAGCTTCCTTAAAAGGCCCCCTTTTTATCTTATAACACTACTGAATTGTATATATGTTATTAATCTGATGAATAGAGGCTTATAAAACTATTACATGAGTAAACATTTTTTAAACTCTCTTGATATATGAAACCAGTTTCACAAACATCGGCCAGATTTTGTTATTACTCCCTCATAATATGGACCAATTCCAACGAAATTCAGACATCTAGCTAATTGTCTACAATATAGCGATGGAGGGTATTTAAGATTCGTCATAGCCGAATATAGCGTTCTCACATGTTTTAGCTTCAGGTTTCTGTTTTGTGATTTTAATATGCAAATTTTGTTATTTTTTAAAAGCAAAAAACCATAAAAATACAAAAATTGAAACTGAAAACATTTTAATAATTTTTATTTTGGAGTTTTTAACGTTCTAAAGATTTTTTTTCGTTAATATTTCATTTTTTTGTTATTTTATCCATAAGGTGTTTATTTGTGTTAAATAACCCAAAAATTACATGTCATAATATTATTATGCAAATTCATATTTAAAAGTTCAATTTTTTTTTCAAAAATTTTTAAAAGGAAAATTATTTTTTTTTATTAAAATTTCAGCTAAACTAAGAAAAAATCTGAAATAACATTTAAAGTGCGTGATTATAAAATCGCTTTAATTTCGCTTTTTTTCCAAAAAATTTCTGTTGAAATTTTTGTCTTAAAATTTTTTTTTCAAATCATAATGCCATTTTTTATTACTTAAATTATTTTTGGTGTATTTTAAATTTATAGCATTTTAGTTAATTTATGGCTCAGCATGTTATTCAAGTGGCAAAATATTGATAAATTGTAATTTCCTTAAAGTTATAGATTATTTTGTGATTATAGCGAAAAAGGGGTTTTAATTTGTCATTGCAAAAAGCCTTTGCAGGCACTCTATATTTAGCTGTAATGCACAATTAAATGAGGAAATTTTGATTTTATGAATGTAAAAATTTCACTATCAAAATATAGTCCATTGCACAATGGGTCAGAAGAAATAACCGGACTTTCCTTTTAAACTAATTAACTGTTTCGTGGGCATCAAATCGAACTCAACTTTAAAAATTATAAAGCTGCATTTCTCAACAATCATTACGTCGAAAATATAAATCATATAATTCAACCAGGCGATCTAAAGTTATAGATTTATTTACAAAAGAATCGATTCTGATCAGAATCGCAACATAAAGTCGATCGTTTTAACAATTTCTGTCCGTCTTTCTTGCCAGCTTCAGCTCAATGTATTGTTGTGAACACTTTAATTTTAAATTTCAATTTCAGAGGCATCTTGATAAAATTTAGTCTATACGACGTTTCCCAGAAAATTACGTATATGAAGTGGGTCATGCTCGGTAAAATATTTCAGTTCAGCTCCCATACAAATATCTCAACGGAATTGGGACACTTTAATTAAATTTGACAGGATTGAATTCTGCATCAGCTTTAATCCAGATGGAAAATTTCATGAATATTGTTCCATGTGTGATCATAGCTTGCACGCAGACCCACTTGCGAAAATCTCTTGAAAATGCATCAATCTCAAAAATTGGTAGTACTGTTACAATATTTAGTATATTTAAGTTCTATAGAACCAAAAACACAGTAACAAATTTTAAAAGGATCGTTCCACAATTTTCTATAGCTCATTTAACCACATTCACCGAAATTTCGTTTAAACGATTACAAATGGGGAACAAGCTGCTGCAAAAAAATTCTCCTAAATCCTAGTTGTCGAAGGAAATTTCACAAACTGCCATGTGTACTAAAAAGTGAAAATTATCGCTTTTTAAGTTCTTTAGATATTCGATAATCAATATTTGAATTGCATGGGGTACAACTCTCCTCTTGGTCCTCTCCGTTCTACATTTTGTCCAGTGAAAGAGATCATTGAGAAAGTGATTTAGATCGAATTTCAGAACTTAAACCTTTAACCTTTAAATACTCGATAATTAGTCTTTGCTTAGTATGGGGGAACTCCTTCCCCTGGTTCTATCCGTCCTACATTTTGTCTAGTAAAACAGTTTCTTGAGCAATTTTGAAAACTATCATTTTTATAGATCTTTAGAGACATATTTTGCTCTAAATTTCAATTTTTTCCTCTTTAAAAAAAGATTTTTTTCATTGCTCTAAAAGGCATATTTTGCTCAAAATTGCATATTTTGCTTAAAATTGATTATTTTGCTCTAAAAGACATATTTGGCTATAAATTTCTAAATTTACTTAAAAATGTATATTGAGCTTTTCTATGAGCTGTTTTATAATTTGTAGCGTTATTAAACAAAAACTTGCAATTGATCACAAATTAATGACATTTTCCTTAACAAAACCATATTTCGCATGTTTTAAAATTTTTAAGAAATTTTAAGTGAATTTTAGGAAAAGCATTCTTTAAAAAACCTAATGATAATGTCATATTTTAATCATCACTTTTATTGGAAAATCTATTTAACTTATCCAGTTTTATCTAAACTAGAGCGCTCCAATCCACAGCTGGTTTTGTCTATTAATTTGTTCCTCATTTTACTATTTATTTGCCTCAAATAATTTATTGTGTGTGTATGTGTGTTTTTAATATTATTTTTTTCTATTTTATTCAATATTTATTTAATATTTTTTTTCTCCTAAACAAATTGACAAATCGCACGTTTTATGCTCTTAGCGACAGCTGACTGTAAATATGTCCTAAAACAACTTACCAACTCTAAATTCCCACTATAAAACTCACACTAAAGAAAAATTATACTTGAAATCGTGTATTTAAGAGACTTTTTTGTTTTTGTATTTTTTTTTTGTTTTTATTTAAAATTTATTAATTTTTATAAGTGATTTTGTCAAGAAGCTGACAATTCTATAGAAATACTAGAGAAAAGAACTAAAAACAAAAAGAACAAATAAATGTTTTAATAAAAATATAAAATTTTTAAAAGGTTGTAACGGGTTTATGTTCATTTTATGGTTTCAAAATTAACGTTTAGAACACACAAGACGTTTGTTGGCAAATAATAGAAATAACTTTAAAGCTTTTTATGTCTGAATAGTAAATAAAAACAGAAAAAGAACTTTAATGACAAATTGTTTAATATAAAAAACATTTAGAGTTTTTTTCGTATTTAGATTTTTAAATAGTTTTTGATATTTATGAATATTGACAAGAGAATTTTTGAAAAAATGGAAAAATCTAAAGTCTTTTTCTAGATTTAAACTATATTTAAAAAAGTTCGCATTTCATAAGTTAAGCTTTTAGCATATTTTCAATTTTTCTATAAAACATGTACTTTATACCTTAATTAGAGATTCATTGAAAAGTATAAATATTAATCACCAATAAAAACCTTTTTATCAACTGGAGAGCTCTCAAATTTAAAAAGTGTGTTTTTTTAATATCAAAACAGAGACTTTTCATATGAAGAATGTGAACAAATTTTCCCCTTTTTAGAATGTGACAACGTATGTTTGTTTTTTTTTAATTACGCATTTTATCCAAAACAGCATATTTTGCTCATAATTTAATATTATGCTGAGAATGTGTCATTTCCAGTATTGTTTTCAAAACTTCAATATTTTCCTCTTAATAAGCTTTTTCTTAAAATGTATCCTAATTTACAAGTGATCACAAAATTAAGACCATTTTACTAATAAAACCATATTAACAACTTTAGAACGAAATAACACTTGTTTTCAATCATTCTCAAAATTCCACTTAAATATTAATATTTTCCTCAAAATTATATATTTTGCTCATAATTGCATATTTTGCTATTTTAGTTGTTTTATAAGATTTTTCATAAAATACATTCTTTTCATAAAAAGTAATCACAATTTAAGACATTTTTCACTAATTTAACCTTATTTTAAATTTTATAAGAAATGTAAGTGTTTTTAGGAAAGTAGACATTAATTTAGATGATTTTAGTCAGCTTGAATTATATTTTGCTAAAAATTTAATATTCTGCTAATTTTTCTCAATATACGCAGAGAAAAAAATATGTTTGCGGTAACCATAAATGAGAAGCAACAAACTATTGTTATTAGATATTGTTACCGTAACTAAAAATTTTATTTATTCACATTGTGATTTTGCATTAATAAAATTAATTATTGTAATTATCACTAAAAATATTGTTATTCAATTCAATTAAAAATATTGTTATTGTAAATTTGTTTATTTATATTACTATTTTGCATTGATCGCCAATTAAATTATTCTTATCACCAATAAAAATATTGTTATTTCAATTAAAAATAACAATTTTTTTTAATAAAAATTTTGTTTAATCACATTGTGATTTTACATTGATAACAACAGTTATTGCTATCGCCACTAATATTATTGCTGACGCCACTAAAATATTGTTATTCCAATAAAAAATATTGTTAGTTTAATAAAATCAAATCGCATTATTTTGTTATTTAATATAAATATTTTCGTATGAAATATTTAAAAATATATTTCTTATTATTTCGGTAAATGTGTGAACATTATTTAAAAAGTTTTCGTCATATAAATCTATTAATTTGTCTTACTCATCATCATACTCATATTTATTTCAATATGTATTATTTTCCATGTTAAAACAAATTAAAAAAAAAGAAATTTTTTTTCATATTCAGTTGTCAGTAAATAATACTTTGTCCTAATAACCAAAGTTTTTTTATAACAAACAATGAAATTGTGGTCAGTCAATATATATAAATATATAAATATAATAAATATATAAATATATTGCGACACCACAATATTTTTTTATTTAATAAAAATAATTTTATTACAGCAACGAAATTATTATCAAAATAAAATAAACTTAACAATGAACATGTTGGTGATAACAATAAATGTTTGCCTCGAATATATGAATGTTTGCAATGAACACTTTACAAAATGACATTTCTTTGTGTGTACTTTCTTTAAAGCATAATATTTTCTTCAAAATTGGATATTTTGCCCAAAAATACATAATTTTTAGAAGCTTTTTTATATAAATTTTATTTTTATTTTATAAAATTTTGGAGAAATTTCCTTAAATAAAGACATATTTTGCATATATTTTGATTTTTTTCAAACATTTTAAGTGATTTTTAGAAGAATAGACATTAAATAATATCTAATTCGAGCCATCTTGAATTATGCTCATTTTCTCATTTCATACATTTGTACTTTAACATTCACAAAGTTTTTCTTTATTAAACTTTAACATTTTTAATAATTAAAAAGCATTCCAGATTTAACGTAATTTTTGACAAATAAGAGTTGTATTGATTATATGGGTCAACCGGTCAACCCTGATTATGTCATAATGTTGGTTATAAATGTTAGTTACAAAAAATTAACGAATGAATTTGATGATGATTTATGGCACTAACATTTAAGTGAAATTGGGGGGGGGGATTATATGGGATTTGGAAGAAATTATCGTAAAACTTTGTTTATCAATTTTTTGCTTATATTTACCTTAAAATTATTCTATTAATTTAATTTTTATGCTTTTCATGAAAATTGTTATTGAAATTTTATATACATATCTAAAATTAACAAATTACAGTCCTTTCTTCATTAAAACTTTTATCTTGGAAAACATATCATTTCTTTTATTTATTTTCGATTTAAATTTTTTAAGTTTAAAGAACATTTTACTTAAAAAATATAAATATAACTTATCACAAATTACAGTCCTTTTCCAATAAATCCCTTCACATTTGAAAGTCGTTTTCTTATTATTTATTATTTTTTGAAACAACATCTTAAGTTTTTTACACTTTTAAGGAATATTTTGCTTAAAAAGCATAAATATAACTTATCACAAATTATAGTTATTTTCTTCTTAATATCTTCTTCTTGGGAACCACTTCATTTTCTTATCATTTTTAATTTTTTTCTTACAAATTTCACTTGCTTACGCTTTTTACTTAAAAAAATCATATATAATACTTATCACCAATTATAGTCCTTTTCACATTAAGACTTGTATCTTGGAAACCATAAGAAATTTAAATTTTTTATAATTTCATATAAAAATTTACATTCCAAATGTTTCTTTTCAGATAAAGAAAAATGTCTCATGTCCATTTTATTTATAGAAATAATTAAATAATCTTAAATTACAATTAATTTCAATATAAAATTTCATAAAAATTATTAAATAATAATTTTTTCCTTTCCGTTAAATAGAAACAAGAAAACCTTCATCAATTAGCAATTATTTTTTTATTAAAATTTTATTTATAAATTAATTTTTATTATTTTGTTGTTTTTGCTGTTGTTGTAATTTTGAATGTTTTTGTCTTCAGTCTGGCGAACGATACACGAACAGTTGTTAATTTTAATAAATTTGTCAAATGTTAAAAATTTATTTTTTTGCAGTTAATAAACTTAAACCAGCATTTGATCTTATCATTGTCACTGACTCGCCTTTTTATAACATTTTGCTGTTTTGTAGTTTTGTTTTGAAGTTTTCGCTTTTTTTTTCTTATTAAACTTCAAATGAACTCTGCATATTTTATTTCAAATTTGTTATGAAATAATAAAGTATTGTTTTCAGCAAAATTAAGAAAACAAACTTAAAACATATAATACATAATATTTAAGAGTTTTTAGTCTTTAGTCATAGAAAACATTAAATTCGACTCTAATCAAAGAAGCTTGAAGAATTTTGGAAGAGTGTGATCTCAAGTTATGAGTGACTTTAAAATGCTGTATCTTGAAATAAAAAATATAATTTTTGTAATAAAACAGAATTTAAAAAGTTTTCTTTTAATATCCCCAATTTCATTCCTTTTTTCTTATTATTCTTTATATTTTAAAATCTCGTATTCTTCTTCAGCTAGAGGATGTTCAAAACAAGCATTAGTGGTAGGATAAAACTACCAAAGCACAATCTCTTTTACAGTTGATTTATTGATGTCCGTCCGTTTCTTCGTGTAAGTATTGCGTAGATTTTACCAGTTACAGTTTTAGAAATATCTTGATGAAATCTAATACATATTACTGTTTTTGGTCCACGGAAAAATCCTATTCAAAGTTTTCGGTACAATAATTCAACTATGTTCCTTACAAATGTTCTAGTGGTATGGGATTTGAAGCTCATAAAATACATACATATGATCTCAGAAAATGTAAGTATTGTGATAATATTTCTCATGCTTATGGTAAATACAACCAAAAAACATCATTCCAAATTTCGAACGATAGGTCCAGAATTTCCTATATTTTTCAAATGCACCCAGTTACCGAAAATCACCTCAAATAGGAAAAGAGGTTTTATAAAGCGATTATTTTTGGAAATAATTCTCTAACTTTTGAAATATCAGAGAAACCTTAATTAACTTTCACGTAGCAACAGCTAAGATGTTTTCGGTTTGATTCGGAAGAGTACAGATCCTTATCTAGTCAGGGGCATAATCAGTGATCTTCCAATCATACCAAATATTTTTTTAAAAATTTGCCAAAAAAATCATTTACAAATTTTGCATTTCTCAAATATTTTGAGTTCTTTAAGTTAGTGAGCTTTAAATAGATCCTAATATTTTTATATGTATCCGATGCCCTATAGAGTTCTAAAAATATATTTTATTAAATATGTAAATATTAAAATCTCTTAAAAAGTTGATATAATTTTAAAATTGGAACTTTAAAAAATTGTTTTTATCCAAAAAGTTTGCAAAATTTATTAAATGCTAAATACGATTTTTTGTTGAGAACATTATAATGTTTTTAATGCTTTTATAAGAAATCCTAACAGATGTACATGCAACCTAAAACCGGATAAGTATGAGGCAAAGACTGCCCACAATCCCTTTAGAAATTTGTTCAATTTTAGAAAAATATTTTAAATTTCCTCGTAATTTCCTTATATCTTGCCTGAAGATCCAACCTAACTTAGGTTCCTCAAATCAAATTTTGCTATTTTCTATAAATTTCTACAATGAATTTTTAAAACTCATCATACCCAACTTTGGCCAACTTTCCAGAGTCACGAACTACGCCCTGATATGATCAACAAGAAAACACTCAGCTCTAACTATGTAAACTTCATCAAGATATCTTTGGCATTTCAAAGATTTTATCGTGAAAATATTATACAAACACAAATCATAAAATCTAATAATACGAGGGTAGTTCCATAATTTTTCATGACTTCGTCTTAGTGTAGTGTATTCTCTCACTGGTCTCAACTGTCGTTTACTCTCTTACTTGTTATACGTTCCACTGCCACAAGTGGTGAAGAGGGCATATTAGCTTTGTAATTCCATGTGTAACGCTAAGAATAAATCATTTCGAAACCCACATTGTATATATATTCATGCATCAAATCTGAATCGATTTAGTTATGTCCGTTTGTCTGACCGTCTATTTTTCGTCCATCTGTCTGTTTTTATCATGCTCACATCCACAATAATTGAACGAACTCATAAAGATTTTGCTTAAGTGTTTGTTATAGTCCTGAGAAGTTACCTATTTAAAACCAGCAAAATCGGAATAGTATATTAAAAGATATAGACCAATATCTGAGGCATCCTTCAGCAAAATTTTTTTTTAAATTATCAATTATAAATCTTCAAATTAGAATAAAATTTCACCATTATATTGGACTGTATATACTTCATAATCGTTCAAAAATTTATCAAAATCTGTTCAGTGAGAAAAGTTATAGACACAAAAAAAAAACGAATTTTATTGCTCATTAAGTGTTCCGTGTCATATTTAAGAAAAATTTGTATTTATTGCATATATTTGTTAGTGTATATGTGATCGTGTATATACGAAAATTAATTATTTTTTTACACTCATTGTGGTGTAGGGTATTGAAGATTCGAAATAGACGAATAAATCATTCTTACTTGTTTTTTTCTTTCATAAAATCTTTTGAAAAAAAGTTAATTTGGCAAAACATTCATAACGTGTCATTTTTACGCTTTAACACTTTGTTACGAAAATATATACAAAAAAAATAATAATAAATTTGTTAGATATTTTGGTGTGGCAAAGTTTTCCCTAATATTTTTATTTATTTTTCTTATTTTTATTATTTTTTGCTAAAGCACCTGCATTTAAAGTTACTTTTTAGATATTTTTGTTGAGATTATTGAAAAAAAAGAACAACAAACATTTTAAATCCAAATAACTGAAAAATACTGTGTTTTAAAGTTCTATAATATTTAGATTCTTTTGACAGATATTTTAATAAGCAAACAAAAAAAGAACATGTTAACCATTATAAAACAACCTAAGAATCAGAGATATTATGATGTTAAAACAAGAAATAGAGGAAAATGAAATTATGAGGGCAATACTAATTTAAAAGGTGATAAATTTAAAACAAAATGAAAAATTTAACTGAAATATAGAACTTTTCGTAAAAAAAATAAATAATAAAACAAAAATATTTGAAAACAGTCAACCATACACAATGGTTCCAAAGATCATAATGAAAAATTTTTATATCAGTGTTTGATATCGTTGGAAAGGTAATTAATTGATTCTATAAGAAATAAGATATTAATATGGAATTTTACCATAATATGAATAGAGTTGTATACAATAAAGCACTATAAAAATATTCCCAATTTTTTACTCCCAAATAGCCAAAATTCCAAACCGGGAAGAACTGGTTTAAAATATTTAATTTTTTCAGTAACTTGCTCACCCTACAGTAGTAAGGGGTTTGACACATTAAAGAGAAGGCAGATAAAAATGTAGCTCTCGCGACGATTTTAGCTTTGAATTTTTTTCCTCAAAAAAACTAAAGAAAAATATTTGAAAATTAACGTAATTCCGATAGGACTAACGGGGAAATTGTTTCTCCCAAAGTTCTCGGATTTGCTTCGTATGCATTAACGTTAGAAATTCTTTTAGAATTAAGAAAAAAATTTTGGCATTTTTTTAAAGTTGACCAAATTTGAAAAACCACTACACGACCCCAGGATCTACAAGAAATATGTCCTTCTTCAAATCAATTGGAAAATAATTCTTGAATGTCCATGTGAAATTCCATTAAAAAATATTCAATATATCCAAAGTTACAGAATTATATCCAAAAAAGTGTTCTGGGACCACTGTGGTACGTTAAGTACATACAGATGAGCTTAGAGCAAATACCTAAACAGATATTGTTAACTTAGAAAAAAACAAATAATTTTTATTTAAGGTTCTCAAACTTCAAAGTTGAAATCATCCTTAGATTATCCTTTATACATTGATGGCCAAATGAATAAGGTCAAATTTATTTTCATCCGTTTTTTTAATTTCTTGGTAAAATTTGTATTAAAAGTTAAATATTTTTATGCATGACCATAAAGAATATTCTATATAATAAGGTCATTATTAAAAAAATAATTACAACAACACTAAATATATGCCTGGACTACCGATTTTTAAGCCTCTTCTAAGGCTTCTCATTTAAATAAAGAGTAGTTTTTCAAATCGACTCGAAAATCGAACCGATGCCAATCGGAGTCAAAACGATGCAAATCGGACCAACTTAACTTTAAATTACAACGAATTTTTTAATTCTTTAGTGACTCAAAGCAAAAGAACGAAATTCGGCAAGACGAAAGTCGAGGCTCTAGTGTACAAAATTTCTTTTGTCTCAATTTAGAAACAAATTTTTGTCGATTTTTTGAGATCAACATGTTCGAAGTGGTTATATTTGAAGGGTCACCGATTGCGCTTCTGATCAGATAGGAGCACGTTTTAACAAGGTGAAGTTTCAGTAATATATCTCTAATGGTTTATAAGTTACAGAATTATTTCCGAAAAAAAAATTAAAAAAGAAAACGATTTTAACATACTGTGAGACAGACGGACAGACATCATTAAATCTATCCAGAAGGTGATACTGATTCATGAAGTATAGTTTGAATGTAAGCGTAAAACCATTTTTTCTATATGTTACAAACAACTGTACAGACTCATAAATAAATTGTTTTCTTTTCTTTTAGTTCGTTGTGATAGTTTTCTCCACAAATTCATTATTTTTATTTCAAGTCTCCAAATAAAAACTTCCTGCTGCTTTTAAAATTATTAATTACAAAATTTCTATAATCTCAGATTAATATAATAAATTCACACATAATTTAACTTAAATTTAAAATTAATAAATTTCATTTCTCTCATTACAATTTAATTGCAATTCAATGCCTTTTCTTGTTTTGAACATTAATACAGGTCACTGGGTTAATTTTATCCGCACATAATAAATATTATTAAATGTTTTTTAATGTGTTTTTCTCTCTTTTTACGTTATTATGGCCAGAAATTCATAAAAAAGAAATAAATTACTTTATTGTAGGTTGAATAAAAATAAGCGAATAAACTCCACCTCTTAAATTGTTCTAAATTCTAAATACAAAAACGATATAAATAAATTTTCTTTCAAATACATTGTTGTTCGGTTCGGTTGTATGTTCTTTTCCAAAATGGTGTTGATGGTAATAATATTTATCAGAAATATTAAATCTTTTACATTTATTATACTAAAAACAATCATAATTGTGATCATTTCGGTTTTACGGAATGAAGTTTTTTTTTTAAGAATTTTCTTTTAATGTGATGCTACATCATCGAACTGGGGAGGGGAAATGGTGGTATATTGTGAAAGGTCTGTCCATATTTATCTTACATTACAATCTGGTAAATTATTTCCAAAGTTATTGAACAGAATTGGGGGAATTTGACTATTTGGA
The DNA here is from genome assembly GCA_004302925.2 of Cochliomyia hominivorax. Taxonomy (NCBI): domain Eukaryota; kingdom Metazoa; phylum Arthropoda; class Insecta; order Diptera; family Calliphoridae; genus Cochliomyia; species Cochliomyia hominivorax. The sequence goes on along the minus strand of PYHX02000158.1, from coordinate 14,126,725 downwards.
AGATTTCTGTTTGAGGAATTTGTTGCAAATTGATCTCACAACGTTTTTTTGGAATAATTCTGTAACTTTAAAACTACTTAATATTTTTTATAGAAATTCCATACAAATATATTTAAGGTGTTTCTAAATTGATCTGAAAAAGCACAAGTTCATTGAAAGTCCAGGAAATGGGATGTGGACCTCCAAATTTGTTAAGTTGGATGAACTCCGGTTAATGCAATTTATTACACATTGATCTTAACATGCTTTTGGAAATAATTCTGTTACTTTGGAACTACTGAATACTTTTTACCGAAAATCCAAATAAACATTCTTGAGGTGTTTTCAAATTGATTTGGAACAGCTTAACTTCTTAAGGGATGCAGGGCATGTGACATAGAACTTTAAAGTTGGACACCTCAAAAATTTAAAAGATTTAATATTTTTATTCGAAAATACAAGGAATTTGTAATTTTTCTCAAAATGGTGGTAACGATTTTTAATCTAAATTAGAAAAGACCTTAATTATATACCCACATATGTCTGCTATATATTCAAAAAAATATATAGTGGGACACTCCTCGTATAACGACATGTGAACTGAAAAAAGTCATTTTTTATTACAAACTTTCCTCAAATGGGAATTTTGGGTATATTGGAATAAAAAATGGGAATCTGTTTAAAGTTTCATATTAAGAACAGTTTTGTTAACTACATTTTCTATATTTTATATGAATTTTTTTTAATAAAATCACTTTCATTAATTTTAGAGCGACTTTGTTTTTGAAATATCAATGACAGAAATGACAAAGTTTGGAGGTCCACACCTTAACTCCTAGATCCTCTAAAAATTTGAGCTCTTTCATATCAATTTTAAAACACCGCAATAATGTTCAGATAAAATTCCTTTTGAAAATTTCCAATAGTTTTAAAGTTACAGAATTATTTCCAAAAAAACTGAACCACTAAGTGATAAAGAGATAAATTTTCTAAATTGTTATAGTTGCAGGGTAGTAAAAGTTCGTTACAGCTATATTTTGAACTCAACTAATATATTATCTTAAAATTACAACTCTCTATTCCCTCTTCTCGTCTTACACTCTCTCTCTCTCTCCTTCCTTTTCTAACAAGCATTTGAAACAATTCCCAAATGGTTGTTAAGATTAAGTATTCTGCATAATCTTGTCTTTAAGTTATTGAGAGTTTAATTCATTTTCTTTTGCCAATTTTTTTTTTCAGTTCACAAACGTATTTAACCATAAATTTATGAAAATGCTTTAAATGAAAAAGTAAGAACAACAACAATAACAACAACTCTGGTGTTGTTATAATAAATAAATTTTTGTTCACCCTCCTTTTAGTAATCAATAAAGAAACCAGTAGTTATTCTATAATAAATATTTTGTTGCCAAAGTTGCTATGATATTGTTATTGCTGTTGTCGTTGACTATAGTAGCAGCAGCAGCAGCAACCTGTCTTCCAAACAAAACACAAAGATATGCTTAAGCTTGAGAAACGCTTTGCCAGCTTTAGCTCTTGTTCCTGCTTTTATTGTTTATTATTTAGAGTAAAAATGCCAAATAATCCCCAAGGCACTTGTTTCGCACCTTAACGCAGTATTAACGGTGGCAATCGTAAGAATTAAATATTAAAAACCATAATTGAGATTCCATGATATTATTTCTTCCTTTTTTTCACCATTATCGTCATCTACTTCGGTTTGTCTTTTATTGAAGTGTTTTAACAGAAAAGAGATAGAGTTGATTGGTTGTAGAGTGTGAGAGTGAGATGTGAAAATATTTAATAAATGTGATGAATTGGAAAGTGTATTAAATTCTGCAAAAAAAAAAAAACTGATAATAAAACAATTTATGGTCACACCAAGGACACTGAGAAAAAAATAGTAAATAATGAAACTTAACTTTCAAATAGAAGTTTTAAATTCCGATATGGATTCAGTTCGGGATACCGTTATAGATCCAATTCTAGATTCAATTCAGGATTTAATTCTAGATTCAGAACTGGATTTAGTTAAAGCTTCAGTTTTAGATTAAGTTATAAATTCACTTCTTATTACAGTTCAAGTACAGTACAGTTCTATATTCTGTACTTCCGAAAACAATTTCAGTCTAGACTAAGATTTAAATAACATGCCTTCATTATGAAGTCGTTATATTGAGGATGCTTTTAACAATGTTCCAATCTTTAGATCTGGCATTAAAGAACTGGATCAACAATTGCTAAGAATAGGTGGGTTCATTGTGGGGAATATAGTGTACAACTACGGGAAAAAGTGTAAAGGGGTACATACCATCGCCACTCTACTGGCTTCCCACAATTCACAGTCTCTTACGGTGAAGAATTTGAACCAGTCTGTTATGCGGGCAATGTCTAAGTACTTCTGAGGAGAAGGATTCCGAACCTCTTATGCAAAGAACCAGAACAAGTTTTGAACAATTATTTGGGCACCACCAATCAATCTCGACAAAACGAAAATCTACTTGTTTACACGGAAAATTAATAGATGACATTTATGACAATATAAACTTTTTTAACAGGGAGATTATAGTTTCTGGTCAAGTTAAATAATTTGAGAGAAAACTGAAACGGAGGCAAAGAGCGAAGAAGGATGGACGATATGCAGAAGAGCTGTTGGATTAAAATTGTGCATCAATTCTAGAATTATAAACTGGCTTTATAGGAACTATAGGCCCATACTTACTTATGCTTCAATAGTACGATGAACATCGATGAACGTGAAATGCATCATCAACTCTTTATAGATGAACTAGAAATTGAAATATGGTTCCAATTACCAGAACATAATACTGTCTTGAAAGCATAGATAGAGTTGTCGTCTGGGCTAAGGAGTTCGGTAATCTTTATAACTTTACTGACAGTCAAAGGACAAATCGATCGTTGGAATTTAAGGATTTCATCTTACGGAATGTAATGGCTTGAAAGAAGGCTATGAAAGATGTCACAGTAAATGGAATGGTACTCATCACCTGGGTACATTGTCCTGAGGAAATGATCGGGACTGTAGAGGCAGATTAATTAGCGTATGAGATTGGATCTCTGCCGATTGTGAGCCAGAAAAATCCTATGCATTTCATTGCATTGAAAGCCAGACCACTTGAGTTGGCAATAGAGTTACACTATGGAAACTATGGGACAATGCTATGGGAATAATCAGAGGAGAAGAAGACTATCAATATTTCTAATTTGAGCAAAAAAGCTTGGTTGGATGATGGGTGTCCTTAGCGGACATTCCACTCTACGGATAAGGGGTCATCGAAGACTTCAAGTGTACTGCGTTTTAGAAGGACACAAATCTGAAATCTTGATTTTCAGTGTATTTCATTCAAGTGTGATATTTTTTTGCGTTTTATATCAAACAACAATACAAAACATTTGCCAGCAATCAACAACTAACGGTTAACGGTGCAAGTATGAACAAACTTAGAGTTTGTCTGTGACCAAAGCAAACAATTCTTCAAACTCAATTGATGCAACAATTTCAAACTTATATTGATCGCGTGTAATTGGGAATACATGACTTTTTTTTCGAAATCAATTCTTAACTAGTTTTTTTTTTTTGTTGAGTTCACTTATTTTTAATCGCATTTCATTATGATTCTTTCACACTTTAGAGTGTTGCATTTAAGCAAGAGGTTTTGTTTGCTTGCAAAAAAGGGAGTAAATATTGCAAATCGTCAGCTGTGAAGTTTAATGCTGATATTTTGTGTGAATAAAATGAAAACAAGTAAGAATGATATATTCAGCTATGCCGAATTTTCAATACCCTCCAATGCAAAGGTATGTGAAGTAAGTACGTTATATTTCGTACATGCACACTCACACATACACTCACAATTGAGTACAATGTGAAAAAGTTTTTGATTAACAGAGGGACAGTTAATGAGTCATACAATTCGATATATTTTCACTTATAACTTTTTTTTACTGAACCGATTTTGATAATATTTGGAATGATAATGAAGTACATTTCATACATGATAAAATCTTATTATCTTTTGATAAACTGAACCGATTTTGATGGTTTTAAATATGAATCCTCTTAGGACTATAACAAATACTCAGGTCAAATTTCATTGAGCTCTGCCATCTATTGTGGATGTGAGCACAACAAACAGACGGACATATCTTATTCGACTGAGATTTTGATTTGATGCCAGAATACACACGGACTGATAAAGTTAATATACCTTCTTCAACACATATGGTGGTGGAGAGTATAAAAATCATAAAATAATATTGATTGTCATCAAGGCGCTTTAGATGGGAAAAAGCACTAAAACAAAGAGGCCACAGCCAAAAGGTATTTTTATTAACTGATTAGATGTGATAATGATAATATTTAATATTTTTGAAAAAAGAGGAAAATATGAGATATTTTAATATAAGAAAAAGAGCAAAAAATTGTTTTCATTTAATTCACAAAAAAAGTAGGTGTAACTCTACATAAAATTTTACATTGTATTTTTTAGATAACGATAAGCGATAATTTAGGTTATAATTAATTTGAAAATGTTTGATTGTTTTTGGGGAAAATTGTTATAACAAATTTTAAAAATTTATTGAGATTAAGATTTTTTGTAGAATTTTAAAACTTTTTTTTTGTTAATTTTTTACATGTTTGTAAATTAAAATCAATACATGAAAACATTAATGATTTTCGATAACTCATGTGGCAGTTTTAAATACACACACACACTCTCCCGTATACATCCATACAAAATTATTTATATTTTAATCGAAAATTTTCAAAAAGTTTTAAAACTCACATTTTAAAGGTGTGAAATAAAGGTTCTTTTTGTTAAACAAGAATGTTCTCATAATCAACTTCAATTAGCCCAGCAGTTGACACCTTGTTTTATCTCGTTAAGATTTTTGCAACAACTTTGTTTTCATTGTTGTTGTTGTTGTTTTCTTCCACATTTGTTACTTTAATTTTTCTCTTAATTTTTTTCTGTTTTTCATTTGGTTTCCTTACGCTTTTTTGGATTTTTGTTTTGGGAAGTTTTCAACCTGTCACTTGTTGGCAACAACATGTTGTTTGATTTGGTAGTTGCAACAACAACAACAACTAGCAGCAGCAACTGCTTCAATAATAAAAGTATTCAATATAAAATAAAAAATATATTGTTTTTATTAAATGTGGCAAATTCATTAAATGTATTAAATGCCCTACTTCGAATTTAAGCATCATTTAATGAAATGTCAGTATATTTGTGATCGAAAGAAAATTTAATATTTTTTCTTCTTCTTCTTCTTCTTTTCAGGTTAGGACATAAAGGAATATTAAATAAATATCATTGAAAATAGTTCAAGGTAAATAATTAATCTTATAAATTCGTCTAAATTATAGAATAACTTTAATTTTGTTTTAGGGGACCAAGATTTATTTAGGTTTTTAATATATTTCCTCAAGTATTCCAATAAATATTTTGCACTATTGGAAAGCTATAGACTTTTAAAATAACATTTCTTTAGTTTGTTTTCCAAAAAACCGAAAATATTTATTTTCAGTATAATTTTGTGATCTTTGCTTACAACAATTGTCGTTAATTGGCCATTATTTGAGTAAACTTTTTTTGGCCAAGTTTTCCATTGGGTTTCAGTCTGGACTACAGCCATATCAGCCCAACAGAGGTATGCTGTGTTCGTTGCACATCATTATCCCATAATCTTCATCTATTCTTTTCATCCATTAAAGAGAGAAGCATCTTCCAGCAATAATTGGTTATAATTTCTGTTGGACCAAAACAAATTTTAGATCGTGGTTTGCTGCCCAAACCTCTATCGTCAAAATTATGTTTTGACATCCGAACATCATTTGATTTCAAATCGATCCAATGACATGAGTATAAGTCATTATTCTTTAGAAAAAAATTATCTTTTTCCACTTCTTATTTATTTGCGAGGGAATTTTAGACCAGTTTTTTGATGCGTTTTTTTTTCCTCCACTTTATATATTCAACTCTTCTCTTTTTTTAAAGCCTTTTTCATGTCTGCGATTATATAAATATTCCACATAAAACAGCACAACAAAGATAACAAAAACAAAAATAGAGAAAAAATTAAGTGCGTTTATAGGAATATGTATCAGTGTATATAGGAAAACATATTGTTTGTATTAAGAAAGTACCGTTAATTTATCTCACAATAAAAAAACCCACAACTGTACTTTCGAATGAGAACAACAAAGATAAAACCAAATAGAGAAAAAATGAAGTACATTTATAGGAATATCTATCAGTGTATATAGGTTAACTTTATACTCAAAAATTCAAAACCTCCTTTAATGACAGAATGACGCGTTTACGCGTAAAAAGCCAATTTAAAATAAGATTACCCCAGACTGCTGTTTTGGGTATTTTGGGAAATATTAAATGGGAAAACTTTTAAAGTTCATTATTAAGGCCATTTTGGTCCATATCATACTTCCACAATAATAAATAAAATCGTAAGCTTTTTTCAAAGATATAGAAGTGTTTTTTACTTCAGCTAGGATCTGGGGTCTTTTATAAACTACAAAGTTCTTTGCTTAAAACGTTGGCAGATCAGATTAAAATGTTAATTACTGAAGAATATTGCAATTGACAACGGTGTGGACTAAATTTCGATGGATTTCACATCACCTTAAGGGTATTTAGAGCATATTTTAAATGCCTAGAAGAGAGCAAAATAATAAGAGCTTAAATTGTTGCATTGGAGCTCGAAAGTTTTTCGTTCCTTCTGGAAAATCAAAAATTTTCTGATGAATATTTAACATAGAATTCATTAAAGTCTTTTTTGGTATTAATAACAAAAATAATAAATATAACATTTATTTTATTAGCAAACGGTAAATTGTCAGTCTGTCTTGACCATCTTTTGGTTCTTCTTCATACTTAATTGTTGGCAATTGTTGCACTCAGATTCCGTTTCTTCTTTTTCTTCCTCTTTCTCTCGATCTCGATCAAACTGATTTCAGTTGATTTTTTGTTTTAATAATTTTTCTCCTTTTGTTGTTCGTTCATTTATTTCTTTGTTTGTTTTTTTGTACTCTTTTTCCCGTATCATTTGATTTTAACGTATTGATTTCTTGTCAACCAAAAACTTTTCACATTTTTCTTAACATTTCACCTCATTAATCAAACAAAAAAACGGTGAAAACACAAAAAAAACGCCAGCCCTCCAAGAAAAGCAAAAAAGCAAAAAAGTTTTAAAAAAATCAGAGGAAAAAACTTTATTATGTGTGTATGTGTGTGTGTGTGTATTACAAAAATTGCATTCGTTACCTTTTGTTTGTTTGTTTTGTTTGTTTCAAATGGCCAACACAACTGTCAAGCGTTTTTGTTTCTTTATGCAACAAAATCAGCAGCAGCACCAGATGAGGAAGAGTGCAGCAAACCAAACAATAAAGTTCGTTCTGTATTTTGTGAACGCTGGAGCAGCATAAAGCAAACAAAAGTTTCATATTGTCAGCATATGAAATGCTTTTTGTTGCAGTTTTTATTTAAGATTTTTTTTTGTTTAAAACCAAAAAGGAGCGGTCGATGACTTTTTAATTGATTAAAATGAGAAATCGTTACGATCTTGAAAGTAAGATTACCAGGATCTGATTTCAAATAAATTTAGCTGTTGTTGTTTTTTATGATTTTCTTTTTTCTTTTCTGGAATAAAACTATCTGTTGATGTTGATTCTTCTTTAATTTTTTCATGAAATAAAAGAACATTATTTCATCTTTTTTTTTGTTTTCTTCCAAATTTTGGGCCAAATTGTTTTCTTGTATAAAATGTTATATTGACGGACAGTGGTTAGAATTAAATTTTCACCTGCATATGGAATCTAAGTTCAGATTTAGATTCAGTTCTAGTTCTTGATTCAATTTTGGTTCAGATCTTGATTAGTTGTAGATTCAGTTCATGAATTAATTCTAGATTCAGTTCTTGTTACAGTTCTTGATTCAGTTGTTGATTCAGAGTTTCCGATTCAGAACTTGATCCAGTTCTTGATTCAGTCCTTGATACAGTTTTAGACTCAGTTGTTTATTCAGTTCTTTATTGAGATCCTGACTCAGTTCTTGGTTCATTTGTTGATTCAATTTTTGATTCTGTTCTTAATTAAGATCTTTATTCAGTTCTTGATTCAAAGTTTCTGATTCAGTTCTGGATTCAGTCCTTGATGCAGTTTTTGACTCAGTGGTTTATTCAGTTCTTTATTGAGATCTTGATTCAGTTCTTGGTTCACTTGTTGATTCAGATATTGATTTAATAGTTGATTTAGTTCTTGATTCAGTTCTCGACTCATTTCTTTATACCGGTTTTTATCGATATCTTGATTCAGTTCTTGGTTCACTTGTTGATTCAATTGTTGATTTAGTTCTTGATTCAGTTCTCGACTCAATTGTTTATTCAGTTTCTTACTGAGATCCTGATTCAGTTCTTGATTCACTTGTTGATTCAGATATTGATTCAATAGTTGATTTAGTTCTTAATTCAGTTCTTGTCTCATCTGTTTATTCAGTTCTTTATTGAGATCTTGATTCATTTCTTGGTTCACTTGTTGATTCAGATATTGATTCAATAGTTGATTAATTCTTAATTCAGTTCTTGACTCATTTGTTTATTCAGTTCTTTATTGAGATCTTGAGCAGTTCTTGGTTCACTTGTTGATTTAGTTGTTGATTGAGTTTTTAATTCAGATCTCGATTCATAGTTCTGTTCTTTTTCAGTTCTTATCTCAAATTGGAAGACATCTTTTGCGACCCACTGTTTCCAAAAAAAATCAGTTGAATATTTTTTATTTGGGGACAATTTTTTTTACTTTTTTTTTCCTTCTCAAATTATTAAATCGTTTGCCAACATTAAAGCTTTTTTCACAATTTTCATTTTTTTTGTTCTCGTATATTCATCTTCTGAGTTTTCTGTGTAAATTTGTCATTATTAAAAATCATAATCATGAGTTCGCTTCAATGCGACAAAAAAAAATCGTTAAACAAAAAGCTCACAAAATACGTAGCAGAAATCCTGAAAAAGCTGAAAAAAACATTAAATCAGCAGAAAATATTATTTAACTAACAGGAAATGTAATATGACACTTTTTTTTCGGCCAATAATTTCAACGACAAACTGTTGCTGGTGGGGACTGACTCCCTCTTCTCTGGCAAAATAAAAGAAAATAATGAGTTTCAAAAAAGGACTTGTGAAATCATAAACGTTTGTCTTTATTTGCAAAACATTAATTTAATTTTAGTTTTTTTAGAGTTGCTGACAATTTTCTTTAAACAAAAGTTAGAGAATTTTGAAATGCTATTCTGGTCTTTTTGCGTCTTTTTGAGGTATTTATCCGGGCAAATGTTCAAAAAACAGTTAAATTGTTTTTTATTGAGTTCAATTTAATGTCCATTGTTAAAAGTGTAAAGAGGTTTGAAGGAAATAACGAGGGCAGTAAAAAATTAATATTATAGTAAAATGTGGGTTAAATTCTAATTCGAATATAGAAAACGCTTTTTTTTAATTTTTTTATTGAAAAAGAATAAGAAATTGTAAAACATTTAGATTTTGGTATCAAATTAAATTTTTTGTAGAAAATTCAGATTTAAACCTTAGTTCCAGTTCAGTTCCAGTTCAGTTCCAGTTCAGTTCTATTCAGTTTTAATTTAGTTCTAATTCAATTCTAGTTCATTTTTAGTTCAGTAAGAGTTCAGCTCTAGTTCAGTTCTATTTCAGTTCCAGTTCAGTTCCAGTTCATTTCTAGTTCAGTTCTAGTTCAGTTTTAGTTCAATTCTAATTCAGTTCTAATTTAGTTCTAATTCAGTTGTAGTTAAGTTTTAGTTCAGTTCTAGTTCAGTTCTAGTTCAGTTCTAATTCAGTTCTAGTTCAGTTCTAGTTTATTTCTAGTTTAGTTCTAGTTCAGTTCTTGTCCATTTCTAATTCAGTTCTAATTCAGTTGTGGTTCAGTTCTAATTCAGTTATAGTTAAGTTTTAGTTCTAGTTCAGTTCAGTTCAAGTTCAGCTCTAGTACAGTTCTATTTCAATTTCAGTTCAGTTCTAGTTCAATTCTACTTCAGTTTTAATTTAGTTCTAGTTCAGTTCAAGTTCAGCTCTAGTTCAGTTCGATTTCAGTTCTAGTTCAATTCTACTTCAGTTCTAGTTCAGTTCTAGTTCAGTTCTAATTCAGTTGTAGTTAAGTTCTAATTCAGTTCTAATTTAGTTCTAGTTCATTTCTAGTTCAGTTTTAGTTCAGTTCAAGTTCAGCTCTAGTTCAGTTCGATTTCAGTTCTAGTTCAATTCTACTTCATTTCTATTTCAGTTCTAGTTCAATTCTAATTCAGTTGTAGTTAAGTTCTAATTCAGTTCTAATTTAGTTCTAGTTCATTTCTAGTTCAGTTTTAGTTCAGTTCAAGTTCAGCTCTAGTTCAGTTCTATTTCAGTTCCAGTTCAGTTCTAGTTCAATTCTACTTCAGTTTTAGTTCAGTTCAAGTTCAGCTCTAGTTCAGTTCTATTTCAGTTCCAGTTCAGTTCTAGTTCAATTCTACTTCAGTTCTAGTTAGTTCTAGTTCAGTTCTAGTTAAGTTCTAGTTCAGTTCTAGTTCAGTTCTAATTCAGTTGTAGTTAAGTTCTAATTCAGTTCTAATTTAGTTTTAGTTCAATTCTAATTCAGTTCTAGTTAATTGCTAATTCAGTTCTAATTCAGTTGTAGTTCAGTTCTAGTTCATTTCTAGTTCAGTTCTAGTTGCATTCTAGTTCAGTTCTAATTCATTTCTAGTTCAGTTTTAGTTCAATTCTAATTCAGTTCTATTTCAGTTCTAGTTCATTTCTAGTTCAGTTCTAGTTCCATTCAAGTTCAGTTCTAATTCAGTTGTGGTTCAGTTTTAGTTCAGTTCTAGTTCAATTCTAATTCAGTTGTGGTTCAGTTTTAGTTCAATTCTAGTTCAGTTCTAGTTCAGTTTTAATTTAGTTCGTCTTCAGTTTTAGTTCAGTTCTAGTTCAGTTGTAATTAAGTTCCAGTTCAGTTCCAGTTCAGTTCCAGTTCAGTTCTAATTCAGTTATAGTTAAGTTTTAGTTCAGTTTTAGTTTAGTTCTAGTTCAGTTCTAATTCTAGTTCAATTATAGTTTCGCTCTTGTTCAATTCTAGTTAAAAGATTTTAGTATTTAATTATGGTTTAAGTAAAAATTTTGATTTTAGTCTATAAATTTAATATGAAATAAATAAATTAAGCGTTAAATCGAATTTCGGCTACTGAATGAAAATTTTCAACTACAACCCTCGTTTATCTAAAATCGCCTCAAAAGTTTTCTTAAAATTTTTAACTGTACTAATGACTTTTTGATTATGGTCAAGAATCCTTTTGTGAAATAAACAAAAATTAAGCTTAAAAGCTTAAGAAATTTAGAATTTATAAGAAACTCATTCTTTCTCTTTCACTCGAAATAAATAAAACTCTAAATTGCCAACAAAAATAATAATAAAAATAAGAAAAGAACAAAAATTGTTAAAAAAGAAATTGACATTAAACATTTTCCGTAAATGTTTTTTATGTTATTTGTGATGTTTTTGTTGTTTGTTGTTGCTTTCAGTACATGTTGTTGTTTATATGTATATTTCGGGGGCTTTAAACGTTAAAAATTCTGTAGAGAGCTGTTGTTGTTTTTGTTTTATTTGACAAAAAATTACATTCTGACCTTTTTTGTTGTAAAGAGATTTGATTCTTAAGAAGTCACATGAAAAAAAGCTGAAATAAAAAAGTAAGAAAAAAAGCAGATCCTTTATTATTCTTACTTATTATTTGTCTTGAATATTCTAGAAGTTTTTAACTTTTTTCATTGTCATTTTTGTTGTTCTTTTGGTTGCTGTACAAAAGTTTTGTTTCATATTGTTATTGTAGTTGTTGTTGTTACTATAACATTTGTCATTTGGATTTTCTCTTGTTTTTATTGTTGTTGTTAATTTAAGAAGAGCAAATGTCAAATTCCTTGTTTTTATAGTCGTTGCCTGTCATTGTCATTTTCTGGCGGTGTATATTTTTGTTATTGCTGATGTTGTTGTTGTATTTCTGTCATTGGCATTAAATGCATCGTGTAAGTTGCCTTTTTAAATTTGTTGCATGCTTCATCATTATTTTTAGCGCTTTAGCATTGCATATGTATATAAATTGTGGCGATAAGCTGTGAATTGCCAAAAAATACAAAAACAAAAAATCTACCAAAAGAATCTCTTTTTCTCTCTTAATGAAAAAAAATTGTCAGAAATGTATTAAAACAAAATATATATTCTGCTTTTTTCTGATGAAATGGCTAAGAAAATATCTGTAACAGAAACAGTGACTCTTAAGGAGTTTTGGAGGTAATTAAAGCCGATTTTCTTTTCGGTGTCTTTTTTAGAAAGTTTAAGAGTCTCTGCTATTTTTTGTTTGAATGTTGTGCAATTTCTTAATCCTACGTTGATCATCAATTGAAGGTGTCATCATGAAATGCAAACAGTTTTTGTTCTTATTGTTACTCATTTCACTTTTTTTACTCTTTCATGGTTTTGGGCTTTTATTCTTGACACGAAAACAATGACAAAATTAAAAAAAAGTAATTTTTAATTTTGCATAACGAATACAAAATAAGCTACAGTACGGATATAAATTTGGTACAAAATTAAGATTTTAGTACAAAATAATTATAAAAGAAGATTTTGATATAAATTTGAGATTTTATTATAAAATTGAGATTTTAGTATAAAATTGAGATTTTAGTATAAAATAAAGATTTTAGTATAAAATTGGGATTTTAGTATAAAATTAAGATTTTAGTATAAAATTGGGATTTTAGTATAAAATAATGATTTTAGTATTAAATAATGATTTTAGCATAAAATTGAGGTTTTATTATGCAATTGAGATTTAAGTATAAAATTGAGATTTTATTATAAAACTGAGATTTTAGTATAAAATTTAGATTTTAGTAAAAAATTTAAATTTTAGTAAAAAATTGTGATTTTAGTATAAAATTGAGATTTTAGTATAAAATTGAGATTTTAGTATAAAATTGAGATTTTAGTATAAAATTGAGATTTTAGTATAAAACAATAATTTTAGTATAAAATTGAGATTTTAGTAAAAAAATTGAGATTTTAGTAAAAAATTGAGATTTAGTACAAAAGTGCGATTTTAGAATAAAATTGAAGTTTTAGTAAAAAATTGAGATTTTAATATAAAATTGATATTTTAGTATAAAATGAGATTTTAGTATAAAAAATAAAACTGAGATTTTAGTATAAAATATAAACTGAGGTTTTGGTATAAAATTGAGATTTTAGTATAAAATTGAGACTTTAGTATAAAATTGAGACTTTAGTATAAAATTGAGATTTTAGTATAAAATTGAGACTTTAGTATAAAATTGAGATTTTAGTATAAAATTGAGATTTTGGTGTAAAATTGAAGTTTTAGTATAAAATTGAGATTTTAGTATAAAATTGAAGTTTTAGTATAAAATTGAGATTTTAGTATAAAATTGCGATTTTAGTATAAAATTGAGATTTTAGTATAAAATTGAAGTTTTAGTATAAAATTGAGATTTTAGTATAAAATTGAAGTTTTAGTATAAAATTGAGATTTTAGTATAAAATTTAAGTTTTATTATAAAACTGAGATTTTAGGATAAAATTAAAGTTTTATTATAAAACTGAGATTTTAGTATAAACTTGAGATTTTAGTATAAAATTGAAATTTTAGTATAAAATGAGATTTTAGTATAAAATTGAGATTTTATTATAAAACTGAGATTTTGGTATAAAATTTAGTTTTTAGTATAAAATTAGATTTTTGTATAAAACTTGAGATTTTAGATTAAAATTGATATTTTAATGTAGAATTAAGATTTAAGTACAAAATAAAAATTTTAGCATAATATATTGAGAATTTAGTATAAATTTGTGTGTTTAGTATGAAATTAAGATTGTAGTTTCAAATTGAATCCTGTATTGATATAAAACTATTATAAAATTGATATTTTAGTATTAAATTGATATTTAAGTGTAAAATTGTGATTTTGGCATAAGGATTTTTTTACCACAATTCCAGACGTTACCCTTCGATCGAAAAACTAATATTACTTTCCTATTTTTCTTAATTTATAGCACTTTGCCCCCTTAAGAAAAAGAAGAATAATCATTTAAAAATTTCTTCAACAATTTAAGATTCTTTTTTCGCAGTTTTTCTCTTTTTCTCTTTTTTTTTTTTGTTTTTTGTTATTTTTTTTGAACGTTAAAGACATATTTGATTATATAAGAACTTTTAAAAACGATTTTAACAATATAAAGAATTTTATTAAAAACCCACTTCAAAAATACATTCAAGTGTATGAAGAGAAAACAACTATAATATTGTATTTATCTTTAATTTTGGTAAGAAATATTTTTGGCCAAAAACAAAAAGGAAATATTCTTTTAAACACACACACACATACACTCACACATGCTAAACTAGAAAGTCTTTAGAATATTAGTGAGAAGTGGATTTCTTTTCGTACGGTTTGAAAGGCGATTTAGTACAAAATTAAGATTTTAGCATAAAAATAAGATTTTAACATAAAAATTTAGTATAAAATTCAGAGTTTTGTATAAAATTGAAATTTATCTTGAAAGCGTGATTTTAATATAAAATTATGATTTTTGTATAAATTTCAGATTTTGAAAAAAATTTGTAATTTTAGTATAAAAATTTTGTTTTTAGTATAAAATTGTGATTTAAGCATGAAATTGTGATTCTAGTATAAAATTTAAATTATAAAAAAAGTCGAGATTTAATACAAAATTTAAAATTAAGTGAAAAATTGTGACTCTGTTTTAATAAAAAAAAATTTAACATAATTTGCAGTTCAGATTTTTGAATAAAATTTTAATGAAGTAACTCGTGATTTTATTATAAAATTTTATATTAAATTAAAATTTTATTTAAAAAATTTTATAGAAAACCCCAATATCTATCACTTGGCCTAAGGTTGGGGCAGTTTGTAGAATTTGCCTCTCTTGGTACAAATACCACATGATTGTTCAAAGAGTTATTAACCAAGGACACATTATGAAGTCCTATAAAGCAGATCCCGTTGTAACAAAAGATTGGATTCTTTTGCCGCAACGCATAATGTTTGTCAAGATTTTTTTGAGAAATTTTGTTTGGGTCCTAAATTTTTCTTCAACATTCAAGATTTTTATAAAGCTTGACTTCAATTTCCGTGTCCTGTTTTTGAACTTTACATTTGTAGCAGAATGCTTATCAGGAACTTTTTGTATCGCCCGCTTAAAGGGCGGTTTTCCTACCGGATTAGTTCGGAGCTCTTCTTTGATTTCACTCCTTAAAACAGTATCAAAAACATTTGATCGCATGAATAACTTGCATCTCTTTAAAATACTTCAAATTAACTTTTAAACTAGAACAACAAAAATAGAGATAAAAATGCATTTATAGAAATATGGAACAGTGTATTTGAGATTCAACCAGAAAAATATGATTTTGGTAAGAGAATTAAATTTTGATGTCTTGTAAACTGTGATCCTTGAAAGAGAATAAAATAAGGAAGATAGAGGGATATAGAGAAGGGTAATTTCTTAAAGAAATTGGTTTTTATTTAAATGGATCCATAGATTTAAATCTATTCCTAGATTTAGAGAATAAAAAATTCTCAACGAATTTAAAAAAAAAATTCAAACCAAAATCTCTCTCGAGATATAAAAAAAAACTAAATTTACTTCCATTGGCCTCTAGATACGAAATGATTTTCTCACTCACCTAATACATCTTATTAAACATTTTAGACCCTTCCAAAGAGAAAAGGGGGTCTACTCTCTTTTTTTTTGGGCACAAAAAAGTTTGGTATGAGGTCTTAAGAAATATCACACGAATATAATTGAGTTTGACACAATAAATTGCTCATCATGTTTATGTTGTGTTGTTGTCGTCGTCGTCGTTCTTCTTCTTCTCCGTCATCAAGCAGCATCATCACCAGCGGCTGTAGCCTCCAAAACCTAGGGAACCTTAACGTCATTGACTTTATTGTCGATGGCTCTTGGTTGGTTGGTTGTTTGTTTGATTCTTTCAATTGGTTCATTTTTGGTTGGAAGATATTTTCAATGTTTTTTGTTGGAGTTCAAACATTTGGGTCTCCTACAAAGAAGTTTATAAAATATTTTTAAATATTTCTTTTTTGTTTTTGTTTTTTTAAAAAAGTTTGGCAACATTTTAGGAATAAAAAAATATCGGCTGCTCCTGCTCGTTTGGAAAAAAACAGCGATCACTTGCAAAAAACTAAAATAAGAAAAAAGTTGTATGGTGTTGATATTGTTGACCTTAAAGCGTTTGTATAATATTTTTTGGGACTTTTTGTTGTTGTTGGTTTTTAATTCGTTTTGTTTTATTGTTGTTGTTGTTGTTTGAGGGTTTTGTGTTGAGCTGATTTATAAATTGATTTGGATAAGTTTGGCACAGCAGGCGGAAATGTTACTGATGTCTTATGATGCTTCTGTTAAAATGCATGTCTTTTTTTTTGCTTTCGACTTAAATTGGGGATTTTCAAAAGATATATAGAGGCTTTGTTTCTTTTGGTTATTTGTGTGGTTTGGAACACAAGGAGTTCGTTGGGCTGCCAAAGAATTATTTTGGTGTTTTTTTTTTTTGCAGGCTTGTAGCTTTTGAGAATTTTATTATTTTTTTCTTTTAATTCTGATCAATGTTTAGTTAAGTGTATATCACCAAACAATTTGTGTTTAAGTGGAAAAAAATATAAATGTAATAAAAAAAATTATAAAACATATTGTAAAATTTGTTGTGAACATATTAACTAAACAACATGTTTGTTGCTTAAGTCTTTTGTTTTTTCTTTGGTTGAGCAGTTATTTCAGCAGGATTTTGAAAAGGAAACATTTTCAAAAAGGGATTAAATAACAATTAGGATTATTTGCTTAGAGTGCTTATATTTTTTCTATTAAGAACAATTTCAATTAATATTTCCTTTTCTTCACTTTGCAACCGAAAATTTTTCTATTTCTGTTATTTTCTATTTATTCAAAATTATAAGCAAAAATTATGTTTTATGCAAATATGTGTTGTTATTTGTGATGCAAAATCAAAAAATCTCCCATCCAAAATGATGGCATTTATGCAAAAAATGTTTTCCTTTTGTGCAAATTCATGTTTAAATACAAAAAAAGAATTTTAATTTCTGAAATTTGATATTGTTGTTCTTTTAAACATTTTGCCGCATTTTGTATTCTTATTTAAATTATTAAATACCAAACTTGTTGGAAAAACAAAAATTCACAAGACATTAGACCAAATCATTCAAAGTTTATGAAAATTATTTTAAACATGATTTAACATTTTTCTTTGAATCACAAATAAATATCAACTCTTGCAAAACACTTAAAATATTTAAGTCATAAATTGATTTTATTTTATCTTCTGGGAAAATCATATTAATAACAAAATAGTCGGTCTACTCTTACCGTATGGGACTTATGAGAAAAAGTGAACTCGTATAATTTGACATAACATCATTTTCGTGGGGCCTATATAAATTACGAACGCATTGTAAGCATTTGCAACAGGCATTGTCCTTGGCCAAAATAATAATATGTGCCAAAATTCTTTAAGGAATCTTCTTCAATACTGCGATCTGTACTTTGCAAATAGGTTATTTTGGGACAGACGGACCGACAGGTAGTTAAATTGGCTCAGAAAGTGAGTCTGAGTCGAACTTTATATTTACAAGTGATGGTGTAAATATATAGTATTTTTCGTGAAAAATTGCATTTTTCGTGAAAAATTGCATTTTTCGTGAAAAATTGCATTTTTCGTGAAAAATTGCATTTTTTCGTAAAAAATTGCATTTTTCGTGAAAAATTTAATTTTAGTGAAAAATTATTTTATATTGAAAAATTTTATTTTAGTGAAAAATTAAATTTTTAGTGAAAAAAAAATTAGTGAAAAATTGAATTTTTTGTAAAAAATAAAATTTTTAGAGAAAATTGAATTTTTTTTAAAAATTAAATTTTTAGAGAAAATTGAATTTTTTGTAAAAAATTAAATTTTTAGAGAAAATTGAATTTTTTGTAAAAAATTAAATTTTTAGAGAAAATTGATTTTTTAATAAATTTTTAGAGAAAAATTTTATTTTTCGTGAAAAATTGTGTTTTTAGTAAAAAATTAAATTTAGAATAAAATTAATTTTAAGTCAAGAATTTAAATTTTAATTTTAAGTGAAAAAATTTATTTTAGTGAAAAATTAAACTTTAGTGAAAAACTAAATTTTTAGTGAAAAATGTAATTTTTTGTGAAAAATGTAATTTTTAGTGAAAAATGTAATTTTTAGTAAAAAATGTAATTTTTAGTGAAAAATGTAATTTTTAGTGAAAAATGTAATTTTTAGTGAAAAATTTAATTTTTAGTGAAAAATTTAATTTTTAGTGAAAAATTTAATTTTTGGTGAAAAATTTAATTTTTAGTGAAAAATTTAATTTTTAGTAAAAAGTTTTAAGTGAAAAATTTAATTTTTATGAAAAATTTAATTTTTAGTTAAAAATTTAATTTTTATGAAAAATTTAAATTTTAGTTAAAAATGTAATTTTTAGTGAAAAATCCCATCCTCAATTGTGACAGTGGAGGGTATAAATATATAAATTTTCTTTAAAAAATCAATCGTTTAATTTCATCTTTTCAATTCAATTAAAATTCAATTTTTTACTTGAAATTCTATTTTTTAATTAAAAACTCAAATTAAAAAAAATCAATAAAAATTAAACTTTTCACAAAAATTCAACTTTTCATAATTTTTCATCATTTTTACCAAAAAATTTCCATTTAAATTCAATTTTTTACATGAAATTCGATTTCTCATAAAAAGTCAAATTTCACAAAATAAAATTTCACTAAAAAATCAATTTTCCTTTAAAATTTAATTAAACTTCGCAGTTTTTGCAGTTTCGAATTATTATTATTATTAGGTTTTTATAATTAGCACTTTAATTTGAGGTTTCTTCAAAAACTACTAAAAAACATGGTTTATTATTCAGCCTCAACATGGAGGACAATAAAAAAAGTGCACAGTGGCACTTAAATTATCATAGAGGTGAACAAAAGGCTGCATAAAAAAATTAATAGACAAAAGGAAACTAAAAAAACATAACACAACATAATTCCAAGCTCAAATAAAATTGGTTTAATGGCTGAAAAAAAGAAGGATTAAGAAAAGAGCAAAATAAAGAAAAGAAGAAACGACAAATAACAACAACAGCAAAACAATAAAAAAGTTTTTTTCGTTTTGTTTTGTTTAGAAAAGAACATGAAATGAACTACATTAGCATCAGCGGCGGTTTAGAACATTTGAAAAAAATGTTTGTACAAAAGAAGCTTCTACAACTTCAAACATTTCATCATGACAAAAGCCACACGAATCATCTGAATCAGTAACTGCTGCAGAAGCTGGCCGCAATATCACAACAACATGAGCAACAATTGCAGCAATACTATTTTAACAACAACCGCGAAATAATAATAAAAGTAGAAAAGGAAATAATTGAGAGTGATAAAAAGATTTAGACAGAATTGAAAATATCCTACCGCTGTTGATCCTTTAAAAGTATCATATATGAGAGTTTGATGAAAGCGATTGTAAATAGATCGCTATGTGATCAAAGGGTCTTTTTCTAAAAAAATTAAATAAACTTCGATGGTTCTAAGATGAATTATTTTTGCTTTATGCTCTAAGGATCTTCCCCTGTCGGTAAGGACATTCGAAGCACACTTTCGTTGCTCCAAAGGTTATGATTGGACTTTAATGATTCTTTATTGGAACTAATAGAATGATAAACTTAATATACATTTATTTAAGAATTCTCGAGGTTGAGGTTTTCAAAAAAAAGTTTTGAAATGACGACAAACAACCGCGGAACTTAACAAAAAAAAAGCAACAATGATTTTTAAACTGATCTATGTTGCTGCACAGTGGTAGCAAAACGAATTTTTTGGTAATAACGCTGATTTACTTCCCAAAAATTTAACACGTCTAAAACTGAGTTATTTTCCATTTATTGATTTGGTGAAATACGGGCCCCTTAAACTCAATGGAAAATAAAATATGGAGATTGATAGATTGTAAAGGATACAATTAGTGACATGATATTTGATCAACGTATTTTATAAAGAACTAAAAATTTCGAATTTCGGTCGCATTTTTTTAAAAACAAAACAATTAAGAATTCTATATTCGGCTGTGCCGAATTTTATAATTTCCACCATTTATGTTATATAAAAATTAGCATGAGTTGAAGATATTGAAAATATTATAAGAAAAGGACCTCTATAAAAGCTACAGTGAAATATGACTATATATTTTTTAAAGTATGTATGTATGTATCGGTGTCGAGTCATACATTTTTACGGCCGATTTTATTAAAATAAAAAAATACTAATGCCAATAAAAGGAATTGTTAATATGATATGCAATCAACATTAGTTACATTATATGAATGCATTTCAATAGAATTGGTCCACAATTAAAAATCTTTTAAGCCTAAAGTACAATTGCGAGATGTGGGATTATAAAGGAGGAATAACCAAAAATGGCCCGATAATTGTCAAACTAAGATTTGTATATTAAGGACAGTTGAATTAAATAATTGTATCAAATTGCAATAAAAGCAACAAATTCAAGAGTTTTATAAGCTTAAAACCCTTTTCTGAGAAGGGACCTCAAATGGGTGATATAGTAAAATATTTGCTTAATATTCACCAACAAAGTAAGACATATTCAAGACAGTTAGAAAGTTAATCGCGGGGATTTTAAATAAAAGTGGTTCGTATTCATGTAAGCGACTTTGAGCTGAAACCCGACTTCCGAGAAAGAGCGTTTTTGAAGGAGCTTTAGCAAAATTTGAACCGATATGGTTTAAATAACATATATTTAAGACGGTTAGAAATGTAATTGCGCTGAATTTCACTAGAATTAGTCTTTATTTATTAGTTTTTAAGCTCAAAACTATATTCCGGGAAGGATCTTATATAGAAGCTATAGCAAACTATAGAAAAAGAATGTAAATTAATGAATTTTATTGTTCCAAATTTAAATATAATTGATACATATTTAAGAATTTTATAAACCTAAAACCAGGGAAGCGGTGTTATATTGATTTAATTTAGTTTAAATAATAATTTTGAATAATAATTTTGAAATATTGTTTTAAATTAAGTAACTTGGACCTGATATCTACCCCAGTTTATAGGGATTTATTAAGACCACATTTCGCTTAAGATTTAAAATAAAACAATTTTCTGTTAAAAAAATTCATTAAGATTAAATGTTGCCACATTTTTTGAAGAAAATAATTTTTTTTTTAAAAATAGGACATACCCAACATATTCCAATTGAGAAGGCCTTTACTTGAAATCATCTTGTTACAGTTCAAAATTTACAGAAATCAAAAACATTATTTTAGAACCACTGTATTTGGTGTCTCCTTTTTCATATAATGATGATCATCATAATACTAATGATCATTCTAGAAATATGGTGATGGAATCTTATCATAATCCCAGACGTAACAATAACTTTTTTCACCAAGATTTCCAAGGTTCTCTCAAGTAAAAATACAATTTTGCTTAAACCAAAATCACACCAAAAAAAAAAGAAACAAACAACCAAACGATGCTGCTTCAACAACATCAGTTGTAGAAGACAACAACAACAAATTCTAAACAAAAGCTTAGCAACAACAAGTTAGAATTCTAAATTTGGCTGTGCCGAATATTCAATACCCTCCACCATTAATATTAATATTTTGGCAAAATTGTATTCAAATTTGTCGTTTTATAATTGAAAATTTTACGAAAGTTTTTCGCTTAGAAGTGACACTTAATATCGGTCTATAGCTTTTTAGGGACTGGACCGATTTTGTCGGCTTTAAATAGGAAACGTCCTGTGATTAGAACAAATATTCAGGCTAAAATTTATTGAGCTTTGTCAGTTATTATGAATGAAAATGGATGGATATAGCGAAATCGACTCAGTTTTTTATTTGATGCAAGATCTGAGGCGATTCCTTCTTAACGTTACACACGGAATGACAATGTTAATATACTCTCTCCTCCATTTTGTATAGTGGAGGGTGTAATAATAGCAAAAAAATTATATATTACCTTCCTAACAACAACAACAACAACAACTACGACAAAGACAAAAAAAAACGAATTATCATCTAAAAATCTTTGTATGTCCAACTGTCCGTCGGTGAGGTTTTCTTTTTCTCCAGTTTTTATTTTAATTCGGTTTGTAGGCCTAATATAATCCATCAGATAGATTTGTTGCTTTTTAACACACACACACACACACCTACATAGATGTATGTAAGTGTATTTCTTCTTAGACATATACAATCAAAATTGGTCATATTACCAACCAGAGATATAAAAGTATATTTAGACATATAATTTTTGTTGGTTAGATCTTTTCCTACCAGTGACCACATCTTATCATATTTTTTTTTCAGATTATTTCAGTGTCTGAAAACTGAATAAAGACAGTAAAAACTCTATAGTTGGGATAATTGCTTATTCTTCTCTATACGATTTAATGGATAACGGGCTTTACAGACAATTGGATTAAAGAAATTGCACTGTATTGGTAAAGGGATGGTATTCTTATACAGCACCAGTAGTGGTGGTATGAATTTCGATATATCTGCTCATCCGTCCGTTCGTCTGTCAGGCATTTTAAATAACTGTTTTTTAAAAATTATGTAACTCTTGAACTAATGGAGACACCTTAAAGTAATTTTACATGATTAAGCAAAGGTACTTTGTGTTGATGGTGGGTGACGCTCCAAAGTTGGCCACATTGGGTAGTTTGATTTTTTTTCAATCGGACCATGTATCGCCATAAATTCTTCAGTTTTTAAACGATGTGATCAACGTATTTGGAAGTCTCAGGAAGCTTTAGTTTGTACCTTATTTATATAAATATAAATTTGTTACGGGTTGCATCTTGTTTCATACACTGAACCAAAAAAAAAGGAAATAAATAAAACGAAAAAGTATGCAGAATTAAAGAAAAGCAGGTTAAATATCAGCCAACGAAAACCTTATTCATCACAACGTAAATTTTCGTTAATTTTTCAAATTGACGAAAAATCATCAATATGACTATTTGAATTCAATATTGAATAATTATTATTCAATTTGAATAAAACATTATTTATATTGACAAAACTAAATTCTAGTAAATTGAGGAAAATATAACGTTAAAATGTTGTAATAAATTAATACATGTATTGATTATGGAATATCTTAAGAACTGTAACAGCGAGAATTTTCAAATTTGGTACCAATGACTTCCTCAAGGAACTGATTCACTGGACAAAGTGTAAGACAAATAGGATCAGGGAAGAAGTTGATTATCGAATAAATATAGATATACTACAGCAAGCATTTTCTAACACACGTCAATTTTTAAAAAATTTTTTCGAGATCTAGATCTGATTAGAATTTTGTGCAGCAAAGCCCACCGGGCAAAAGCTGGTAAAAAACGTAGTAGACAACTAACAATAGTGCAATGTCAATAGGACGGTGGTGAGCCGACCGGCTTGTATTTCTGATGATACGTTACTTATATGTTTGTTGATCAGTTGATCTTCCATTTGCATTTATTTTCCTTTAATTTCATTCATATTGATCAGAATGTTCTATAAAATATTTATCCTTAAATTTCTATATTCAGTTTAAATATTCTTTGTTATATTTTATTTGACGAAAAAAGTAGTTAAATTGACAAAATTTTTATTCAAAAACTTCATTTAAGTTTGTAAAATTGAATAAATTTGTGTGTTATTTTACTTACGATGAGTTACTGCCATTTTTACTACATTTCTGTTGATATAACATAATTTTATTCGATTTAAAATCTTTTACTAAAAATTTTTTGATTAATTTTTTTTAGTATATTTGAAGAAAATTCTTCAATTTGAAGAAAAATTATGTTAATTAAATTAAAATAAAAATCTGTTTATTTAACACCTTTTTACGGTGAAATTCAGTGAAAATTTTTCGTTAATATGTGGTACACTGTAAGATTAATGTATCTTTCTGTTCATTTTGAGTCATGGTGTTCGGTAGGTTCCCAAACACCCTGACTCTGTCCTTTTCTTAAAAAATAACGCATCAGACTTTGGTTACGATCAATTTTTCTATTGGAACAATACCACATAACACCAAAAACATTTGATTACAAAATTTTAACTTAACTTTTGGTTAAGAATAACAAAAATAGAGGAGAAATGAAATGCGTTTATAGGAATATGTATCAGTGTAGTATTGCCTTACCTCCTCTATTCTCGGCGAGAGAATAGGGAAGCATTAATAGCAGAAAAATCTCAATTTTATAAAATTTTCCAAATAATGTTGTTAATTAAAAGAAACTTGATCACTTCATGTATATTTTCCTTATGGCACACCTTCCCCTCCTATGATCACTTATGCTTGACAGTGAGATATGTGTGAGTGCGTCTTAATGTGCAAAAAAGAATCTTTGGATCTCAATAATACTTTACAATGTTGCCGCTAAAAATATTTGTTGTTGTACAACGTTTTTTCTTCTTTTGCTATTGTTGTTGGTGGTAGAGAATGATGATTAGTTTCTTTAAGTTTTTGAGTTGTTTTGTCTTCTGTTTCTTTTGTCTTTTTGTTTTGTGTTATTTTTAACAAAATAAACGGCGACAAGAAAAAATGTTGATGAAGATTAGTTTATGTAGAATTTTTGATGATGATGCTACATTAGCATCAGCAGCAGCAACAAGTTACTGGCACACAGTGCTTCCAAATCGTTTGATTTTAGAAGAATTTTGTACATTTTGAAGTTTGTCCATGAATCACAGAATGAAAAGGATTCTCACCTTTTCGTGCAGAAATCGCCAAAATTCCAATTCGTATAAAACGTATTTAAAAAAGTGATTTTTTATAAAAATTATTCTTTTATATTAGAGAGGCGTCCGGAAGGAAAGCCTTTTTGGGAGTTTTATCTTGCATATGTAGCTGTATACAAGGGGTTATTCAAATACGATTCCAGCTTTACAATTTGAGAACTTAACAAAACAAATTATTGCTTGGTTTCAATGGATCAACTTTGGATAGGGCTTGTGGTCAGGTCTTAGCATCTATTCCATATGGATTAGGTAATCTTGTGAAAATTTTCTTTTGTTTTAAATTATAAATAATTTTTTGTCTAATTTTTTGAAAATCAACATGACAAGACAAGGTGGTCAAATTTGGAGGGCTACGGCGTACACTCTTGATCAGATAGGAACCTGTATTTCTCGACGACGGTTCAGAAATAGTTTAGTTCTTATTCTCATAAATATCTTTAAGATATCTTTAATACTTCTAAAGTTATAGAATTTTTTCCTAAAATAATCGATTGGCGAATTTTCAAAAAATCACTATATCCGAGATGACCAAATTTGGAAGATCATGGACTGTGCCCCTTATAAGATAGAAATCTGTAATTTTCAACATGAACTCAGAGGCTGCTTTGCTCTTAGTATCCTAAATTTTATTAAAATTCCTGTAATTGTTCAGAGGTAAAAAATTATTTCCAAATATAATTGGTTTGGTGAATTTTTAAAAAATCATTACATCCAAGGTGGCCAAGTTATGAGGGTCACGGACTGTGCCCTGATCAGCTAGGAAGCTGTACACCTGGAGAACAACTCAGAAGTAGCTGCTTCTTGACTGTGTTAAATTTCGTTAAGATTTCTTTCGTAAACTAAAAGTTACAGAATTATTTCCAAAATTACTTGCTTTGGAAACACTGTGCGGCGGCAAGTTGCCATAGAGACGCTGTTGGAACTACTATTTCATTAAAATTTCTAGGAATGTTTTTGTGAGACATAGGGGAAATAAAAATTATAGGAAAATTAAAAAAATTAAAAATCAAAATCTTCCTATTACTCTTTCCCCTACCCAATACTTAGTGATATCGTAATAATTATTTTTTTACTTTTAAACTTTTCAAAATAACATTATTTTCAATTTAATTTAAATTTTTTTCTATTATTGACATATTTTTGTCTTAATGTCTTTTTGCCATAAATTAAAGTTTTAATTTAGTCAACAATTCAAGACAATAATTTTTATATGATTTTTTTTAGATTTTATTGTTTTTTTTTTTTAATAAAATTTTTATTATTTGTTCAAAATCTAAATTATCTCTAAATTAGTTGCAAATGATACCAGGGGGACCAAGAGAGTGTGTTCAATTTAATGAAACAGAACTTAACAAGTATTTTAATGACAGCTGTCAATATGTCAATTGTTAGGAATTGTTAGTTGTTTATGGTTTTTGTGCTTTAATTCTAATAATCATAAACTAAATTTTTCCATAAAAAAACTATTGAAATATTGTTTATAAATTTATTTGCATACAAATGGCGGCATTTAAAATGCAGTTTAACTGCACATATTGCACCTTCATATGAAATTGTGTTGTGGAGGGAAAAAGAATAAAATAAAAATTAATTTAAGAAAAAAGAATTAAATCTATAAATAATGATATTAAACAAAGATCGATAAAAGAAATAACGTTAAAATTTTTAAAACAGATAAAAAGTAACATTTATCTGTGATTTTGAGGTGGAGACTATAAATCATTTTATTTAAAAAGGAAATAAAATTGAAAATTATGTCGTATTAAAAATATATTAATTAAAACAAAATGAGATACAAATCTAGATAATGAGTTTTTACATTTATAGAAAAAGAATAATAAAAAGGGAATTTCCACATACGGAGTGAGAACGGAAAAATCTAATTATTTAAAAAGTGTAATCATTTGGAAACCACTTAATATTGTTCTATGTAATTTCTATCATATAACAATTTTAGATTCGAAGTTTTTTTAACAGTATGTTCAGCCTCTTTAAAAAATTGATGACACTGTTCTTCTAAAAAACAAGAACCTAAACATTCTTCAATAGTTTTTTGATAACATTTCAAATTTTAGTAAAAATTTCAAATTTTAGTGAAAATTTCAAATTTTAGTGAAAATTTCAAATTTTTGGTAAAAATTTCAAATTTTTGGTGAAAATTTCAAATTTTAGTGAAAATTTCAAATTTTAGTGAAAATTTCAAATTTTAGTGAAAATTTCAAATTTTAGTGAAAATTTCAAATTTTAGTGAAAATTTCAAATTTTAGTGAAAATTTCAAATTTTAGTGAAAATTTCAAATTTTAGTGAAAATTTCAAATTTTAGTGAAAATTTCAAATTTTAGTGAAAATTTCAAATTTTAGTGAAAATTTCAAATTTTAGTGAAAATTTCAAATTTTAGTGAAAATTTCAAATTTTAGTGAAAATTTCAAATTTTAGTGAAATTCAAATTGAATTCGATTTAGTGAATATTTCGAATTTTAGTGAAAATTTCGAATTTTAGTGAAAATTTCAAATTTTAATGAAAATTTCAAATTTTAGTGAAAATTTCAAAATCTGGTTAAAATTTCAAATTCTGGTGAAATGAAATTTTTTTCGCCCTGTTCAGCTCCACACCCTCTTCCAATAAAAAATGATGAGAAGAATTACGCAGAAAGTCTATACTCCGATTGATAGCGGGAATACAATAAAAGTTTTGGTTTCTAAAGGTTTTAAACTTTTGTGATTAAAATACTTTCTGATTTTTAGGAGCTGCTTTCTCCTCAAGATGAAGTTAAATAAAATATATGAACTCAACTTCCAATTTTTCGTCTCGTGCTCCTGCATCTTTTTCTTAAATAACTTTTCTCAATTTACTGTTCATTATTAATATCGTTTATAGTTTAATGTATGACTTTAATTTATTTTATAGTTCTATTTATATTGCTGTAGATACAGTATGACTTGCTGGGTCCATTTACCGATGTTTGTCTGCTGGTCCATTTTGTTGTCATTCCAAAATTTCAGTTTTCTAATTAAATTGACCCAAATATAGTTTTTATTACCGCTGACTCCCATACAGACCCACTGTCAAATATCTTAACTTTTATAAATCACTTTAATGTACAAAAGCCCGCCGGAATGGGGTTTTCAAGTCAGAAAATATTTAAAACAATTTTAATGAATAAATCAAATACGTTTTATATTATTCGAATACAATGTGACAAACTTTATTAAAATCGGTCCATTATACCTCATTAGCTCCTATTTAACCTCCTTTTCTGAATATTACTTTAAAGTGCACAAATAACATTAAATTTGGTTTAAATCGGACAAATATAAACCGGAAAGTTTTTTTTTTGCGAATTTGACGGGGCGCAGTCCATAATTTTCCATAGTTCCCGTATAATCTGCCATAAAGAGAAACATTTTACAATGCATAAATCACACACAAAAGTTATTTTCAATTTTTAAGCAGGAATATTATAAGCAATATATACGAGGGTCATTACTAATTTTGGTACTGTTTAATACCAACAATATGATGTAGAGTGTGTTATAGTCGGTCTCAACCATTTATTAATTTCTTATTTATTTTAAATTATAAAGTTTTTCATCTGAATTTTGGAGTCATCTCACATATCGGTATATAATTTCTTTGTTATTGGACCGATATTAAAGATATAGAAAACTAAAGAGCATTTTAGCAAACATCCATACTAAATTTATATAAAATTAGACTGATTGCATAATGTTTTCAACAGACAGACAGAAGGACACATTTAAATCGAATCAGTTTTTGATTTAGTTCAAGAAATTATATACTTTATGGGGCCTTACAAGATTTCTTCTTGCAGTTACACATAGAAACAAATTTATTGTAAAGTAGAAATAGGGCTTTTTTACAAATCATGCATTATTTGAGTTATGACGATTTTGCAGCAAGTTGTCTAAGTTAATATCCTTAACAATCAATCATTCTTCCAATAGTAAACAGTAGCGGATTTATTTGAATTTATTTTCTAAACTCCATAAATCAAAAGCTTTTTAAACAAGTGTCCGGAACAAGTATTTCCAACTGACTAGAACTACTGACCCATTTAAAAATAAAATGCTTTCAAACGATATTTATTGAATTTCTATGAATATAAAAATTCCTTATGTGCGTGCTGATAATTCAATTCTATAAAAAGACTAAAATTTCTCTTTAGGAAAAATATCGGAATAGAAACACCTGTTGTTGGTTCTGTTTTTTTTTTTCTAAATTCTAAAAAATTTCAATTTAATTTATTTTATTTATAACAAAAAAGATCTTGTGGTTTTATTTTTCAAATTTTATTTAAATTCCCCTCTGGCGACAGTTTACTGTTAAAATGGCATGCAAATCGCAAACAAAAAAACGTCTGATATTTTTGTAATCGTATTTTTTTTAATTAAATTTATTTATTAAATTAAAACTTGTATTTATTTTGCCATTTTTTATTATAATGAAATAAATAAAACAGCAATTTGTGGTCATTTGAAATAAATTTTTATTATTGAAAAATATTTTTATACCCTTCACCACCGCAAGTGGTGAAGTGGGTATATAAACTTTGTCATTCCGTGTGTAACGTTAAGCAAGAGTAATCACAAACCCCATAATGTATATGTATTCTTGCATCAAATCAAAATTATAGTCGACTTCGTTATGTCCGTCTGTCTGTCAACTCAATGAAATTTGGCTGATAATTTGATAAAGTCCTGAGAAGTTTCCTATTTAAAACCGGTAAAATCGGTTCAGTAAATTAAAATAAATAGACCGTTAACTGAGTCAACCTCTAATCGTCTAATTGGACTTCAATTCTAATATGCAACAAGTCAAAATCTGAGGCGATTTAACTATATACGTGTGACTGGTCGTCTATCAGTCCGACTGGACATCTATCTGTCTTTACGTTTGTCTATTGTTGGCATGCTCACGTGCATAATAAGAAGAAGTTTCCAATTTATAACCAGAAAAATCGCTTCAGTGTATTAAAAAATATAGGCCGATATCTGAGGCATTCTTTAAATTCAAGGGAAAAATTTTCATAAAATTGTTAATTATTAATTGACTGAGATATATTGGACTGAGATTCTAATTTGCATCAAATCAAAATTTGAGTCGACTTAGCTATGTCCGTGTGACTGGCCGTATATCCGTCTGTCTGGACATCTGTATGTCTTTACGTTTGTCTGTTGTTGGTTTACACCCATAATAATTGACAGGGCACAATGAAATTTGGCCTGAATATTTGTTATAGACCTAAAAAGTTTACAATTTAAAAGCAGTAAAATCGGTTCAGCATATTAAAAGAAATAGACCGATATCTGAGGCAACCTCTTAATTCAAGGGGGCAATTTTTACAAATTGTTATATATATATATATATCGATAAATCAAAATCTGATTCGACTTAGCTGCATCGGTCTGACTGTCTAACTGTCTGTCTCTATGTCTTCCTGCCTGTCTGTTTTTCTGTCTGTCTTTTGTTCAGAATTTTAAAAGATATAGACCAATATCTGAGGCAACTTCAAAGCTCAAAGGAAGAACTTTCATAAAATTGTCAATTTTAAATCGGAAAATTAGATTAAAGATCTGCTACAATACTAAGCAGTACGTACTTTATTGTCACTCTTAAAATTATCAAAATCGGTTCAGTAGGAAAAAGTTATATCAAAAAAAATTATGACTCATTAAATGTTTTTGTGTTGTATTTAAGAAAAACTTTTATATATGAGTGTATGTGTGAAACATAATGTATTTACTTCATCCGCATTTGTGACGAAGGGTATTGAAGATTCGGTATGACCGTATTTAGAATTACTTACTTGTTTTTTCGTTAAATACGGTTTATGAGCAAAACGTGTGAATTATAAAGTGAGAGAAAAAGAATTGTTGATGATTTTATTATTTTAAATGCAAATTGACATTTAAATTTGCTGTTTGTTCGTTCGTTCGTTGTTTTTTGTTTTGTTTTGTTGCTGTTTTTATTATTTTATAACGTTTTCATGTTTTCCACAACTATTCGATTTCTTATCGATTAAAATTACATTAAAATCGAGTTCCATATTTTTTTTAAAATGCTGCGTAATGTAACATTTCACACCTTAAGATTTATGTAAATTCTATAACTGACTATTTGCCTGTCCGTCCGTCCGTCTGTCTACGAGTTTTTATATTGCAATAGTGAAATGAATATTTTTTTTCTAAACGTGTTGAAATTTTAATTTAATTTAAATAAAAATATGAGCAATTATATTTTATCATAATTATATTCCAACATGAAATAAATAAATAAAATTATTTAGAAAAAATTGTAGAAAAAAACATGTTTAAAAATACATTTACAATTATACCCTAAATCAGCATAGTTGGTTTGGGCATCAGAAATTTTCATTAATATTTTAAAAGTACAGAAATAAAAGTTCGACATTTAATTTTAAATATTTGGAATAATTTAACTTTGCGGAGTAAAAATGTCCGTCCGTCTGTCTAGTAAGCACTCTATTAACTCATGTAAACCTTAAAAATGAAATTCATCATATGAGACTGTAATGTCGGCAAATAATTGAATTTAATCCTCATAAGGATTTAAAGAAACCTGGTTAAAATGAATGAACAGAAAGTGTGCGAATTAAAATTATTTAAAATTTTCAGCAACACCGAACTTGGTCCTACAAAAAGTTGTCCAAGCATTAAAAACTCTGGCGTCCAAATGTTTTCAATATTATTAACAAATACAGGCAGAACTTGACCATTGTCAGACAACCTGGTTCAGGTAGAAGAAATGGTCCACATGGTGTTCCAAAGACAAAAATATAAAGTATTTTCAAAAGAACTCCTAACACATCCGGTAGGAAAGCAGCACTGTTAGTTCAGTGCTCGGACTATTTGGTGCGAAAAGTAAAAGCTAATGTAGGTTGAAAAACATACAAGGCTCAAGAAGTTCCTAACAGGAACGCCATAAACATTTAAAGGCAGGAAGTCAAGTTTTCTAAAAATATTCTTACTTCATAATGGATGACGAAATATATATTCTGGCTGATTTGCAAATGCTCGAGAGAATGTTGAAAAGAAGTTTAAGACCCAAAAGCAATCAAAATTTCCCAGGAATTTCTTGGTGTGGCAAGCAATATGCTGCTGCATATTTGTTGCAGCGCAACGCAACGCAATGAAATTTACATCAAGAAACGTTTACAAAAATTGTTGCTTCCATTTATTAGACTTCATAATGAAAGAAACATAATGAATCAGATCCTCCAAAGTGGCCTTAGCTCGGGCTCTTGTTGAAAGAGAATTGAATTGCAAAAAATAGGTGTTCAAATGTACCACATATAAAAGTGCTTTATGGATAATTTCTTTTCTTTAAAATTCTTTTTCTAAAATTTCTTTTCTTTAAAATTTTGTTCTGAAAAAAATCTCAATTTTCTAGATGACTTAATTAGGAGGTCCACCCACTGCTCCCAAAACCCACTCAGAACTTGTACTCTTTTAAATTAACTGGAAAATATCTCGAGAATATTCATGAGAATTTTCTTTAAACAACATTAATTAGTTCCTAAGAATTATTAAAAAAGCGTTTAAAGTTTGAAAACCCTTTAACTACTTTTAATAGAGAGTAGAGTACTTTTTGAATCGGTTTATAACTTCTTTATTTTAATCGATTTGTAGGAGTTAATCTAAACTACTTTTAGATAATTAGTATTAATTAAATTCAATTTATTTTTATAGAATTTGAGTTTATCGCTGACAATTCTTGTTCCTCATTCCACAAATCGTAAACTTAACTTTAATTGAATAAAATAATTTCAAGAATTCTTTGTTTTTATAGAAATATTTTGAATTGTTGCAAATGATTATTTTAATCAGAAATTTTATTGATTAATTTGTAGACTTTCTAATTGAACTAATAAGTGAAACAAGTGTTGCTAATTTGTATTTAACCCCTTAAATCTGTTAAGAAATTAACTCTCGTTTTCTTTGTGAGAAGAATTTTTAATAAAATATTTTCTTATTTGATTCCAACTTATATCTCTAAGATTAAAAACAGTTAAAATATATATTCAGACATATATATTCTGTAAGACCCCAAAAAGTATGAATATGTATTGTGTATCAGAAAAAAATCATTAAATCTTGGTATTAGTGTGCTGAAGCACCTGGAATTTTTTCAAATTGTGATTTACAGAATCCAAATTAATCGGATTATCGGACTTTACACTAAAGTTTCTAAAGCCTTATTTTAGTTTAAAACAAATAGATCATATATCTTGTTTAGAATAGACTATAATTAAAGAGGGCTTGCATCTAGTTTTGAATGAATTAATAGCACACGAAATCTTGTCTTAAAAGCTTTCACTAAGAACTATAAAATGGAACAAAATTTTTAAAATTTGATGAGAAACAAAACAATTGGAAACGCCTCAAAAATTACAATGATATACTTTTAAGCTCTCAATAGGTTTCATGTAATTTGACATAAATCCAACCAGATGATAAAAAAATTGTACATAAAAAATTATAGATTTTTTTCTAGTGTACAATACATCGAAGAAGCTTCCATTCCAAAATTCTGGAAAAAACTATTTTTCGCTAAAAAATTTAATTTTTCTATAAAAATTTTTTTTATTAAAAAAAAAATCATTATTTTATTAAAAAAAACTTTATTTTTCTCTAAATAAAGTCATTATTCTTTAAATTCAATATTTCTCCTGTATTATTTGAGATAACATGATGAAACTTGATACATAAAATTAGTTTGGCTCAAGGACGAACTCCATTAAAAGGGACAGAATGACGTTGCACCCACCATAAAATATACCTTTCGACTCAGAATCACTTTCTGAGTCGATTTAACGATGTACGTCTGTCTGTCTATCCGTCCGGCAGGTTGTCCATTTAAACGTTGTTGGAATTGTTGAGATATCGTGATGAAATTTGATATATTAAAATAATCAGTTTTGCTCAAGGACGAATCTTATTTAAATGGCAGGAATAGCGTTACACCCACCTTTAAGAATACCGTCTTACTCAGAATCTCGGGTCGATGTACGTCCGTCTGTCCGTCCATCCAGCTTTTTGTCTATGTAAACGTTGTGAACAGTGTGCGGGTCGGTATTTTTGAGATATCTTGATGAAATTTGGTACATATTATTATTTTGGCTCAAGTATGAAGCCTATGTTCGGTAAATATCTCAAGTACCTACCATACAAATGTCATCCCGGAATGAAATTTTAAGTCCGAAAAATGAAACGATTTTAACGAAATTCGACAAAATATTCTAAACTAATGTCTCATAATTGTGCGAGGGAAGATCTATTGCTTTTCACAGGTCTTATACAAGTTAACTTCCAAAATCTCACATATGCGCTGGTATTGTCATAATATTTGGTTAAATTGGGACAAATATAAGTAAAATTGATATGCAGAATTATTGAAAAATTATCGCAGAAATGTCGGTTTGATTTAGCTCCCATTTAACTCTCACAAAAAATAATTTACTGTACACTTAAAAAAATTATGGGAGAGTCGCTCAATAGTTTTTTTGTAACGACACACTGAAAATAACCCTTTTTTACCAAAAAAGGCGCTTTTCATAAAAAAACTCAATTTCATAATGCAATTTTTCAGCAAAAATGTAATTTTTAAGTAAAAATCGAATTTATTCTAGAAAATTAAATTTTCAGCAAAAAATAAAAACAAATTTTCACTAAAAATTTAATTAAAAAAAAAATCTAAAAGAAATGCATTTTTCATAAAAAATAATTAAATTTTTAATAAAAACTAACATTTTAACATAAAATCAATTCTGTTCTAGAAAAGTAAATTTTTCATTAAAAATTTAATTTTGCACCAAAAAATTTTATTTGTTACTTCAACTTTTTTTTTTCAACTTTTCACTAAAATTTAAATTTTGCGTTTTTTCACTACAAATTGATTTTTTACTAAAAATTTTATTTTGCGAATTTATCGCAAAAAAATTGCATATTTTATTTATAATATTAATTGCACTTTTAAGCAATTTTTTTTTTTTTTTTTTTTTTTTCAAAATTTGCCAAATCTTGAAGAAATTTATTACTTTTTTCAGTCGACATAGAATTTTTACACAATTCAGTTTCAAGTAAAAAATTGCTTAAAAAAATCGTTGGCAAACAGTAAAACAATAAAATTGAGAATCAAGCTTAAATGAAGTACATTAAGGTTTAAAGTAGAAATTGCCTCTACCAATCGGTGTTTAGTTCCTTCATTTTTGTTGAGGGATTAAAATGTATGTTTTTTTTCTCTGTTTCATCTTCTCAAAGTGTGAAACTGACATGCGAAGTTTTTCTGTTTTAGTGCTGAGATTAAGCCATTTTTTGCATTAAGCTGACTGAGGTTACTCTTTCTTTTTTTTAAGATATTCTCATATTATAAACAACATATTTAGTTCTTAACATAAATGAAATTACTGGCTGAATGACAGAGTGAAAAACAGACGGATGGACAGACAGACGGACGGAAAGATTGAAGTAAATGACTGACTTTTTGAAAATCTGCCACCTGCTTTAACTTTATTATAGTCAATGTTATTTGTTGTTGTACTCATTTAACTCTTTATTTTTTGTGTTGTATTTTAAGTTGAGTTGTTTTGTGTAGACATTTTGGCTTGAATAATGGGGTTGTAGTCCTTCCTTTTTTGTTTTTGTTTGTTGTTGTTGTTGCTTTTAATACAAAAGAATCAACAATAAAATAAAGGAATAAAATGAAACAAAACTGACACTGACCATAATGAAGACATTAACGTTAATGAAATTGTTATTAAGGCGTTGCAATGGATTGATGTTTCTGAAGACTGGTTGGCATTATTTGCCACAGTGCAATAAGCGTTTACAGACGCAGCAGCAACAGCAGCCACTGCGACGGCATTAACTATTGCAGCATTAAATTTGAAGTGTTACTTTTGTGTATTTTTAGAAAATCAAATTAGTGTTTTGTTATCGTGCCAACTTCAATATCCACTTAATACTTTGTTGTTTTATTCTGATAATCTCAGATAGATTTTCATTTCCGTCAGAATGGGTGGGTTTTGTTTTCGCACAGTTAAAAGGGCATAATTTTGCGTTCTATTACTTAATGAATTAATTTGTTTAAGTAATTTACAGACAGAATGTATATACTTTCCATAGATCTTATAGGGAGTGTAACGTTATGATGGGTTTCACTTCTCTTAGTCTTCTACTTACCGAATAAAGGATAATGTTTTGCTATTAACGATATAACAACGGTGTAAAGGCTGCCAGGATTTAATATAAAAAATTAAGTACTTTAAAAAATACTATTTCATCAACGATGCAACGATGCGTTTGAGCACCTCGTAAATTATAATATTATTAAATTTTTAACTCCATTTCTCTTACTTAATGGACAAATAAGGTAATTATAAAAAAATGAACTGAACCATTCATATATTTCTATATTACCAAGGTATTTTGCAATTTATTTGGAAGGATTCAAGTTATTTTATAGTCTCGAGACTGTTTTATAATCTTTAAAGTTTGAGAGGTTGAATATTTATAATTTACTAACTCTAATAAGTGCATTAGAATTATTTTAGCTGTGATATGATACATAGGCAGCTGTACTTTAATCATTATCGTTACTTCAACTCACTTGGATCCAATAAGATGATCACGATGTGAAACCTATGTGATGGTTCAAAACTTAAGATCCTTTTAGATCTAAGCTAGATTTAAGCCAACCAGATGCATCAGCGACTTAAAGTTCAGGAGTTCCTGAAGAAGGAGAGTGACCGGTAATAGCAAAGAGAATGTCCAATAATCGCCTCTTCCTCCTCATTAATGCAGCTTCTACAGCGGTCGTTATAAGTGAAAACAAAGTGACCAGAGATCACTGAGATTAGAATGTGAAGTTTCATTCTCAACAGGTTCGGCGGCCAGAATTGCATCAGGATATTTGACAAAATTCTAAATCTGCTGGATTAGACGATACGTCTCTAACCCTATTCTAGCTGGATCATCAGCAATAATTTTTACCATAGTGACACCCTACATACATTAAATCCAGGTTGACAGATGTCCGCATAAACAAACCAATTCAGATGTGGAATATACACTCGAAAGAGATCTAAACCCTGTCAAGCTATCAGTACATATCGAATCTTATATAACCTAATAGCAGTTGTACCAATCGGCGAGATCTCTACCAGTAAAATTCAACAGTAGTCTGAATATAAAAGCCACAACCAACATCATTTCGGAATGTAGGTTGTGGCTTTTATATTCCAGATAAACTTCCGAACGGTTAGACAGATTTCAACAAAATTTCACATAGTGATAGCAGATGTACAAGTATTTAAGTCCTGGTATTGTTTACGGGCGCCAGATTAAGGGTCCCAAAGCTTAACACCTCGACTTATATATGTTAAAATTTCAAATATCCTTATTAGAAACTGACACGGTACATCGCACACGGTACATCCTCACTCAAGGTTTTTGTTACCATAGCGAAAGAATTACAAGTCACGCCAAAGCTAAGTGGACGCATTATGAAGTCTTATGGATGGAATCTACCTTTTTTGTAAACATTCCGTAATGTAAATTTCGGTATTTATAGAACCCGTTGCCGCAACTGCATATTGTTTGTCATACCAAGAATCTTTTGGGAAATTTTGAGAGCTATTGAGTCCTTAGCTTTTCCACAACATTCCATGCACATCAGCAACATAAAAGTTTTGACAGTATGTTGCCAAAAATCTACCAGAATATACGTTTCATTATCCGTTCTTTTAGAGAACTTGACTTCAATTCCCGTGTTCTGTTTCAGGCCTCTAAATTTTTAATAGCGCTCTTGTCCGGAAGTTGAACGTTTTTAAAGCTGAATTAGCTTCAACCGTCGTACATTGAGCACCGAGCTGCTTTCCTACTGGAGGTGTTGTGAGCTCTTTGAAACACCTTTTCATTTTTGTTATCTTTAGAAACATCTCGTGGACCATTCTTTCTATCAACGGATCAGTTCTCTCGGTACTGTTTTTTTTTTTAACATTGGAAACAGTTTGACGCATATCCTTCAATGATTGGCCGACGCACTTTTTTCTGGTCAATAATGTTAATTACGTTTTAATTTAATTTTTAAGAATTTTTTATCTCATTCTTTAGCAGACATATTTCTGAACCATATAAGAAAGACTGAAGTCACATTTTGCCCCACTGTATATTGTGAAGAATTTTTTTTTATTATCATTTCCCCATAATAAAATTTCAATTCCATAATTAAGTTACAAATTTTATAAACATAATTTCCCTTCTAATTATTTCTCAATTATTTGAAAGAAAACGAAAACTCTGATTTTTCTTCTTTAAATTACAAAATGACGCGTCTTAATCAGCTGTCAAACTAATAATAGTTTTTAAGAGCTCTTTTTAGCGTTACTATAATTATTTAACGCACTATAAAGAGGATATATAATAATTGTGTTGGAATATAAAGTTGTTTCATACTAATAAGCTTTTCAAGAATTAACGTTCTTTTTCCACGTTCCTTACTCAACTCTGACTTGGGCTTCTTTGCATTTTAACTTGAAGCCAAATGCGAAAATAATTGTTGCCACAAATGCGTTTTTTGTTTTGTCTACATTTTATTTTCATTTTGCATCCTTTCGTAAATAGTCTTCTTCTTTTTTTTTTGAGCTTTTTCTTTCAACTTTTTTTTAAGTTTAGGTTTTGCTGTTAATCATACGAGAAAATGCTTATAATCGAGTGAAGAAAGAGGATAAAACAGACATTTAAACATTTGTTATAAAAAAAAGTTATAAAAAAAGATCACTATAGCAACAACAATAACAACTAAAATATATTATAATATACATATGTATGTATGTGTATATATAGATATTTATTTATTTATGTTGGCATTTGTAATGGTATGTGTGTAAATATGTAATGAGTAATAAATGCTTGATGATTGGCCATCTTGATGTCTTCTTTTTCATCAGTCTTTATAAATGATGGCGGTTTTCTAGAAGTTTAATTCTTTTTCTTTTTATCATTTTTGTTCTCCTCCTTTTCGTAGCTTTTTATAGTATTTTATTGTTGTTTTATTTTATTTTATTTCTCTCGGTTTTTTTTATAATTTTCCCTTAAATTTATTTTATTGTACATTCCACCATTATAAGTGGCGAAGAGGGTATATTAATTTTGTCATTCCATATGTAACGCTAGGGAAGAATCATTTTAGATCCCATAATGTATATATGGGGTCTAATTTAGTTATGTCCATCTGTCTGTTCCAACACAATAATTGACAGAGCTCAATGATATTTGGCTGGAGTATTTGCTACAGTCCTGAGAAGTTTTCTAGTCAAAACCAGCAAAAGTGGTGAAGAAGGTATATTAACTTTGTCATTTCGTGTGTAACGCTGAGAAGGAGTCATCTGATTAATGTATAATATAATATTCTCGTATCAAATCAAAATTTGAGTCATTTTAGCTATGTCCTTCTGTCTGTTTGGCAATCTCACATCCACAAGAATTAACAGAGCTCAATGCTCAAAGTTCCAGGGAAGAATTTTCGTAAAACTATCAAATAAAATTGATAAATAAGAATAAGGTTCTGGCATGATGTAAAGTTATATGTTCTTAATTACCACTCTAAAAACTGATCACAATTGGTCTAGTAAAAAGGAAGTTATAGACAAAAATATAACTAATTTTATGACTCATTAAATTTACTTATATATTGTATACATCTGTGAGTGTGTATGTTAGAAACATAGTGCGTTTATTTCTCACGCATTTGTTGTGGAGGGTATTGAGGATTCGTTATTGCCGAACTTGATATTATTTTATTTCCTTCTTGAGAAATGTTGTTATTCACAATAAAGGAATTTAATACGAATTATTGTTATTAGTATTTTATTATGAACATGATTGTTATTATCATTATTATTTTTATTATTACTATTATATTATAATTTTGTTGTTATTATGTTGTTGTTAATAAAGGTATTAAAATAAAATTTAAGTTTTTTTTTCATTCTGCTTTCGTTATTCATTATTAAAATTGGCATAAAATAACTGACAATAACAGCAGCAAAATTTATGACATCTAATCTATTATTTAAGTACTTCTTAGGAATTAGCAATTATTGTATAAATTACAAAAAAGGAAATAAATTAATTTATTACAGAAAAAAAACTAGAAAAATGAAAAAAGTTTGTTTCTTAAGTCTTTTGTTTTGAATTTTGTTTCTAATTAAAAGTTAAATTGGATATAAAATGTTTCGAACGGAATTGTTTTAAGATTGACATTTACTACTGCCCCATGACTACTACATTGGGTACAAAAAAAAAAAAAAAATATATATATATATATATATATATATATATATATATATATATATATATATATATATATATATATATATATATATATATATATATATATATATATATATATATATATATATATATATATATTTTTTTGAATTAAATTTAGTGAAAATTGTATTATCAGTGAAACATTGAATTTTATATTGAAAATTTAATTTTTTTTATGACAATTTCAACTTTTTATAAACAATTAATTTTTAGTGAAAATTTTAAATTTTTTGTGAAAATTTTAAATTAAAATTTTAATTTTTAGTGAAATTTTTAACGAAAGTTTAAATTTTTGGTGAAATTTTTAGCGAAAGTTTTCATTTTTAGTGAAATTTTTAGTGAAAACCATAATTTTTAGTAAAGATTTTAATTTTTAGTAAAAATTTTAATTTTTAGTAAAAATTTTAATTTTTAGTAAAAATTTTAATTTTTAGTGAAAATTTTAATTTTTTAGTGAAAATTTTAATTTTTAGTAAAAATTTTAATTTTTAGTAAAAATTTTAATTTTTCGTGAAATTTTAATTTTTAGTGAAAATTTTAAATTTTTCGTGAAATTTTAATTTTTAGTGAAAATTTTAAATTTTTAGTGAAAATTTTAAATTTTTAGTGAAAATTTTAAATTTTTAGTGAAAATTTTAAATTTTTAGTGGAAATTTTAAATTTTTAGTGAAAATTTTAAATTTTTAGTGAAAATTTTAAATTTTTAGTGAAAATTTTAAATTTTTAGTGAAAATTTTAAATTTTTAGTGAAAATTTTAAATTTTTAGTGAAAATTATAAATTTTTAGTGAAAATTTTAAATTTTTAGTGAAAATTTTAAATTTTTAGTGAAAATTTTAAATTTTTGAAAATTTTAAATTTTTAGTGAAAATTTTAAAATTTTAGTGAAAATTTTAAATTTTTAGTGAAAATTTTAAATTTTTAGTAAAAATTTTAAAATTTTAGTGAAAATTTTAAATTTTTAGTGAAAATTTAAATTTTTTTAGTGAAAATTTTAATTTTTTTAGTGAAAATTTTAATTTTTATTGAAAATTTTAATTTTTAGTGAAAATTTTAAATTTTTAGTGAAAATTTTAAATTTTTAGTGAAAATTTTAAATTTTTAGTGAAAATTTTAAATTTTTAGTGAAAATTTTAATTTTTAGTGAAAACTTTAAATTTTTATTGAAAATTTTAATTTTTAGTGAAAATTTTAATTTTTTGTAAAAATTTTAATTTTTAGTAAAAATTTTAATTTTTAGTGAAAATTTTAATTTTTAGTAAAAATTTTAATTTTTAGTAAAAATTTTAATTTTTAGTGAAAATTTTAATTTTTAGTAAAAATTTTAATTTTTAGTAAAAATTTTAATTTTTAGTAAAAATTTTAATTTTTAGTAAAAATTTTAATTTTTAGTAAAAATTTTAATTTTTAGTAAAAATTTTAATTTTTAGTAAAATTTTAATTTTTAGTGAAAATTTTAATTTTTAGTGAAAATTTTAATTTTTAGTGAAAATTTTAAATTTTTAGTGAAAATTTTAAATTTTTAGTGAAAATTTTAAATTTTTAGTGAAAATTTTAAATTTTTAGTGAAAATTTTAAATTTTTAGTGAAAATTTTAAATTTTTAGTGAAAATTTTAAATTTTTAGTGAAAATTTTAAATTTTTAGTGAAAATTTTAAATTTTTAGTGAAAATTTTAAATTTTTAGTGAAAATTTTAAATTTTTAGTGAAAATTTTAAATTTTTAGTGAAAATTTTAAATTTTTAGTGAAAATTTTAAATTTTTAGTGAAAATTTTAAATTTTTAGTG
Source organism: Cochliomyia hominivorax (assembly GCA_004302925.2). NCBI lineage: Eukaryota > Metazoa > Arthropoda > Insecta > Diptera > Calliphoridae > Cochliomyia > Cochliomyia hominivorax. The sequence goes on along the minus strand of PYHX02000158.1, from coordinate 14,084,615 downwards.
AAAATTTTAAATTTTTAGTGAAAATTTTAAATTTTTAGTGAAAATTTTAAATTTTTAGTGAAAATTATAATTTTTAGTGAAAATTTTAATTTTTATTGAAAATTATAATTTTTAGTAAAAAAATAATTTTAGTGATTCTCAGTGAAACGTACTCAAAAATTTACTTATCAGTGAAAATTAGACTTTCTTTTAAAGAAAAATTGATTTTTTTTTTGTAAAAATTTAGTGAAGTTGAATTTAGAAAAATTGTGAATTTTTAGTGAAATTTTTTTAGATGCGACATTTAAAGGAAAAAACATATCAAAATCGATCATCTTATTTAGGTGATGCCATCTATTGACAAACAGCTGAAATTTAATTTTCGTTTATTTAGTAATTAAATTAAAATCAACTTCCTCGACTTGCAACTGGCGCCTTAAATAACATTTTTGATTTGTTAAAAATTTTTAAACATAAAATTAAAATTTCAATTGAAAAAAAAATATCTCTTTTTGTGATTTAACAGCAATTTCCTCTTTAGCAAAATCAAAATTGCGGCAACATAATTGTCTAAATAAAATGAAAATATTTTTTTAAAAACAATTTTAGCTTTAATACAAATTTCAGCTTTAATACAAATTGCAATCTGTTTTTTTTTTACCACAAAAATTACTCGTTACACAAAAAATTTCTGAAATAAAAAACTATAAATCCCACATCATCCTAAACATCGACATTCATTACATTTCGTAGTCCACATATGAAGGAGAGACCCATTACATACTCACCTGGTTTATTATAGACCTCAACGGAAAACAGAAAAAAAATTACATTCCTTTTACCAAACAAATGTTTCAATATGACGTTTATGTTTTTTCTTTTTTTTTTTTTGCGTTTAACTTCTTTTGTTTTTGTCTATAAACTATGATGATGTCGATTTTTGTTTGCCACTTGATTATAGGTTACGTATTGTCTAGCAAAATGAACAGAAATTATTGGAGTCTTGTATTTGTAGAAAAGTTGCACTGTTTCCTAGTGGAATACATAATTTATAAATTGAGTTTTGGAGTATCAAGGAAATTATTTATTTTTAAAGACTTTTTTGTTGAACTGGTGTAGTTCCTTTTTCTAAAATAACCTAAAATCTTTGATTGCATTTAGTTTCACAAAATTTTATTATTTTTACATCAAATACTGTTGAAATTTTGTTCAACAAATTGTTGATGGGTTGATATTAAATATTTATATACCCTACACTCAGCCAAAATTGTATTAAATGTATTCTTAATCAAAAAGTTACTCCAGTTTAGTTTAAGATTCAGGCCAACATTCAGTTTTGAAATTAGTTCTTGATTCAGGACATGAAACAGCTTTAGTTTATTTCGTGTTTAAGTTCAGTTAGCGTACTAGTTCAGTTCAAGTTCAGTTCCAGTTCAGTTCTAGTTCAATTCCACTTCATTTCGAGTTCAGTTCTAGTTCAGTTCTAGTTTAGTTCTAGTTCAGTTGCAGTTCAGTTCAGTTCGAGGTCAGTTCGAGTTCAGTCCGAGTTCAGTTCTAGCTGAGTTCTAGTTTTTTTTTCAGTTCTAGTTCAGTTCTAGTTCAGTTCTAGTTCAGTTTTAGTTTAGTTCTAGTTCAGTTGCAGTTCAGTTCGAGGTCAGTTCGAGTTCAGTTCTAGTTCAGTTCTAGTTCAGTTCTAGTTCAGTTCTAGTTCAGTTCTAGTTCAGTTGCAGTTCAGTTCGAGGTCAGTTCGAGTTCAGATCTAGTTCAGTTCTAGTTCTAGTTTAGTTATAGTTCAGTTCTAGTTCAGTTCTAGTTCAGTTCTAGTTTAGTTCTAGTTCAGTTCTAGTTCAGTTCTAGTTCAGTTCTAGTTCAGTTCTAGTTCAATTCCACTTCATTTCGAGTTCAGTTCTAGTTCAGTTCTAGTTCAGTTCGAGTTCAGTTCTAGTTCAGTTCTAGTTCAGTTCTAGTTCAGTTCTAGTTTAGTTCTAGTTCAGTTCTAGTTCAGTTCTAGTTCAGTTCTAGTTCAGTTCTAGTTCAATTCCACTTCATTTCGAGTTCAGTTCTAGTTAAGTTCCAGTTCAGTTCAAGTTCAGTTCTAGTTCGGTTCTAATTCAGATTCTGTTCAGTTCTAGTTCAGTTTGAGTTCAGTTCTAGTTCAGTTCTAGTTCGGTTCTAGTTCAGTTCCAGTTCAGTTCGAGTTCAATTCTAGTTCAGTTCTAGTTCAGTTCTAGTTTAGTTCTAGTTCAGTTCTAGTTCAGTTGCAGTTCAGTTCGAGGTCAGTTCGAGTTCAGTTCTAGTTCAGTTCTAGTTCAGTTGCAGTTCAGTTCGAGGTCTGTTCGAGTTCAGTTCTAGTTCAGTTCTAGTTCAGTTCTAGTTTAGTTCTAGTTCAGTTCTAGTTCAGTTCAGTTCAGTTCGAGGACAGTTCGAGCTCAATTCCAGTTCATTTCGAGTTCAGTTCTAGTTAAGTTCCAGTTCAGTTCGAGTTCAGTTCTAGTTCAGTTCTAGTTCGGTTCTAATTCAGTTACAGTTCAGTTCGAGTTCAGTTCGAGTTCAGTTCGAATTCAGTTCGAGTTCAGTTGCAGTTCAGTTCTAGTTCAGTTCTAGTTCAGTCGAAGTTCAGATTTTGGTTCAGATTCTAGTTAAGATTTTATTCAAAGTCGGATTTTAATTCAGACACTAATTCAAATTGTAGTCCGGTTTCTTGTTCAGATTCCAATTTGGTTTTAAACTCAAATTATGGCTTAGATTATAGTTTAAATATCAGTTCATATTTTAGTTCAAATTCAAGTTATGTTCTGGTTCAGTCTCTAATTCTGCTTCCAGTTCCTAATTCTCATTTCAGATGCGACCCAATATGTTATATAATTGGAATACTTGCGTAGCGTATTTAAGATAAAATTTAACATATGAAATATATATTCAATACATTTCAAGTATTACAACAAAATTTAACGCTTTTAAGTTGTCTGTCCTTCCATTTGTCTGTCTGTCTGTCTGTCTGTCTGTCTGTCTAAATAATATCTTATAAAAAGTAAAAAAAAAATGTAGAAAATAAAATTATTAAAAAAATGGGGTGTGCACTAGGGCGAGAGTAAGTGACTTTAGAAGTGAATAGTTTGTTGTTGGTGGTAGTAAATTACAAACTAAAAAAGGAGTATGTGAAACGTTCAAGAAAAAGTGAAAAGGTTTAATTTGTAAAACAATACATAAAATAGACAGCCCTCACATTAATATTAACAGAACAGAGATTTCCTTTAAGATATTTTGTAATTATTAAGTAAATTTGTTTGTTTGCCAGAATCCCTTAAGAATATTCTGTCTTCAAAAGTTTAAATCTTATAGATATAAAGATTGGAAGTCCTTTTAACTATTTTTTTTTTTACCAGACATCCTCTTATTTAGTTTTTGTTTTTCGTTTACTTTTTGTTTTCTTCTCTTTTAAAGGTTTTATTTGTAGGACATTCTCTATGTTTATTTATGGTGGAAATTGTTGTCAGTTTGTTTTTGTTGGTGCCTTTTTTATTACTTGTTTTCTCATTCGATTTAGTTTTAAAATCATATTTTATTTCAATGTCAAATAGTTTCGACAGTTCTTTGCCAAACCATGACATCTTTAAGCCAGGCCTTCTTTTATTTTGGTTTCTTTCTTTTTTTTCTTTAACATAAAATGTGGCTTGTTTTTGCTTTCCGTTTGTTTTTCTCTTTTTATTTTATTTCTTTATAAATAAACCTTCAAAACCTTTTGGCATTTATTCTTATTTCTTATTTGTATTTTTTGTTTAGTTGATTTCATCCTTTTTATTATTCTTTCCTTCAAGTGTTCCAAACATCTGAATGGGTTGTTATTGAACATTTGCAAAAACTTATATGTAAAATAAATAAGAAAGTTATACGGGGTTGAGATCGACAATATTATAACCTATAGGATTTTTTCAAGGGGCTTTTGTGGGGTCTGAAGTAGAACTGAACAGAAATTGAACTAGAAGTGGACAAGAACTAAACTAGAATTGAAAAAGAATTGAACTAAAATTGAACTAGAACTGATCTAGAACTGTACTGGAACTGATCTAGAACTGAACTGAAACTGAACTAGAACTGATCTAGAATTGAACTAGAATTGAACTAAAATTGAACTAGAACTGAACTAGAACTGATCTAGAACTGAACTAGAACTGAACTCGAACTGAACTGGAATTTAACTAGAACTGAACTCGAAATGAACTCGAACTGACCTCGAACTGAACTGAACTGCAACTGAACTAGAACTGAACTAGAACTGAACTAGAACTGAACTAGAACTGATCTCGAACTGAACTAGAACTGATCTAGAACTGAACTAGATTTGATCTCGAACTGAACTAGAACTGATCTAGAACTGAACTATATTTGAACTAGAACTGATCTAGAACTGATCTAGAACTAAACTAGATTTGAACTAGAACTGATCTCGAACTGAACTAGAACTCAACTTGAACTAAATTATATATCATGATTTTAATTTAAGCCTGGACTAGAGTTTGATCTATAAAGTCTGAAAATAGAATTTGATCTAGATTATGAATTTTATTTTGAAACTGATTTTATTTTTAAATTTGATTTTAAATCTGTACCAACATTTGGAGCAACTAATATCTGGCTTAGAATCTTCACTTCAATCTAATAATAATCTGAACAGGAGCCTTAATCAGTACCTGAACCATAGTCTGAACTGAGATCAGACCTGAAATCTGAACCACTATTTGTACTAGACATTTAATGAGAACCTGAATCTATACCAAAATTTAATGTTGAATCTGATCTAGAATCTGAGCTGGAAATGGTAGCTGGTACTTGAATCTTGATCAGAATCTAATATAGAATCTGAACTTTAATCTGATCCAAAATCTAAGATCTGAACTTAATTATGTTACATTCCTCAATTTCATAAACTTTAATACCCCTATAACTTCATATGGTATAGGGTATCAATAAGGAACAACTGAAACAGAATTGTGCCTCTTTTGCGTTAATTTATGTTTGTCTTCTCTTTAAACGAAAAAATAAGTATAAAAAGATACATTTTTTTCTCCCATTTTCTGCCACAATCGTATTTCTATAAAAGTTTGTTAAGATTTTAAGATTTTTTTCTTCAATTTTTGGTTGCACATTTTTTTTGTTGTATGCTACAATAAAAGATTGTAGAGATTATTATACAATGTTGTATAAATCCCCTTATATATGAGCTTGTAACTTATGTGTTGAACTCCGTTTTTTTCTTAAAAGTTTAATTAAATTAACAAAAAAAAAAAGTTCAAACTTTAAAAATAAAATGAAGTTTATTATTTGTTGTTGCATCCGGATATTTGCTTTAAAAAACTGCGATTGCGGTGTTTTTCTGAATTGACAAATTGCTGTTGTAAGAGCTCTTTTTAGATAAAAACTTGAAAAAAGAACTTAAATGCTTTATTACGCATTTCTTGGGTAAAAGAAGATCTTAAATACTTACAAACTTCTGCTCTTAAAAATGCTATAAACTAAATTAAATTAAATCGATATGATTATTTATCTGTTGTGGTTTTCTTCGCGGAGAAAAATTTACTGGGTTAAGGAAAGGGAGATGAGGATGTACGATATTCACTTTTTCCCAGAATAATTATTGAAAACGTTTGAACTGTAGTAAAAACAAAAAACTATAGTTTAGACAAGGTTTAAACAATAATTTAGAATAAAACTATTAAACTACTGTTTAGTTTAGACTACAGTTTGGACTATAGTTTTAACTGTTTAGCCTACAGTTTGGACAAGAGTTTAAACAATAATGTAGAATAAAACTATAATTTTAACTGTAGTTTAGCCTGCAGTTTGGACTAGAGTTTAAACAATAATTGAAATACAGTTTCGATTTAAATTTAGTCTATAATTTATAGTTCTAATTACAAATTAAAACACATTTTAGATAATAAATAAGACTATTATTTAGATATAGTTTAGGTTTTAACTATAAATTTTACTACAGTTTAGAATTTAGTTTACGCTCTTGTTAAGAATTTGAACTAAAATTTAGACTAAATATGAAGAGAAATTTGAGAAGGAATCTGAACTAAATAAAATTTAAAGAAACTGAACTGAACTTAAACATAAACCAAATTTCGATGTAGATTTTGAACTAAGATTCGGACTATAATTTGAACTGAAATCTTAACTAAAATATGAACCAGAATTTGAACAAAACTATGAACTAAAATTTTAACTTTAATCTAGTATCTGAGATGGAATCTGAGCAAAAATCTAAACTCAGATCTGTACTGGAATTTGAAATACAAATTTAACTAAATTTCAAAGGGGAATTTGAACGGAATTCTGAAATTATATCCGATCAAGTTTCTGGTCTAGAATCGGAACTTGGATTTGAACTGAAATATGAAATTAAGTCCAATCCAAATTTAGAACAAAATTTATAATCGCAACTAAGCTGAAATACGAACTAGAATCTGCACAAATTTGTTGTCAAAAAACCTAAATTAAAATTTAACCTTAAATCTCTACTAGAATCTGAGTTAGAATCCAAACTTAGATCTGTAACAGAATTTAATCTTCTTTAAAATCTTAAAAAAAATTCTATGTAAAATTTGAAATAAGATATGAACTAGAATCTGAACTAATCCCCGAGCTTAAATCTGAATTCAGATCTTTACTAGAATCTAAACTACGATCTTCAATAATTGACTCAATTTGAAGTAGAGTTCAAACTGAAATCTGAATCCGATGAAGAGAAGTTAACTGACATCTGAACTAAAATATGAACTAGAAACGGAATTAAAATCAAAACTAAATTTTGAACAACAATTTTAACAAAATCGGAAGGAAAATTTTAACTAGAAACGAAACATGTTCCTGAATTAGAATCTGTACTCGAATCAGAATTGAAATTTGTATTAAAATCTGCATTAGAGTTTGAAATAGTATCGCAACTTAAAACTGTATTAGAAACTTTTTCAGAATATAAACTAGAATCTGAACTTTTTTTCTGATTTAGTTTTTGAAGTGGAATTTAACTTATTAATAATCATTTAATCAGTTTCCTTTATTAAACTCCTTTCATAGTAAATTGTAAGTATTTAACAAAATTTTCAATAGACTACAGTATGAAAACAATTTAAACTTAAAACGACAGCTTAAATTTAAGTCTAGTCGATACTAAGTACTATACTACAGACTTGGCTAAAGTTTAGCATGTAGTTTTCACAACTATTTAATTATGATTAAGCCTATAGACCTATATGACCCATAGTCTGGTCAGACTATAGTTTGATATATTTTAGACTATAGAATATCGTTTAAGCTGTAATTATAACCCTGCTGTTTGGAATATAGTTTAGATATATATTTATACTATTTTTTAAACTGTTGTTCAGTCAGTAGTTTAAAGTTCAGCTCTGATTTTATTGCAGACTATAGTTCAGAAAAATTCTAAGAATACATTTCAGACTATAGTCAGTTATGGCTGGGGCTGTGGATAAAATTGTGTATCAGACTTAAAAATAGATTTAATTTTTTTCTTTTAATATTTTATAGATCAAACTGTAACATCACTTGAGAGTCTTATGATCTGAGAACTTGTCTATTTTAGGGATTGATGACTGAAATTTGCCTTTCATAAAACTCTCTGTCTTATAAAGTTTCATATCATTTAATATTAAGTTTTAGATTCTTACAAGAATTTGTTTTCTCAACTCTTTATATAAATTACATGTCTGACTTTATTTCTGTTTGCTAAATTTATGAAAAAAAAACAAGTAAAAATGTTACAGTCGGTCAAGCCCGACTATGTAATACACTACACCACAATGTTGGTAATGTTGGTGCAGTATATTATGGTGAAACTAACATTTGTGCGAAATTTAGGAGTTTTAAAATGATTTTTTTCTGGGGGTTAAGTATAACCACCCATGGACCGAACGTCTTATAATTTTGCACATACATTTTTGCTTTTATTTATATTAATTTGACCAGTTTTCATTGCAAAAGTTTATGTGAGATTAATGTCCTTCAAAGTGATATTTAGAAGGAATCTTGTATGGCATCTATGAGAAGTAATGGACGGACTCTCGCATATTTGGCACATCATTTAAGAACTTGGCCAATTTCAAGAAGGCTTTGTCCAAAATGATAACCTGTACCAAACTTTATCGAAGTATCTCAAAAATTGCGACCGGTAGAGTGTTCACAATATTTACATGAACAACCAGCCAGACAGACGGACGGACATCATTAAATCGATTCAGAAATTGTTTCTGATTGTGTAGGGCATAAAAACGCTTTCAGTTTGTTATTTTCTTCATTTTTGTTGTTACATGAAAATCTACAAAAATGTTCTCTTACACTTCTCAATAAATGTTGCAAATAAAAGTTGAGTCTTTTTTTTCCTTCATTCGTTCTTTCATTTTTTATTCAAACGTACAATTACAATTGTATTGCAGTTGCAACTGCAGATGATTGTTAGCATTTTAGTATTTGTTATTTGTTGCAGATATTTTTGTTTTCATATTTTTTGTTGTATTATTTTTGTTTTGGTTGCCACAATAATAACCAGGCGTTTAATTTTATGGCTTTCAGTTATTTTAATACACGATCACAAATTAATCATGTTACAACTAAAAGAACTTTAACTAAAGCGAGAGATCAAGACCAAAACTCCAAAAAAAAGGGGAGAATATTAAACGCATGATTAAATGTTTAAAAAGATGTTGTTCGTTGTTTAAAATTTACATGAATTTTTCTTGTTGTTCTAAAAATAATATTCAGTTATAATTTAAAAGAAAAAATCGTGGAATATTTAAAAAAAAAAGGAATTAAAAATAAGAATTAAATTTAGAGTTTAATTCAAAATTTTCAAAAATAGCTGAAATTCCCCAAAAAAGCATTTCAGAAAACATTTAACTTCCAAAATCCCTTGACATTTTGCTTCAATTTTTGTCATTGTAATTTTGCAATAAAAAACATCCTGAAATTCTTAGGAATCCTTTAACCACCTTCGCCTTAATCATTTCACGTTTATTAATCCTTAAAATTTATTTTTTTCTAAAATTAAATTTAACCACTGAAATAAAATTTTTATTTAAAGTTGTTTTTTTTTTTTGTCTTCGTCAATTTCTTCGTTTGTCAGATTTGTTCAGTTTGATCAGCAGCAAAAAGCACGTTCTTATTGTTGTTGTTTCTTATTTAAAGTTGTTTTGAAAAATTACAATTACACTGTTTGTTGCTGTTACTATTATTGCTGCGACGGCTGCTGTTGCTGCTGCCGCCACTGATGTTGGCCGTATGTTCATATAGCAGTTTTGAGATAACAGGCGGCCTTTAGAATAGAATGCAACAAAAATAATAGCAGCAACAAAATCATCTTAACCTACCGAAATAATGAAACATTAACAAAAATAAGAGAAATCTAGAAAAAAGGAAGAAAATTAAAAAATAATGTGGAGGAAATCAGGTAAGAGAGACTAAAAAGTGCACTAAAGCAGATAAAGAACATAATAATTTGGCTGAAATTAAGCTTAAGCTTAGGCTTTGATATAGGCTATAGTTCATACTACAGTCCTGACTTAATCCTGACTAAAGTTCAGACTATATTCCAGACTAATGTCTAGACAATAGGTAATAGTCTGAACTATAGTTTGAACTATATTCTGGTCTATAGTCTGAACTATATCCTAAACTTTAGTTTTTCAGTCAAGTTCATTTGTGCTTTCTCAGCTTTAGCTTTAGTCCTTCTTACTTTATCTCTTCCACTCTTTGCAAAATTTCCATCTTTATTTATAGATTTCTTTATGTCTCCTTAATGTTTCAATATTTCGATGTTGTTGCTGGCATTTTTAGTGCATTCTATTCCAAAGGCCGCCTTTTATTTTAAAATTTCTTAATCATTTCTTTCTTCCGTCTCTTTTTCTTTCACTGCCTGTAACAGGCGCAACACTGTAGTCAAATTCCAAACCTCCTCTCCAATAAACGTTTTGTCAGGGACAATTGACGAATTGTTTTATTTTACTTATCATGTCCTTAATCTTCAACGCTAGCCCATTCATGTTCCACATCTTCTAATATCAAACACGTCAGCTGCCCATTCGCTTACTTTCATTCTTATTCTCTTTTGTCTTCTTTTCAGCAATATCATATACACCAGCTAGTAGAATCATACAGCATCAAATTATATCCCCGATATCTTCAGCATTTCTTTAAACAACAGTACATTTTTACGCGATCACTCCTAAATAAAATTCGCCCAAAAAAGGGATTTCATGCATTATAATGATGAACATTGATGAAAATGTGTAAACGTCTGCTCTGCCCAGGTCCATCGACTTTAGGCATGATCGTACTGAATGCTACAACTATACTCGATTCACTAGGCATTTCAATTACATTGAATAGTTGTACATCTTGTTCCAAAATAGTGATCATAGGAGCGATCCCTAGAGTATCCTGAGGTATTCCCTTAGCAGAACTGTAGCACTGCCTTTCGCCATCTGAACTTACCACAATGTTCTGTCCGTAAAGAAGAATTCATTTCTGTTCCACCTCAAATATTTCGGAACTTCCAGACTTCCGAGTGCAATCATAATATGTGTCCATCTCTCTCCTGTAGCATCTATATTAATTCCAAATAACATGTCTATGGTGTCTATTATCGATCTTGCCTTTTGGAATCCATACATCCTTTCTGAGATCCCCGTGCAAGTAGTTCATTCTATACTGCACTATTCAAAGGTTTCCCAAGTGTATCCAATAGGCAAATAGATCTGTAAGTTGAAGGCTCTAACAAGGTGCTTTGCTATCTGCTATTATTGTGCAGATCCTTGACAATACTTCCTCTATGGTTTCACTGTTAAATGTTATATTCACTTGAAAAAGGACAATTCTCCTGAGGAGTCATGGACACATCACTCTAGGTGTTTTTTCAACTTCATATCAAGCATGTAAGCACTATGCAATAGCAATATAGGTCCACCTCACTATCCAAAGATTTTAGCTCTTCCGTTGGCTTCTTTTTGTTGAGGTCTGAAGATTATGCCTACAGTCTAGAGTAAAGTCTAGACTAGACTTTACTCCAGACTAAGATTCATACGCAGACTTTAGTTTTCATCTATTATTGTTGCATAATCTCAACATAACTTATGACATCAACTCTCCTACTGCAAGAGTGGGGAGTAACAAAAAAAATCTACACACCAGACTTAGAGATGAATGATGGCAAACAAATTCTAGAAACAAAAACAAAAACAAAAAAACATAACATAATAACAACTTAAAAGCAATTGCTGGTTGAATTTTCCTACATTTAAAGATGACTTTCTTTTGTTCACTTGCATGGATGATGTATGTTTGGTATCACAGTAAATATACTGGACGTTCTATGACTCTGTTGTTTCTTACTCCGCGAAACAAACAAAAAAAAACCCGGAACAAGACAAAAATAAAATAATTTAAGCAGCCGAACAACCAACGGCCTCTGTACCAACTTGTTGGAAATAGAAGAATTGGTGTTGTCATTATCATCTGATGTTGAAGAAGTAAAACCGAAGAAGGAAAAAAAAAACGCTTAAATGAGTGATACGATGGTTCTGCTGCAACAACTTTTGTAGCAATTTCATGAATTTTCAGGTTTCTTTTTATTTTCGTATAAAATTGTTGTTTTATACCCTACACTACCATAGGTGGTGGGGTATTATGTGTTTATGCAGATGTTTGTAACGGGCAGAAAAAATAATATACCGTTCGACTCAGAATCACTTCCTGAGTCGATTTAAGCATGTACGTCTTTCCGGCTGGCTAAAATTTGTCAAGTACTATTATTTTGGCCTAAGGACGATGCCTATTGAAACTGGTTATGAACGGTCTGTTATTTCCTATCGGCCCCATACAAAAATTCCTAATTATAAAACAAGTTTATCCAAATTATGCCAATTTATACGAGGATCGGTCCATTATTTCGTATAGGTCCCATTCCAAATATCACTTTGAAACTAATAAATAGCACATTTGCATGGGAATTGTAAAAATATTTAGTCATTATTATCAATTATACGAGGGTCGGTCAAAAAAATTCCATAATTTCCTTTAAAAAATTATAAATTTCACATAACTGTTAGTTTCAAAATAATCTATTTTACAAAATAATCTATACAAACTGTACGAGGGTCGTTCATAAAATTTTTCGTAACAGTCATTTACAATCAATAATGTGGTGTAGGATATTACATGGTCGGGCTTAAACGACTATAACATTTTTTCTTATTTTCTTTTTAGATGAAATCTATTCTTAAGTTATTTTTTCCTTTTTCCTCTTTTTATAACAACAACAACAAGCAAAGGGAAACTAATAGTTTAAGTGGTGAAATATTGACATTCTGGGTCAGGTTCTTTCCTAATTCTTAATTTTAACTTCATTCTTCTCTAAAATTTTTACCCACAAATTCATTCTTTTACACGTGAGTTTTTTTACATTTGTATCGATGTGTTTAAATGGGGATTCGGTTGTATGTAAAGAATTTGCAACATTGTTGCATAAAATATTTATATTTTTGTTTGTCAGTAATTGTAACATTTTCATAATGTTGCAATAAGAATTAAACGTATTTGTTTGTGCGTGTGTGTGTGTTGCTTTTGTATAAAATTTATGTTTAAAAAATCCATAAATTTTCAGAAAAAAAGGGAAGAATTTACAACAACAACATGAGTAATATGAGAATAAATCATTATGACTTAAATCGAATTTAATTTGTATTATTTTCATAAAATGAAATTTATATTTTATTTAAAGTTTATCATCGATGTTGATACAAAAAATGTTGCAGATTATTGAAATGAATGGAATTGTGATTGAGAGATGTGAATTTGTGAATGAAGGGAAAAATGAGATCAAAGAAATTTGAAGGATTTTAGAAAAGAGGCAATTAAAATAGTTCTTTTTATGTCGTTTAAGAGATTTATTTGGAAATTTAGTTCTAGTTAAAGAGTGATCACAGATTAAGTTTATATTGTCTAAAAGAGCAATGTAAACTGAAATTTAATTCCCCTTTTTAAAGAAAAAGAATTTTTTTTAATGATCCACAAAAAACGCAGTACACTCAGAGTGAAAAAGGTTTCTTGATTTAAAAATCCAATACCGATCACAAATTAAATTTATTTTACTCCAAATTGCAATTTTATTGATTTATGAAATCTAGAATTAAAAATCTTTATTTTAATTCTATTTTAGAAAAAATCACACTATTTTCTGATCAATTAAGACTTTAGAATTAAATTAGATTTTTTGTTGTTTTCATGAAATAAATTTTGAAAATTCTTATAGAAGTTTTCGCGAATTAATTTTTCAATTACATCACAAATTAATATTATTTTATACTAAATCCCACTATTTACTCACAGATTATACTTATTTATTTAAAATATTCACTAAAATTTTAAATGTATGCTAGAATTTGAAATTAAGAAAAAATTTGAAATTTTTATTAACAATTTGAAATTTTCAATAAAAATTTAAAATTTTCAATAAAAAATTTAAATTTTGTCTATTTTTTGTTTAAATTTGAACTTTTGACTAAAATTTTTAAAAATTTTTTCTAAAATTTTGAAATTTTGATAAAAGGTTTGAAATTTTTATTAAAAATTCTAATTTTTCACTAAAAATTTGAAATTTTCTCTAAAAAATCTGAAGTTTTCATTTCAAATGAATATTTGAAATCTCTAAAAATTTTGAATTCTAAAATTTTAACTTTTGAATAAAATTTTAAATTTTAGTAAAATTTGAAATTTTTAGTAAAATTTGAAATTTTCAGTAAAATTTGAAATTTTCAGTAAAATTTGAAATTTTCAGTAAAATTTGAAATTTTCAGTAAAATTTGAAATTTTCAGTAAAATTTGAAATTTTCACTTAAATTTGAAATTTTCACTAAAATTTGAAATTTTCAGTAAAATTTGAAATTTTCAGTAAAATTTGAAATTTTCACTTAAATTTGAAATTTTCACTAAAATTTGAAATTTTCAGTAAAATTTGAAATTTTCAGTAAAATTTGAAATTTTCAGTAAAACTTGAAATTTTCAGTAAAATTTGAAATTTTTAGTAAAATTTGAAATTTTCAGTAAAATTTGAAATTTTCACTAAAATTTGAAATTTTCAGTAAAATTTGAAATTTTCACAAAAATTTGAAATTTTCACAAAAATTTGAAATTTTCACAAAAATTTGAAATTTTCACAAAAATTTGAAATTTTCACAAAAATTTGAAATTTTCACAAAAATTTGAAATTTCACAAAAATTTGAAATTTTCACAACAATTTGAAATTTTCAATAAATTTGAAATTTTCACTAAAATTTGAAATTTTCACTAAAATTTGAAATTTTCACTAAAATTTGAAATTTTCAGAAAAATTTTTAATTTTTACTAAAATTTAATATTTGCACTAAAATTTGAAATTTTCAGTAAAATTTGAAATTTTCAGTAAAATTTGAAATTTTCACAAAAATTTGAAATTTTCACAAAAATTTGAAATATTTACAAAAATTTGAAATTTTCACTAAAATTTGAAATTTTCATTAAAATTTGAAATTTTTACTAAAATTTGAAATTTTTCACTAAAATTTGAAATTTTTACTAAAATTTGAAATTTTTACTAAAATTTGAAATTTTCACTAAAATTTGAAATTTTCTCTAAAATTTAAAATTTTTACTAAAATTTTAAAATTTTACTAAAATTTTAAAATTTTACTAAAATTTTAAAATTTCACGTTTGAATTTTGAATGTTTTACTAAAATATTCCTTGTTTTACGGTATTTTAACCCTTTAAGAATTTTTTAGTTTCATACTTTCCTTTCAAATTTCCATATCAAAATAAAAACCATAGAAAATTTAATATTTTCATGCATTTTTCTTGCAGCAAAAAAACAAAAACAATTGTTTCCTTTATTTTCTTTTACGTTATTTTATAAAATTTTAAGTTTAACTTAAAAACAAAAAACATTTACATAAAATTTGTCACATTTATTTCACACTTCTTCCTTTGATTCCTTTTCTTTCTTAAACTTAAATAAATTTACACATTTTTTTCTTAAAAACTAAAACTTTTAAAGATTTTGTTTTTCTATTTAATTTAAATTTACAACAATACTTAAACACTTTTACAAAAAGTGCAGCTAAAAAAACTCTGGCTGTTTTTAATTTGTTATTTTTCATATTTTTCTATTAACAAATTTTCAAAATAAAATTTAAAACCTATAAAAAATATACAAAATTAAAAAAAATATTTAAAATTATTTTAATTTTCTTTAATAAAAAAATTTAAATTATAAAATAAATTTTAATTTACTAATAACAATTGTACAAGTTTAAAATTTTACAATTTCCGCTTATTTTCGTATAGAATTTAAAACTACACTTAAAGAAATTTTTTGTTTAAATTTGTACAATATTTTTTTAAATGTTTTATTATAATCTCCACCACCACAAGTAGAGAAGAGCGTTTAACGCTAAGTAGGAATCATCTCTGACTCCATATTCCTGCATCAAATCAAAATTTGATTCGATTTAGCTATGTCCGTCTGTCTGTCTGTTGTTGCCACGCTTACATCCAGAATAATTGAGAGAGTTTAATGAACTTTAGCCTGAATATTTATATAGTCCTAAGAGGTCTCCTGTTTCAAATCAGCAAAGTCGGTGAATTATATCAAAAGATATAGACCGATATCTGAGGCAAACTCTTAGTTCAGCGAAGATTTTTCGTAAAACTGTCAATTAACTGTTCCTGTATTATATGTAAGAAAACATTTGTGAGTGTATGTGTGAGTGTGTATGTACGAACATAACGTATTTACTTACACGCTTTTGTGGTGGAGGGTCTTAAAAGATTCGGCATAGCCGAATATAGCATTCATACTTGTTATGAATTAATTTTTCTTTTAAATTAATGGAAGTCGTTTTTTATTGTATGATCGAGGGGGGGGAGGTTGAAGGGTATGTAAAGCTTATTTTTAAAGAAATAATAAAACAAAATAAATATTTTAAAAATTACTTTTATAAAACTTACAAAATGCTTAATTTTCTAAAACCTAAAAAGATATTTAAATGCTTAAAATTTATGGCTTGAAATTTTCTTCAACTATTTATTACAATTTTCTCGTCTTTTTTTAATAATAAGAATAATTTGTGTGGAAATTAGTTTTAATATTTAAATTATTTAAAAAAAAGAGTCTTTATTGGCTTGTGTTTAGTCTTGTTTTCAACAATGTTCGTTTTTCTTTCATAATATTTACAATTAGCGTTAAATACTTAATTAAATACAGTTATTTATATATAAAACTAAAATAAAAATTTTCAAAATTGGCAAGTTTTTCGTATCTATTTTGTTTCAAAAGAAATTCTTAAAAAAATATTTCCGATCTTGAAAAAATTTGCATTATTCGACCCATATTTTTTGAATTTAAAGTACTTGGAATAAAAAACTATATTTTCGGTTTAATAGTTCCGATCTGCAACAAAATAATAAAGCATTTTTTGTTAAGTTATATCGTAAAGCAAATCATCTCGCGATCGGAAATATTTCAAATCTCTTTGTATTTTCGTATTTCAAACATTTAATGAGTATTTAAGAGGTGAATTTCGTTTCGATCTTCGATAACTTAAATTAAATTAAACTTAAAATTAATGGCATTTTATGGAAAACTTAAAAACTAAAACTGTACAATGAATTTCTGGCTTAAATGGGGGATGAGGTTTTGTTTTATATGGATATTTGTTAACACAGCCGAGAGTAGTTAGGTCTTCTAAAAGATCTAAACACTCTCTAAACTTATTTATGAAATATCTAAATTCCTAAAAACTAAATCACTTTTATTTGTTGTTGTTGTCTTGTCTTTCTACATTCTTACTTGATCTATCACCATATTCTTGGCTCTTTGTGAGGCTTGTGGTTGATGTCTAGGCATATTAACCATATGATGTCCCGTTGTCACTCCACCTAAAGGTGATATTGAAGGTGATCTTGTGGCTAACGGTGAGAGGGAGGGTGAAAATGAAGGCGACATTGCTGAAGAGGTGGAAAAGCCTCCAGCGGCATCATGACTTATGGGAGAACGTGGTAACATATATTGATTTCCAGCTCCCAAGTGCGTAGTGGCAATACCATGTTGTGTTGTGTTGGGTGGCATTCTCATGTTAACACCTGAACCCGAAAGCACCGGCATGTTAATGGCTCGAGGGGCTACATTTGTTAGTAGGGGAGGAGGTATATGTGCTTTCACCACACTGGCTATAGAATGAGCTATGCTTTGTTTACTTTTATTGCTGGAAGAGGCACCGCTAATGCCACTATTCACCGATACATTATCATCTTTCAGTCTTGCTATTTCGGAGAAAACATGAGCCAATGGTTGATATTGAGGTCCCCAGTCCAGTAGATAATCCCAATTATAACTACCCTTTAACTCTTCCTCACTGTGTACTATAGAACTTAAGGAGCCCGTCATAGAGGGCCCCACATTGGCGGCACTTACCACAGGGTGATTCCTGTAGCCCATAACATGATCCACAGCAGTACCTATGCTGCCAGCAGTAGTGGCTGCTTCATCAGCATTACTGGCTCTATCGGAAGCACCACCATTAACATCATTTAGTTTAGCATATATCAAATTGGTAATATCGGTTTCATTATTCGGATCCTCGTTAAACATGTGAAGTGAATCGACCATGGGCAAAGGATGGTGCATATGAGCTTCTTTATTAGAACCCGCCATACTGGTGCTGGAAGCAGCCCCTGTAGGATTATTATCACGGTCAACTATACCCAATCTAGCCAAATATTCTTGAGTATTTTGCACTGATATCTCTGATAAACGACCATCTTCTCCATTTGCTCCTGCCCTCAAAGGACCCTCATTAATCATTCTTATTTCCTCATCCTCCCCATCATCTTCGGCTGATCCCCTACCACTGGAACCAGATTGTTCGGACCCTGAAAGTTCTGAAGTGGTAGCTGCTCCTGAATTAGAACTCCCCGCATGATTGCCATATGGTGGTATTTCATCATATTTGGGAGGAGCAAATTGAGCTGTGGCCATAGTTCCCGATGTTCCAGGATTATTGTTAGTATTAGTCATGCCAGCACCTCTCATGGGTATAGTATCGAAAGCACTGGGATCTACATAACTATTGGAATTACCTACTGTCTCTTGATTTAAATGAGGCTTTACCACATTACGAGGCTTACTACGACGCATGCGTATAAACAAGAATATGCCAGCAGCAGCACAAAGCAATAGCAACACCGCTATAATTAAACCCAAAATCCAATCTGCTAAACCTCCTCCACCGCCACCTGAGGAGCCAGTAATAATGCCACCGCTACTAGCCAAGTTAGTACCAGGATCAGCCAAAGGATCAAGAGAAATTTCCACCACCGTCATATTGGTCAAAGAACCCTGTCTTCCTGAACTGGCCGAGATAACCAAACTTATGTCACGACCATCATCGAAATTATCATCAAGCTTCTTCTTCAAAACCACCATACCAGTAGTACGATTCACTTTGAAATAGGCATGCTGGGAACTCAATTGATAGACCACTCTTCCATCTGGACCCTTATCACGATCTGAGGCCATTACTTGACCCACCTCATAACCCAAAGGCAAATAACCGCTTGAGGGTGAAGGCATAACAAAACGATATGTTCTTTCGGTAAACTGAGGAGCATATTCATCGCGCGAATCTATTTGTATGCGTACCTTAACCTTGGAAGATTTACCTCCAGTATCCATAGCTCTTAAAATGAAGTCATAGCGATTACGTTGCTCAAAATCAAATACCGAATTTGTGGTTATCACACCAGTTTGTGTATCAACCCTAAATAGTTTCCAGGCTATATCATCCGAACCTGAAGCTTCATGTTCTATGGTATAATTCAGTAATCCATAAGTACCCTCGATCCAAATCAGAAGCTCTAGCTTGGAATACACTAGTACCGACTGGTTCATTCTCCGCGACAAATTCAATGTATTCGGCGACTGGAAAAGTAGGATTGTTATCGTTTTCATCACGTAAAGAGAGACGAAATGGTTTTAGAGAACACAATGGCTGGGGAGCACTATCACAGGCTCGTATTATTAGCTCGTAGCACATAGATCCAGTATCATAATCTAATTTGTTATTCACAAATAAAACACCCTTTACCAAATCTATCGTAAACATGCCCTCATCATTGCCAGACATTATTTCATAAACAACTTCTGAGTTGGGAGTATTGTCGGCATCCATATCTTTAGCCACTATTTCGGCTATGGAATATCGTAATGGAGCGAGCTCACTTACTTCGGCTTCATATTTTATATCAGAGGAGAATTGTGGAGCGTTATCGTTAAAATCTTCTATGGACACAAAAACATTTATGGCGGAAGTAGAGTTTTCAGAAGCTTGTGATAATAATTGTTGGGGTGAAGCGGAAGGATCACTGATCACCAACCGTAATTTATACAAATCCATTTGTTCACGATCCAAAGGTTTTACAAGAATAATGGCTTTCGATTGATAAACCTCAAATTTACCTTCCCCGTTACCGGAAACTATGCTAAACATAAGATTGGCATCATTAAAATCGGTATTGGCATCCAAAATTTCTTGACTTAGTTTCAAAACCACTGTTCCCAAGGGAGCATTTTCCTGGATATGAGCACGATAATGGGATTGCAAAAATTGAGCTCTTGCAGTATTATGACCCTGAACTTGAACTCGCAATGTTGCTGTAGATTTGAGAGGAGGTGTTCCTTTATCCGAAGCCACTATAGTAACAAATAAATCCTCCAATAAACCTTCACCATCTGGACCAGCTAGACGACTTATGTTAACATAGACAGCTCCTGTTTGCTCATTAACTGTAAAACCTTTTACCAAGGGATTAATGCTAAACACAATTTGAGAATTATTATTATCTTCTGCATCTAAATCAGTGGCATTAACGCGCAACAATTCTATGTCTGAAGTCAAAGATGACGTTGATGTCAGTTGCATATCCGGCAACATGGCAAAATAAGTAGGCTGCTCAAATTCTGGTGTATTATCATTTTCATCTCCTACACGTACCGTCAAAGTACAACGTGCTTCATGAGCCGCATCAGAGGCTATTATTTCCAATTGATATTCCTGTTGTTGTTCATAATCCAAATGACGTTTGAGCACAACTTTGCCGCTGTAACGATCAATGGCAAATATGGATTTAATATCAAATTCTGCCAACTCCATAGATGCTGCACTGCGACTACTTCTGCTTGTGTGACTGGCTAGCTGGTCGGGCAAGTCTGAACCAAAGCGATAGGTTAAAGCTGGATAAGTGTCAACATCATTGGCAGAGATGGTAGTAATAACAGAACCCAATTCAGTGCCTGTTTGAAAACAAAAAAGGGAAGAGAAAGAGAGAGAAATAGTAAAAAGGAGAAAATGTTAAATTGTTTAATGTTTAGTAAATCTCAAAGGATTAATTAAAATAGAAAAATCTTTACTTTTGTTTTGCTCATACATATATACGAAATAAAATAGTGTGAGTGTTTTAATTTCTAAATCAAGTTGGAAAAGAATTTAATAACTTGTCAAGTGGAGAATGAAAATGATGATCATGATAGCTTTAGCAAACTCTCCCAAGAGCTTTGAATCAAATACAAAATAAAACTTAAATGAAATTCATTTCTAAACAAACTAAAATTTAACCCTCTATGAGACATTGAGAAATTTTGCGGCAGTAAACTCTAACGAGCTTTCCAAGGTTAATAAAAAAACTAGTTACATATCTTGACTTACCTTCACTAACGTTGATTACACTATGCGGTGGAAATGTGGGTTGATTATCATTCACATCTACAATATGGACACGTATCGTAGCTGTGCCTGTCATCTGTGGCACCCCCTCATCAGTGGCGATCACTTTTAACTTGTACATGTCGCGTATTTCACGATCCAACACAATATTCGTTTTAACAATGCCGCTAAAGGCCGGCTCAATGACAAATGCATTATCATGATTACCATCAACAATGTGATACAGTATGCGTGAATTTGCTGCAGAATCCTGATCGAATGCACTAACCTGAACCACAAATGTGCCCTTATTATTACCCTCCCACACAGTGGCTGCATATTGTGACTGGGTAAACTGCGGACTATTATCGTTGACATCTTCTAGTTCAACTATTAGTTCAGCATAGGCAAAAAGAGGCACCGAACCAGCATGTGATTCACTTTGTGCCACCAACATTAATCTCAATTCATGTGGCTGTATGGCTGAGGCCAACAACACCGGTAAATCATCCATTTCTCTTCTTCTTAAAGCTCTATGACTTCTTAAGGGATTATTCTCATCTGTTAACGTAGAATTTAAATCCTCTCCCTCTTCTATAAGATCATACATTAAAGCTCTGCCTCTATAACCAAAAGGTTTATTATTCAATTGTATTTCTTCAATATTTCCGGCATATTTCTCATAATCTAAGGCTTCCGAATTGGCCACTATTATCTCTCCTGTGGCGGCATCAATTGTAAAAGCACCCTCATCATTGCCCGTGCCAAAGGAATACGTTAACTTTGTTCTTCTGCCATCCGTTCTTATGGCATTAACTTGTAACAAACGAAAACCTTCTGGTGAATTCTCCTCAATTTTAATGCGATAGGAATCATTTTGAAATCTCAACGATGGAGCTCCTGGAGGAAATTCTCCAATTAAAAGTTCTATTAAACCATCAGCATACATGGGCGGTTGTCCCTTATCTCTAGCCACCACCTCCAAGTGTAGCAAACGCCCCGATTCACTAGCCAAACTTTGACTGGCACTAACCACTCCCGTATTAGGATTTATACGAAATTTTCCCCTGGTAGAGGGATCATCCTGCTCCTTTAGGGAATATAATATTTCACCATTTAAACCCAAATCCTTATCATTAGCTGAAACTTGTACCAGAATTTGTCCAGGTTGTATGAGTGCTGGAACTTGGGCACGAAATGGATAACGTTCGAAAACGGGTTTATTATCATTCACGTCATCGATCATGATTTGTACGGGAACTCGGGCAGATCGCGAGTCATAACGACCACCATCGGTGGCGACTACCATGAAATTGTAAACATGTTGACGTTCGCGGTCCAACGGACTGGAAAGGGAGAGAGAGAGAAAAAAATAAGTGAAATGAATTTTTCCCTTTAACGGGTGGGTTTTTGTTATGTAATTTTTGTTGTTTTAGTTTTTTTGTTAACATTCGAACTTCAAGATCAATTTTTAGCATTTATTCGTTACCACTTAAAAGTAATTGTTAGACAGCTAAATGTCTTCCTAATACCCTTTAACCACATGCTGACATACTCCCTACAAAACGACAACAACAAAAGCAATAAGTACAAAAACAATCATTAAGGAAACAAATTTTATTCTCAAAATAAATGATAAATTTTCTTTTATGTACCTCATCATTTTTAACATTCAGAACACGAAATAAACAAAAATAAATCCGGAGCAAAACCACAAGAAAAAAGATCTCTCCAAAAAATAAAGAATAAAATCTATGTAGTTCAGTTTTATTTCTTCTGTGTCTTTTTTGATTCCTGATCATTATTTTAATGATCATCATACCAGAATCCTAGAAAAAACCTTTTTTTTTGTAATAAGTTTTTCCTACACCAACAACAACAACAACAGAAACATTTAAATGTCAAGGCTAAAATATTGTTTCGAGTGTTGGAATACTAGATTTTTTTCTCGGTATCATTTTTTTTTTTTGCTAGAACTTTTTTGTTGTAGTTTATTCTTTTGTTGTATTAAAAAAAAAGTTATGTTATTGCTGCTGTATTTTAGTTGTTGTTTTGTTGATGTTGTTATTTCTCTCGCTGTTGTTTTGTTGCTGTTGTGTAGTGATCTTGTTGTTTTCGACATACAACATCACGAATTGTTTGTTATTCGTCAGTTGCAATTCAATGGTATGTATTTAAGTGATTTAATCATTGTCCAAAAAACAACAACAACTACAACAACAAATGAAAGACTTTGTATGAAAAAATGTATTCAAAATAACAACAAGTAACACCAAACAAAAATATTTTAAATTAACTATTTTTACAGTTGTGTTGAAAAATAAGTTGGATAAAATGTTAAAGAGACCAGATCAAGGAACCGATCTTCACAATGTTTAGATAAGTATACTCCGATTAACTAAATCATGAAGCAAACATTTTTTGAGTACCAAAACTCTAAAGAGACTTTCTGAAAATGGGTCTGTTAGGGAGCTACGGCCATTTGCGATATGTGTGATTGATCCTTGACATGCAGATTTGGAATAAATAAAATTAGAAAAAATTTAATAAAAATATTTTCGAGTCTTCCGGGAAGACATTACAAATATTTCTTATTTTTACCAAAAATTTCAATTTTTCAAGTTTTCAGTAAACTTTTAAGGTTAAAAAAATTTAATTTTTTTAATTCATTTTCATTGTTAAATTTTAATAAAATGTAATTTTCATAAAAATTAAAATTTTTCAAAATTAAAAGTTTCAATAAATCTGAAATTGTAAAAATTGAAATTTAAGCTAAAATTAAGATTTTCAAAAAAATTTTTTGTTATAAAAAAAATTTTTTTTTTTTAATAATTTTTAAAAAATTTAATGTTTTAAATTTTTAATTAATTTTGAAGACTAAAAAATATTCAATTAATTTTCAAATTTGAAATTTTTGAAAAAAATTGAAATTTTCACTAAATTTGAAATTTTCACTAAAATTTGAAATTTTCACAAAAATTTGAAATTTTCACAAAAATTTGAAATTTTCACAAAATTTGAAATTTTACTAAAATTGAAATTTACTAAAATTTAAATTTTCACTAAAATTTGAAATTTTCACTAAAATTTGAAATTTTCACTAAAATTTGAAATTTTCACTAAAATTTTAATTTTCATTAAAATTTGAAATTTTCACTAAAATTTTAAATTTTCACTAAAATTTGAAATTTTCACTAAAATTTTGAAATTTTCACTAAAATTTGAAATTTTCACTAAAATTTGAAATTTTCACTAAAATTTGAAATTTTCACTAAAATTTGAAATTTTCACTAAAATTTGAAATTTTCACTAAAATTTGAAATTTTCACTAAAATTTGAAATTTTCACTAAAATTTGAAATTTTCACTAAAATTTGAAATTTTCACTAAAATTTGAAATTTTCACTAAAATTTGAAATTTTCACTAAAATTTGAAATTTTCACTAAAATTTGAAATTTTCACTAAAATTTGAAATTTTCACTAAAATTTGAAAAATTATTTCACTAAAATTTGAAATTTTCACTAATATTTGAAAATGTTCACTAATTTTAAAATTTTTGCTTTAATTTGAAATTTCTACTGCGATTTTAAACTTTTCGTAAAATTTTAAGCTTTTTCTAATATATAATTTTTTTTTTGCTAAAAAATGAAAATTTCATCAAAAAACAAAATTTAGTGAAATTAATTTAATCTTTCACAAAAAATTAAAAATTTTCTCATATTTTTCTGACTTCATTGATTTTATCACTTAAAATAGTTACTGTTATCTTGAATATTTGACCCAAATTGATTAATTTGAAATCTTTAAAAACCTAAAATGATTAACTACCCAAACAGTTTATTCTTTTGGAAAAAAAAAAAAAAAAAAAAAAAAAAAAAAAAAACAAAAAATAACATTATAAAATGTTGTTAATGTCACAAAATATGCCAAATATCTCCAATAAAATTTAATAAAATTCCATAAGAAATATAAAGATTTCTTTATATTAATGAAAACATAAAATTAATTTTTTTATTGAACAAATCTTGATTTGTTTTCATTTATGTTACAATTCCATATTTTTACAAATAAAAAAAAAGAAAAAAAAAACTACAACAACACAATATTTCCTTGTATGTGAATATTTTGTTGAAAGTAAAAAGAGTTGAATTCAGACTTCAGATTTCAGCAAGTTGCCTTATTGGCAACATACATCAGTGGTAGTAGTTTGTAATAAATCATCATTTTTTAATCAGCATCTGTCACATGTTAGTCCAAAACATTTTGCCACAAATTAAGCACTTCTTGATAAAAAGAGAAAAAAATTGTGCCGCTTTTTAACACAAAACAACTGAATCTCAATAAAGAAAAAATAAAAAAACATAAAATTGTAAACGACTTTTGTTGGTTAACAAAAAAGGGTTTTGTTTCAATCCTGCAATACAAAGTTAAAAAAGGGCTGCGAAATAAATTTATAAAGAGATTTTTGATTTAGTTTTTTTTTGCGAGGATTTTTAAGTTTAGTAGAGAATAGTTTGTATATTTGGTTTGTTATTCCATAGGTAACACGATTTATGGTCATTTGAAAATTATATATTTTAAGACAATTTTGCAATAACCGTCCCTCTTTCTGGAAACATTCTCTATTGATAATATCCAAATTATGAAGTTACCCAGGTTAATATCACTTACTTAGATTTTGATATTTAAAATCATTAAATTGGGTTCAATAATTAAAAAGTTATAGTTTGATATCTGAGATAACCTCAAAATTCAAATACCTTTTCAGTAGTTTTCAGCGAAAAGTAAAGTATTGCGCAAGGACTTTTATGCAAAATAATTTTATGTTCATTTACGTTTATTGAAATTGATTATGATCGCTTCATTACTTCTTATAGGTTCCATACAAATGTTTTTAGCCAATTAAATTCCTAAAAATAAAACTATTTAAACTTTGGTGGAAATTTTATGAGAGTAGATCCAATATTTCATTTAGTTCCTTCACTTCCAGAATCACCTTAAATTGCATAAATTACATCACATAAATTACATCACAATTGTATTCATTTTTGGTCAAAATTAGTTAAATCAAAATCGATGTTTGAAATTGTACCAATATCGGCCTATAATTTCCAATAGCTCTCATATAAGACTCCCTTAATAAAAATTTAGAATAACATAAGTCTCTCACATATATTAGTGTCATATTAATGTACTCTATAACTGAAATCCCAAAAACTAAACTATACGAAGGTCGTTCCATTGACCATTGTTTATTTTACTTTTTCCAGTGGCATTTATTCTTTCAGAGAATTGTGAAGTAAAGTATCCTTTTTATTCGTTTTAACCGAAATATAATATATTTATTTAATTATACCATACACATACAGGTAATTGGTGTATTAAACGTTTGTGCTGATGTTCTTAACATATAGAAAAATTGTGCTACACCCACCTTTAAGTATACCGTTTGATTTTCTGATTCCAATTTCTTCCTGTACATCCGGTTGGCTGTCCACTTATTTGAAATCTGGTCCATGTATTTGTATCAAGATTAAATTTTATAGATTTTGTTATTTTGGACGAAATACAGGTACCTCCCAGAATGAGGTTTTAATCTCATAAAAGTTCTATATATTGCAAAAATAAGTCATATGGTATTCTTAAACGATGCGCCAAATTATCCATGAGTCGGTCCATTCCTTCTCATAGGTCCCATACAAGCCCTCTTCCAAAGCATAAGTCTCACATATGCATTGGTATTGTCACAAAAAATTTTTTAAATTAAGACAAATATAAGCAAAAATTGGTGTACGAAGTAATACAAGGTTCGGTCCATAATTTCTTCTAGCCCCCATATAACTCCCCGAAAAATTCAGTTTAAAACGTATAAATTTCAAATAAATGTGAGGGTCACCATAATGTACTGTACATGAAAGCATACATCAGAAAATCAAATTATAAATCATTTACAGTCAATATTATGGTGTAGGGTATTAGATAGTCGGGCTAAACCGACTATAACATTGTTACTTGTTTTTTAATTTGCTCCCTTTTTTCTGTGGCAACAAGTGTGTGAGGTGTTTAATATATATAAAAAATATATCGGAGTCTAAATAAAAATTTTCTATATCTGTTTTTTTATAAAAAATGTCTTTTTCAGTTTATGTTAAATAAATTTATGTATTGTTTTTCATACTTTTGATAGAGCCCTAAAGTTTGTGTCTTAAGTCTTTTGTTTTTTTGTGATTATTTTCATACCTCTTTATAACCATGATTAACCCCCGTTTTATAAAGCAAGTGACTGATATAGAAAATTGCCATTTACAAAAAAAAAAAAAAAAATTCCTTCAGTTTTTATAGACGAAAACGAAAAATCTCAATGCAGCAGATGAAATGGAGATGAGTGAAAAACAAAAGAACAAAAAAAATATTATGAAGAACAATTTATTTTTGCAATTGTTGTCATCATTGATTGTCCATATGAATAAATTTGCACCAGAGGGGGTCTAAAGCAGAAATCTACAATTTATTTTATATACATTTCAGACTTTTTTTCAATACTCGAAATGTTTGTTGTTAAAAGGTTTTTCAAGTTTATTTTTAGACAAAAAAAATTGTTGCAACAAGACTAAAAAGAAAAAGCAACAATACAAGTATTGATTTAATTTCATTTTTTTTATAAAAATTTTGTTGCTTCTACCAAAAACGACCTTTACGAATATAAACTATAAACTAAACTTGCCATATAACACAACAACAGCAACAAAAAAAAAACAACAAAACTTGACATCGTTATTGTTGTTTCTTGTAAGAAATAATTTCAGTTTGTTGCTGTTTTTTTTCTTCTTTATGTTTAGTATGAAGATAAAACAATTTGTTGTAGGTAACGTTGAAGGTTTTTTCTTATCCTTAAAAAACAACAACAACAACAACAGCATATACAATATTATATCAAAAACCAACAACAGCTTTTATACAACCTAAACAATAACAACAACATTTAAGTACAAGCAACCATTCAACAAAACATGTGCCTCAATTGCTAAACAGTCTGTTACTCAAATCTCCCCGAAAAAAAATACAACTAAAACAAAAAAGACTTTAATAAAATTTTAAAAATTGCGTAGGTTGTGTATTAATAAAATTATACGTTTTTTGTTTTTACTTGCTGTTGCAACATGTTTTCATTTTATTGTGCAACAAACAAACAAACAAATAAATATAAATATAAAAAGAAAATTTGTTGAAAGATATGTTTTTTTAGTTTTCTTCTTCTTTTTTTCTATATACTATATAGAAATATATATATTTGTACATATTTATTTTTTCAAGGAGTTTATCTGATAAATAAAGCCGAAGGCAACAAACTTCACCTTTAATGATGTAAAACATACTACAAGTCAGTGTTTATTTTTTTTTGTATTTAATTCTCTTCCCGCCTCGTAAATTTATTGTAAAAAGAGTTAAATTTGTATGAAACCTTAAAATAAAGGAATTTTTTGATATTGTAACATGTCAATAAATGAAAAGATGACAAAAATATTTGTATGGAAATAATGAGATTTATTTTCAAGAAAATGTGAACACAAAAAAAAATCAGAACCCTCATCAACAATGTAAATTTCACTATTTTTTGATTAAACTTTTCATACAACAACTAATTTCTAAGTTTATTTCAAATATCGCAGAATTGGAAATAATTCTGTCACTTAAAGACATCATAATAAAGTTTCACTTGAATTGAGCTGATGTATTTTCAAGATGACCTTCGTTGGTGACCCTTCAAAGTAGGCAACCACGAGATGTCTATTTCTAAAAATTCGCTTAAAAGTTATTTTAGAATTAAGATAAAATGAATTTTGTATATGGAAAGTTTTTGGAACCCTGAGGTGTTTTCGAGAAGTTTAGATTCCTACCTTGCCAAAGATATAAGGAGGTAAGTTCTCAAATCGCAAACCAGAAATCATCTTTACATAAACTCTAATATATATGCTGTATAAATATTCTCCACAGTCCATGATCTCGAAAGAAATTTCAAAAATCACAACGTGTATTACAAAAATTATGCAATGGAAATTTCGCCAAATGCCCCTGGGCCCGTTCGTTCTAAAATTTTATTTAATATTTACATTGCATGGGAGCTACACCTGTCATTGATACTAACCGTCTTGTATTTTACCCAGTAAAACTATTTGAAAACAAATTTCAGAACTTTCACTATAGAAATTCGATAATCATTACTTTATGAGGGTATAAGGGTATCTGATCCTATCGGTTCTATACTTTGTTCACTAAAATAGTTCCTTGAGAAAGTGAATTTGAGAACCCTCGCAGTTATAATTCCATACATATTTGATAATCATTATTTGCTTTGTATGGGGGCATCTTTCCCCATGTTCCGATCCGTTCTAAATTTTGGCCGGTAAAAAGGATTCTTAGGAAAGCAATTAGAACTAATTTGGATATTTCCAAATTTACAATTCTTTAAATATTATATAATTAATAATTGCTTTGTATGGGAGTATATTTCCCCTTGATTCTACCCGTCCTATGTTTTACATATTTTTGAGAGAGTGTTTGAGGTGGAATTTGAGAACTTTTGCTGTTATAGTTCTTTAGATATTCAATTATCAACATTTAATTTGTATGGGGGATCTCTCCCCCTGATCATATTCAACCTTCAATTTGTCTAGTAAAACAGTTCCTTGATAAAGTGGTTGGTGCCAAATTTTAAAATTCTCGCTGTTATAGTTCTTTAGATATTCGATGATCAAAAATTTTTATAGCACATGTTACTTTCGGGAACATGGGTATCATTCTGTAAACATTTCCTCAAAATTAGTGCAGAAGTTTAGCTGTCTACAAGTCGTAAACAAAGAAACACAGATTAATTTTTTATATATATTTTGATAGATACACCCATTGAATATCTCCTATTATATCTTCAATTTTTTAAAAGTCCTACCATGAAGAAACTAGATCTACTAGATCATAGAAGAGAACCTTTTTTACTTTTTTAATTTTAGAGAACATACAAACTAATTAAATCGATTTCACTAAATTTATGTTGAGTAAAGAAAAACGATCTCAATAAAATTACACCCAAATTTTTTCTCCCATAAATTCACTATAAAAAATGTTCTCCCATGAGATAAACACACTAATTAAAATGGTTTCACAAATCCGTCTTGAATAGTTGCAATAACAATAAATCACAATCAATAGTATGAGTCACGAAAACCTCAAAATTTATCTGGTGAGTTCTTTTCTGCAACCTACAGTCTCCATTGTGAGATCTTCTATTGATTCATACACATTTTTAACTCCCTTAACGAAACGATCTTTTGAATTTTTTTTCAGTTCATCAAATTATTTGAAATTTTTTAAATAAAAAAAGTTTAATCTGACTTACCCCACTGTGCTGATAATACCACTCTTATTATCGATAGCAAACACCCATTGAGTCTCATTCGCTAAAGTATACAAAAGTCTGGCATTAACGCCCAAATCATCATCCATAGCTTTAATGCGCATAACACTAGTACCCACTGGAACATTTTCAGCGATATGGGCGACATATTTTGCCTGCTCAAAATGAGGATCATTATCATTTTGATCCTCTACAATAACGGTAATATTGCAATGACCCTGATAGCTAATAGGAGAACCACGATCTGTAGCTTGTATCTGCAGAATATAACGAGATTGTTGTTCACGATCTAAAGGACGAGCAGTTAGTTCACCCGAATGAATATCTAAACTAAATTTATTGCCAGTGTTGCCACCTATAAAAGGGATTGAAAAAATGATATAATTTTTTATTAAATATTTTTCACTTTTTAATGATCAGTAATGAGAAGTTTTTTTCATTTTCTCTCTTGATCACTTACCAATTATGGTATACATTATTTCACCATTTGCTCCTTCATCTAAATCAGTTGCTACAATTGTATGTATAACTGCTAAATCACTATTTTCCGGTACTGATAATGCATAACATGATCCTGGTCTAAATTCTGGTGCATGATCATTAATGTCAGTTATGGTTATATGTAAAATGGCCACATCAAATTGACCATTTTGAGCGGCAGCCGCTTCATTTACAGAAGATCTTTGCCTACGTGCCATTGTCATCAAGACATTATTATTGTTGCCACTGTTGCTGCTACTGCCAGATGTTGTTGTTGTTGTTGCTGCTGTGGAACGTTTAGCATCATATACATAAATTGGCACCGTATATGAGGCTTTTGTTTCACGATCAAATTGACCGCGTGTGGTGACAATGCCACGTTGGGTGTCAACATGAAAATGATTATCAGCGACACCTGTTGGTATCTCATAGGTGAGATTAGCTGTAATAAGGAATTAGAAGAGGAATATAAAAATAAAGAATAAAGGAATGACTTTTTTTTTAATATAAGAAAGAAAAATCTAGAGAAGCAAAACCGTTAATTGTTTTCTTGGGGGGAATTTTTGCATATGTTTGAATGAATGGTTGCAAGTAATGAGAATGACTGAATAAGTGAGTCAGTCAGTCAGTCACTTTTTTCTTCCTTTTTGAAATTGAGTAAGTGAATGAATGAATGCATAAATGTCTAGCTGTGAGTGAATGAATGACTGAGTGAGTGGTTTTGCATGCATGATTGCCTGCCTTGAGTTTAGGGAGATGGATAGAAAATTGTATGATTTAGACAGATTGATGGACACCTCGTGATTTTATATTTTGATGTTATTTTTGTTAAAAGAAATTTTAACAAGCAAAAGTTTAAACAAAAAAAAAAATCATGAAAAACTTATCTTCAAAAGGACAAAGCAACCAAAATATATTTAAAAAGACATTTTAAAGAATTTTTCAAAATTTCATTTAAGAAGGAAAAACATTTTTTTAATATTAAAATTTTTACTCACCATTCTCACCCCCATTAAATGATTTGGCATTGACTTGTACTACAAAACTTCCTGGTGAAGCATTTTCAGTAATGTTGGCATAATAGGTGGATTGTATAAATCTGGGAGGATTACTTTTGGTGCCTCTCACCAAAATTTCCAATTTCATTAGAGAACTCAATTGCTCCCGAGTTCCATGATCTTGAGCTTTAATCATCAACTCAAATTTATTACGATTTCCACTTGATAAACTTCTACTGCCATCGACTGTATTATGCACCAAAGGTGGCAAAGGTTTAACTAACTCCAAAAATCCTGTTTCCCCATTTAAACGAAAGTAACCCAATTCATTGCCACTAACCAAGGAATACGCTAAACGTCCATTATCACCCATATCAGGATCTATGGCCACAATATGCATTAACACATCACCCACTCTTTTGTTATCCGATATAAAAACCGTGGCTGTATTGGTTTCACTTTTATTGATAACGCCATATTTATTTTTAGGATCCGGATTTAGAGGAGGTATCACAAATTCCGGTTTATTATCGTTTTCATCCAGAACCTTTAACTACTGCTGTTACAGATGTGTACAAACGTTCGGATTTATTTTCGGCCAAATCAAAAGCCTGCACTATCAAAATATATTCCTTAACAGTTTCATAATCCAATGGTCCCATAACTGTTAAACCTCCTGTTAATATATCTACAGCAAATAAATTTTTCTCCTCTTCCGCTTTTGGCATTTTATCCACATTCCAATTTTTGGGACTATATTTCAGTAGTTTATATTGTATTTGTCCATTTAAACCTATATCAGCATCAGAAGCTGTAAAATTATAGATAACAGAACCCTCTGCTGCTAATTCACTAACTTGTAGGTGTATAGGATCCTCTTGCCAGGTGGGTGGATTATCATTGGTATCTAAAATTTCGATTTTTACTGTTATAGCACTACTTTGGGGATTATTACTGGCACTGGTATCGAGTGCTCGTATTTCTAAACGAAATTCAGATTGTAGCTCACGATCAAGCGGGCGAGCTACTACTAGAGAGCCTGTATGACGATCTATGTCGAATGCTCCTTCTATAATGTCTTTGGAAATGGATGTTAGTGTGTAAGTTATATAGAGATTGTCTTCGTTGAATATCATATTTTGTTTACTGCGATCGGAAGCATCAACAGAGCCCACCACATGACCAATGGCAATGTTTTCGGGAACCTGAAAGATAAAGGAATAAATGAAATTATTTTTTTTGTTGATTAAGACTTTTGTATTCTAAATTAAAAACTGATTTCTGGTGACTTCTTTTAAAAGATCACTGAAAAGCAATTTTTAAGACAATCGCTTTTTTCTATAACGATTATGCTACGGGAAGATTTATAAAATCTTAGAATTTAAGTGTAAACTGTAGCTTTTCAGAGGAAAGTAATAGTGGTCTATATTTCAAATATAATCAAATGTTAAGTGATTTCATGAAGTCATTGGAAAAAATCCAATTATGAAACAAAAACAATATTTTTTATTTATAAAAAATATCACCAACATTTTTCTAGCAATCTCTACTATGAGAATATCTAGTGACATCTCCTCTGAAGTTTTCTAGTGCACTCTGCAGTCTTATAATGTTCTCCACTTTGCGATCTTCTAGTGATCTTCACTCTGCGATCTTCTTGTGATTTCTGCCTAATGAATTTCATTGATATTTTGAATGTCAATTAACTATCGTTAACGATCGTTTAGTTTTCTAGTGATCTGCACTCTGCGATCTTCTAGTGATCTCCACCCTGCGATCTTTTAGTGATCTTTACTCCGAGATTTCTAGTGATCTCTACTCTGAGATCTTTTAGTGATCTTTATTTTGAGATCTTATAGTGATCTGAACTATGTGATATTCTAATGATCCTTTCTCCGATATCTTCTAATAATCTTAAAATTTTGTTGTGATACGATTTTTAAATGAATATCACTGTTAATGGAGCATGAACAGATCACAGATCATGATAATTATATACTGATCTTTTTTAAAAAAGATTCATTTCAGAGATTCAGAGATATATTTACCTAATGAATTTTATTGATATTCTCAATGTCAATTAACGATCGTTTGTTTGTAGATCATTTTTAAAAAGTAATAAATGATTGAAAAAGTTCTTCGTTAGACTAATCATTTCATGAGAGATGAGAGAGAATACTGAACAAGAAAGAGAGGGGAAAACTCTTTTGTGCAGAAGAGAGTTGAGCAAAAGAGAGGAGTACGAAAGATATTATAGTAAAAATGAGAATAGCAGAAGAAAGAATTATAGAAGAGAGAAGGCAGAAGAGAGAAGGGCAGAAGAAAGTAGAGAAGAGAGGATACAAAAAATTCGTCTTCTTTAAATAGAAACATTTTAATTAATCGGAATGACGGAGTATCTAAATGTAAGATATTGTGATAATAGATCTTCCTCTCCGTCTCTCTCTCTCTCTTTTTAATGAAACCTCAACCTGTTGACATGTTGCTCAATATATTTTAATTTATATTAAGTTGCCTTAATTGCTCTAGACTATTTCAATAAACAATAAACAAAATTTTAAAGTTCATTTAGTTCATTGTATCCAACAAAAACTCGGGAAAAAAAGAGCAGAAGAAGAGATACCAATTAAAAAACTGTTACATTTTATTGTCACAATTTAGTTGTTGTTGTCGCTGTTGTTATTTTTCCTTCTTGATTGTCTGCTTCATTTGTTGGGATTTTTAAGCCAAAAACAACAATAACAACAATCACAATATTAAAGCCATTTATAAATATTTAAGCCATACAGCAAGTCAACTTCCCTTTTGAAATTACAAGTACAAACGATTTTTGCGGAAAAAAAAGTAAAAAAACGATCTTCTTTATTAAGTTAAGGCGGTTTCTTCTTTTTGAAGTGCGTAACATTTTAGTTTGTGTCATTTCTTAAGCGTTGTATTTCTCTTTTTTTTATGCCAACATTTTATTTCATTTATTAAGGTTTAATTTTAGTTGTTTCAGAAATTTTTGAAAAGGCTTTAAGAAATTGGAAACAAAGGCAAAAAATCAAACAAGTGAAATTAATAAAATTGGTTAAGGTGGAATGATAAATGCACTACAATTTTAAAAATTTTTAAGTTAACTATAAAAGTCTTTAAATCACAATAGTGTGCTTTATTATGGAAGTATACTTTAAGACACTTGTAGAGAAAGGGCGCAATGAGAATCTAATTTTAGATTACAATTACAAATCACAGTAGCAATACGTTACTCACAATAGTTTCCTAAATATATGACAAAAGTGAATGAGAAGGTTTTATTTTTTACATCGATCTTTTTGAAACAGGAATAATAGACATTTCATTATATATTAAATCACAATTGAGCCAGAAGATTCACAATGACATCTCATCTCATCACGCAGTGGAGTCTCTTTTATATGAATAAAAGATTGAAATTAATTTAAAGTATCTTTTATGAAAGGGAGGCAATAAAAGCTAATTTGAGATTACAATCACAATAAAAAAATAAATCACAGTAACCATACATTAATCACAATAGGTTTCCTTATGTATGACAAAAGCGAGAGAAAAAGCTTTAATTTTTGCATCGATGACAAAGGAATAATTGAAATTTCTTTTTTGTTAAATCACAATGGAGGTAAAATTCACAATGATATCTAAAAAATCACAATAGCATATCTATTAATAATTAGCATTATTTAAAAAACTTTTTTTTGGAGGGAAAATCAAAAAATCTTATTGTTGACTGAAATCATACAAAATATTTCATAATTCACAATGGAAAATTCACAATAAATTTTTAATAAAGAACCATAAGGAAGGAAACTTTGTATTTATGAAATCATATGCTTTAGGGTATTTCTTAAATTCTTCATGACTTATTTTTGAATTTTTTTCTCTCCGTTACCTTTTTACCGCTTGATCACATATATCAGTGACAAATGCTTTAAGTCTTGTTCATTTTCTTCTTTTTTCTTGTTTTGTTTTTGTATTTCAAAAACATTTAACTTTAAATTGCTTAATGTAATTTGCAATAACAATTTAATATTGGTTATATTATAAATTATTGAAGTTACTACCGTTTAATGCAGTTTTATACTCAAAACAACAACAAAAAAATGCAACTGAATTCAAATAAAATTAATGAATTTCCATATTGAAAGTTCATTTTGTATTTTGAAATGTTTTTAAATTTTAAGTACAAAAAAAAAACGTTACAGATATTTTAATGGTTAATAATTTATTAAATGGACTTTGTTTCTTATGAAAATGAAACTGGATTTTTTTCCAAGAAGAAAATATATGCGAACAAGTTGTCAAATTTGATTTCAAGATGGAGAGGAGATCTATGGAAATATATGAAGCCAAGATCATTTCATTAATATTAATAAAAGTATGTGATTGGAATAGAATATATGCACAAGTTTTAATTGTTTTTTTAATTTCGTCAAGATCATCTTCAATTCATCGATCATACTGATCTTATGCAGACGCCAAACAATACGTCATGACACTTGTCTTAGAGTTTTAAATTAAAATTTTGAAACGATTGAATATTTCAAACTACTCTGAATATAGAAAATGATAAAGAAATTTATTTTTTGTAAGTCAGTCTCTTGCTATGTCGAACTCATTGTGAAGAAAAACTGAATCAGCATCTTCTTAGACAAAAAAAGATCTTCATTAGTTAAAAAATTCAGAATTTTCTTAATTAAAATTTTTAAGCTCATTCACTTATGTTTCATTTTTCCGGATTTCTGAAGCTTAAAATTTTCTGTAAGAATTTTCCTAACTTGTTGTTTTTCTATTAAATAATCTGAGAACCACATTAAACAACTAACAGAGCGACACATTTTATGAAAAGATACAGAAACAGAAATTTTCCTTAATTTCTCTAACGATTAATGAGAAAACGAAAGAGTTTTCTACCTTCATCAGAAGTATTAGAGTCTACGAGAGTCCTCAAAGGCATTGATCGACTCGAAGGGAGAACAGTTTTCTCACAAAATCCCTAAACAGATCTACCTTTATTTCTTTAACGATCAATGAAAAAAATGATCGTACTGAAGGAAAATTCTCTTTACATGGAATGTGGAAATCATTTTTATAAAGAAAGATGAAATGAGGAAATCGCTGATAAAGAAGATGTAAAGCTCTCTCAAAGAGAGATAAATTTCATAAAAGAGATCAGGATATTTCTTAGTCAACACTTTATTGTCTAAATCTTGGCAATTAAGTTTTCTCACTGATCGATAAAAAACTACAACTGTCAGATCACTGTCTACGTCAACTTAAGCACGTCTATCTCGCTGTCTGGCTGTTTTTGATGTAAACATTTGCAGGTCTTGGCTAAAAGATGTTTCAATGAAATTTGGTATAAATTATTTCAAAGGTTTAATAGAGAAGTCTATTTGGTAATGATCAATTCCCATAGCTCCCATGCAAAAGTTCTTAAGTATTGGGATTATAGGATCAAGAAAGTAAAGGTATTTTAGTGAAAAATTTTAAAACAAATTTTGTGTTGTTTAAGAAGATCAATTGAAAAATGATCGTATTGCAAGCACAAATCTTTTTATATGATATACTTTTCGGAATTGAAACCTTTTAGGTTCCTATCACATAAGTATGATAACGTCATAACCATGTTATGACTATGCAATTAAAACATTAATTTTATTAACCATAATATGGTTGTGATAAAACCATACATTTGTGGTGACAAATTAAAGCAATAAAAAACTGAACTGATCTGAAAATTTCTTTTATCGTTATATAAAACTTAATTTAGCCCAACATATTTCTTTGTTAATTCCAATTTTCAGTAATTTTATATCATTATTTGTGGTCAAATGTTAATATTATTTAATTTTTCAAATTTTCTCATTAAATTTAAAATAAAAGAAATATTTTGTGACTAAAAAATAAAACATCTTCTCTCTTTTTTCCGTTTAAAGGGCCAAAATTTAAAATAAGGCTTACAAACCACCTAGTTCAACAACAGTTCAACAAATCATATGATAATCTTGCCACAAAAAAGGCTACAACGAAAAAAAAATAAAAATAACACAGTGTTGAAAATCCAATCTTAAAGCCATAATTCATATATAAAGATAAAACTCTACAACATAAAGGAGAATTTCACTCCAAAATAACATATTCCTCATATAAAAAATAACAGCATTTAAAAAATTTATAAGCGTTAAAATTTACAGACATTTATATTAAAAAAATGATAAAAAATAATACCTGCAACCAAGACTACTACCGCTTTTGTTGAAACAAACAAATCATGTTGACTGAGAGAAATACAAAAAAAAGACAGATATTAAAACTGAGCGCAATAAGAGAATTTTAAATACTCTACAGAGGGTTTTAAATAAAGGAGAATTGGTTCCAATTTCAGGATTCCAATAAGATTATTTTAATAAATTTGACTGTAAAGAAAATATTCAACATTGAAACGATCCTCAAGTGATCTTAAAATACTTCTGTAACTTTGGAACTAACTAAGATTGTTTAAAGAAATTTCCTGAGGACTCTTTTGAGATATTTTATTTATTGATTTTAAGGAATATAAGTTCTTAGAGGGTCCCAAGGAGGGGAATTGCTTCTCTAAATTTTATCATCTTGAATATGAATTCTTTTACAGCTCAAAATCCTCCATGTTACATATTTACACACAGAAAAAATAATTATTCTCTAAAATAAAACTGATTTTAATTATTTTATCTTTAAATTTTCACACTCGAGGTGGCCGACTTTGGAGGTCCATTCCTCGTTGACTGGATACACTAAGGACTCTTTTGAAAACATTGAATGACCATCCATATGACATTTTATTGAAAACTATTCACCATTTTCAAAGTTATATTTTTTTTTTTCTGAATTTTGAAATTTTTGGCATTTTAATTTTCACACTCGAGATGACCAGATTTGGAGAACCACTAACCCCTCAAGATATAATAAGGATTTGCGTTTTTTTCTATTTAATAGGAGAATATCTCACGATATCACGCATGGAGTTCTATTAAATAATATTCTGCAGTTCCGAGGTTATAGAATTTTTACTAAAAAACCGATTTGGATTTTTTGTTTTAAAAATTTTATATCAGAAGTGGTAATCTTTAGACTCACATATTGGGCTTCTTCAAATCAAAATAATCAAGAACCTAAAAGTAGAATTTCATTAAAAACATTCAGCA
This sequence comes from Cochliomyia hominivorax, assembly GCA_004302925.2. Taxonomy (NCBI): domain Eukaryota; kingdom Metazoa; phylum Arthropoda; class Insecta; order Diptera; family Calliphoridae; genus Cochliomyia; species Cochliomyia hominivorax. Next base: position 14,045,733 of record PYHX02000158.1, on the reverse strand, counting down.
GTTCCAAAGTAACAAAATCATTTCCCAGAAAAGGAACGTTTTACATTTATTTTATTTTTTAATTTTCACATTTGAGGTTACCAAATTTGAAGATATATTTTCTGCCATCTAGACTTACTATGGGAGCGTGTGCTTCTTTTAATCTATTGGAAAGCACTTCGAGATTGTCCTTGTGAAATTTCATCACAGTTACCGAAATATTTACATAAAAGGAGGTTTTGGAAATTTTTGTCTTGTGTTTTAATTTGCCGAGTAGAGCAAATTTGGAGGTCCACTTCTTGCCACCTAGACCCACTTACGACTCGTGCTTTCACAAATCAACTTAAAAATACCTTAAAATTAATTATGAGAAATTTCATTCAAAAACTTTCAGCAGTTCCAAAGTAACAGAATTATTTCCAAAAAAAACAGCGTTTCGATTTTGTATCCTAATTTTCAGAACCAAGGTTATCATCTTTATAAGTCTATTCCGCGATATTTAAGCCATCTGAGAACATGTGCTTTTACAACTCAACTGAATAACCCTTCAAGAATATTTAAGTGAAATTTCACCAAAAATTATTTAGCAGTACCAAATTTACAGAATTATTTCCAAAAACATGAGATCGTGTTCTACACTTACTTGCGGTTGTAAAATATATGACCCTAAATGCTTCAGAAAGGAAACATATACATTTTCATGATATTCACTTTAAGCTACCACACACTCGGGGATTATTCGAGATCAAATTTATTCTATTCCTATTGTAGGGTATCCCATATGACAATGAAATTATGCACAGTGTTCTAAAATTTATAAAAATCGTTTTATTTTGTCTTCACAAATTATTACATTTGTTTCTGTTTTTTTTCTTTCTTCATTTACAAGTGTCTTTTTATTCTTATTGGTTCTTCTTGCTTTCATTGGAATTTTGACTAAAGAAGTTTCCTGTTTTTTTTGTGCTGGAAGAAACAGAATTTAAGAAAATCATCTTTTTTTTCATTCTTCATAAGTTAAAAATGCCAAAATTGTTAAGATTTATGTTTGATTTTAATGAGATTTATTTGAATATTAATGTGCAGAAATTCACACATGGAATAAAATGCCAAAAAATAAAATTTACAATTTATAAGAATTTAATATATTGAGCATTTAATATGACAACGAATAAATGAAGAAACTAATTTTGTGAAAAAGACAGAAAAGGAACGAATTTTTATAAATCTGTTTAAATGATCTCGATAAAAAGAGTTGCACTTTTTTGCTTAAAGGAAATTTTCAGGGAGAAATTTTTAAGAAATATGAATTTGACAATAATTTGTGAACTTATTGATAACTTACTAAATCACGTTTGTTTAAAGATCTTTTAAGGACTAAAATGTTAATGTGATTGAAGAAGAGCAGAACATGGAAAAATTACAATACATAAATGGTCCATAAACGCCTACAATTCGAAGAACCAAAATCATTTTTATGATAATCATTCATAAAAACTATAAACCGATCTTTAATGTTTCTATAATTTCAAAAAGGGTCTGTTATGAGAGATCACCTAAGGGCCGATGTTTGGCATCGGCATATGGACTAATACGACTTTTTTTGACCATTAATAGAAGACATATCAGCTTCAAGGGGCTTAGTCTACCGCACTAAGCGGACTAAAATTTGAAATTTTCACGAAAATTTGAAATTTTCACTAAAATTTGGAATTTTCACTAAAATTAGAAATTTTCACTAAAATTAGAAATTTTCACTAAAATTTGAAATATTCACTGAAATTTGAAATATTCACTAAAATTTGAAATTTTCCTAAAATTTGAAATTTTCACTAAAATTTGAAATTTTCACTAAAATGTGAAATTTTCACTAAAATTAGAAATTTTCACTAAAATTAGAAATTTTCACTAAAATTTGAAATATTCACTGAAATTTGAAATATTCACTAAAATTTGAAATTTTCAGAAAAATTTGAAATTTTCAGAAAAATTTGAAATTTTCAGAAAAATTTGAAATTTTCACAAAAATTTGAAATTTTCACCAAAATTTGAAATTTTCACTAAAATTTGAAATTTTCACTAAAATTTGAAATTTTCACTAAAATTTGAAATTTTCAATAAAATTTGAAATTTTCAATAAAATTTGAAATTTTCACCAAAATTTGAAATTTCACTAAAATTTTAATTTTTCCCCAAAAATTTGAAATTTTCACCAAAATTGTACGAAAATTTTTGAAAATATTAATTCCACATTCAAAGGATTTCTTTTGCTTTAATAGTAGAATGTTTATTTAAAATATAAATATTTTATGTCAAATAATGTTTATATCAAGTTTTGAGCTCTAATCAAATTATTTGCAAAAAATTTATAAAATTATGCAAAACATGTTTAAAACGTGAGTTAAATTTATTATTAAACATAATTTTAACCACAAATTGAAATAAACAAAAAGAAACTAAAATTAAACAACAGGATGCAATTAATAATATTAATCGGAATTTCAAATAAATTTATTATGAATTTAATTAATTTATTGTTGAAATTTTTAATTAAAATTTCAACTCTTTTCAAAAAAAATTTTTAAGTTTTTTTTATATTAAATTTATTCTTTATCTTAAAATGCCAATTATGACAATTTGTTTCTTATTTTATTTAGTCTGTTCGCAAAAAAAGAACAAATCCCACGCCCGTTTCATGGGTTTATTTATTATTTTAGTCAGTTTCTTTAGATTTGCCACAATTTTCTCGTTAGTAGCAAAAGAACAAATGAGTTTCCTTTTTCTCCTTTTTCGTTTGTTTTTTCTTTTTTATGTCCTAAAACAAATAAGCGGCAAATTCTTTTGTTTTCTTATAAAAACGTAGGGTTTATTTTATTTAAGATTCTGTTTAAGATGTTTTTTTTGTATTTATTTGAATAATCTAGAGTTTATTTTTTTTGTGTGTGGAAGTTTTCGTGTATTTAACATTTGTCACGTGATGCTACAAATCATTGTCACACATGTATCTGCTGCAAAACAAACAAAACAACTGAAAAAGTGAAGAAAAAGAAGAAAACTCCGTAGACAACAAGTAGTTCACAAATGATATTTAAGATCTTTAATTTTAGTCTTTTTTTCAAGTTAGTAGTTTATTTAGTAGTTTCATGGTGTTTATTTCAGTTGCTTATGTGAGAAATAAAACAGAGCAGCAGCTATTTAATCATATATTTTGTTTGCTTGTCTACTTCTTTTGTTGTTTTATTTGTTTGCTAAATTTAAGTCTATAAAAAGTTATTTTATGAAAGTAAAGAACTTTAGGTAGCACAGTGGGATCTCCATCGGTATTGACCGATAAATACGCTTAATTAGAAGAAAGTGGAAAAGTGATTAACAATTTCGACTTGAATGTTTCTTCTTTTTAATTGTGAATTAAAAATAAAACATATCCGATATGTTCAATTTTGAGTGGTTACCGACTAAGGCTTTGAACAAGTAAGTCCTTTACTACTCCAAATCAACTCAGAAGCACCTCTGCTCTATTCATGTTAAATTTCATTAAGATCTTTTTAACGATTCAAAAGTAGCCGAATTGTATCCATAAAAGCTCGATTTGTAGATACCTAATTGAATCATTGACGAAATATTTGGAAATTGGTCAAGATCTCTTCAATTTTATAGGTGATCCATTGCTCCCTTCAAAATGATAAAAATCGACTCACTCCATCTGCGAGATGACCAAATTTGGATGTTATCCGATGACACTCTAGAGTTGGCAGGGATCTTCAGTCCTACAAATCAACTCACAATCAATTTGTCTCTAACTCGATGAAATTTCTTTAAGATATATTTTACGGTTCTAAATTTTTCAAATGCATTCAAATATTCCGATAGACTTAGACTATCTGTATGATCTTCAGTCCAGAGAGCTCGAGAAATCAGATTATTTTATATAACCCAATCGCGATTCCAATATTTTTGATGATGAGTTCAATATTTCATGTTGGTGGTCAGCATTTACATGCCAAATTTGAGACACATGAATAGTCCCCAAGTCATCGTAAGTTGGAAGACAACGCCTACTACCGAATACCACTAAGTTCATAACTCTCAATTTCAACAATTTTACAATTGAGATTTACATAAAAAGAGGATGCAAATTTCATGAAGATCGATCTAAAATTTTTACTTTAGAAATTTATTATATTGAGCGGTTTGGATCGGTCTCAGTAGCTCTCATACAAGAACACTTTTAATCGCACGAACCTCAAAATATGTTGTATTGTGATATTTTGAACAAATAATATTTATATTCTTTTCAAATATGACATCAAATTTTACTAGGATCCAACCATAATTTCCCAGTAGAAGAATCTATTGACATAACTCAATATATATAATCATATTATACGAGGGTCTGTCTACAATTTGTATGTCCTTTTGATTGAAAATAATTAAATCGGATAAAATTTAAAGCAGTAACGCCGGGTCACAAACAAACAAACTCCTTATTCATATTTTTTAGCTTAATCGGGCAAAAAGGGGCTAAAAATTGTTAAAGTTATAAAGAGAATTGGAATTTTTAAATTAATACAAGCACAAATAAAAATTATTCTTTGTAGGAAATTAAACTGCATACTAAACAACTTCTTAGAAGTGATTAAACAATTTAATATTTTAAAATTTTCTTTTGCTTCAAAATAAAAATATTTGGCATTCCTTCCCTTTTCATTTTGTATAAAAAATATTTACATATAATTTTAGTGGTGAGTGTAAATTTTCTATAAAAAAACCAGTCCACTACATTGAAAAGTCAAAGATCACGAATATATATACTTATTTTTTCTTATTCTCTACAAACTACGTCTTTCTCTTGTTGCAACCAAAACAAAAAAGAAAAACCTTTCAAGTCTTAACACTTACGGTTACTTAAAATGTTGCAATTTGATTTTTTCTGCATTTTTTGCTTTTAACTGCAGCAAACAAAAAAATATTTAAATGGTTGAATACAAAAAATTGAGAAAAAAACTTTATTTAAGTAGAAGTTTTATAAGCGTAAAAGACTTGAGCATAGAATTCTTAGAATTTGAATATTGTGTGAAATAACAACTCTAAAACTTAAGAATCATAATAAGAATATACACACATACACACACATATACACACATACACTTATTAAGTAAGAAAAAAGGAAAAGACATTGGCATGACTTCCTAAAAAGAGACACAATTCCATAAGGAAAACTAAAAAGAAAACTACTTCTTCTTGTTGTACAACACAACTAACTACTGACAAGATTTGCTAGTTTAAATAAAATTTATATAAATACAAAACATACATGGATTTGCATACACATAGATATAACACAGTGGTTCAAAACGGGTTTTTTTGGGAAATAATTCTATAATTTTGTAATCATTTTAGACATTTAAAACATAAATATATTTCCAAAATAATTTGGTGGATTTAAGCTAATCA